>CM037598.1:25193790-25564852 GCA_021018995.1 Chloranthus sessilifolius
ATACAGTCCAAGTTTCTAAAACAGCCCAAGAATCCCGAAAATAATGTCAAAACACTGCTATTTTGGGTCATTGAGAACTTAGTGCGACTTGCAGCTCAATTTGGACCTTCAAGACGTCAGATTCAGGAAATTGCTAAAACATAAAAGTTGTAGAGCTCGTCGTCAGCTTTCCAACGCTTCAAGAATCACCTCAATCCGAGTTCGGTACAGAAAATTATGAGCAAAATACCGAGGCAGTATCTGATGCAAAGCTAGGCGGGAATTCACGAAAATTACTCTTAGATGTCAATCGAGAGAGGTATTAGGGTTAGGCTATTATAAAAAGGGAAGCCACGAGTTTCTTAGGGGGATTATTATTTTTTGCAATTAGAATATTATTCATTCTTTCTTTTTAGTTTTTAGGGCTCTTCACTTTGGGAGAATATTTTCTTCATCTTTTCAAGTCTTCTTCTCCTTCTTCTAGGGTTTATTCAGTAGATTGTACCTAGGATTTGCATTATTTTCTCGAGAAATTCATAGATTGTATTTAGGAAAAACAATTGCAAATATCTTTTGGAAGAAATAAAAGAGGAATGACTTTGAAAGAAAAAGGAGATCAAACACCAAAGATGAGCTAAATCAGTAGATCGGGGAAGATGCGATCCCAGGATAAGTACCTATGTTTATGATTAATACCACTATTATTGTTATCATGGAATCGTTTTGCTCAAAGTTTGTGTGATTGAAAATATTTTAAATGCTTTGTTATGACCGTTGATTCGCGTATCAACGGTAGTAATCGCTAGATCTGGACTGCAGTGATCTGTAGAAGCGATTATGTCTTGATTGTCGTGATCTAAATATCATGAGATACGCTATGCTTTTACATGACTCATACCGCAATGTTAAATGAGTCATTGTTTTTAGATAGGTATCTTGGGATTGATGATCATATTTTATTTCAAGTCATTTTCTAGATGAATGATGGTGTGAATGATGATTTAATGAAATGTGGGTTTTAATGATAGAAAAGTACGAATCTGGGGTAGCATATTCCTTGATCTCATTTTAATATTGTTTAGATTTATCAAGAATTAATTGTTTAGATTAATTTATTTTTCTGCATTTAGGAAAAGTCGTTAAGTTTTGGTAAAATTGAATCGCCTTTGGTACTTCCTTAGGACGTTTTTTAAAATCTCTAAAAGAATTAATTAAAATTCACGTTTCCTGTGGGTTCGACACCTCTTTCTTGCCATCTATGAATAGATCTTGTGCACTTGCAAGGTTACATTCTAAATCGATCAAGTTTTGGTGTCACGGTAAATCGGTGAAATTTTGATTAATTGGATAGGGATTTTACATTTTGAGTGTTTAAAAAATAAAAATAAAAAAAAAATAATAATTATTAAAATATATTTCCCTTATTTTTCTCTCTTTCATAAGATTTTGTGGAGTCTTTTTAGGAAGTTTAGGTTTTTAGGATACCTTCCTTAGGAAATTTAGGAAGTAGAGATTTTTAGGACTTCTTATTTTAGATTTGGTAGGACTCTTTTTCCTTATTTTCCTCTTTTAGATATTTTTAGGATTTTCTAAATTTAGTCATTAACTTTTGTGGGACTTTTGTTTTAGGATTTTTAGGAATCTTTCATTCTTCTCCTTATTTTTCTCTTTTAGGAAAGATTTTATAGGATTTTCAATTTTAATTTTTAATTTTCGAATTTAATAAAAAAAAAAAAAAAAAATTAAAATTAAAAAAAAAATTTAAAAATTTAATTCGAATTTAAAAAAAAAAAAAAAAAAAAAAAAAAAAAAAAAAAGAAAAAAAAAAAAAAAGAAAAAATTTAATTAATTTAAATTCGAATTTTAATTTTAATTTGAATTTAAAAAAAAAAAAAAAAAAAAAAAATTTAATTAATTAATTAATTAATTTAAATTTTAATTTTAATTTTAATTTGAATAAAAAAAAATTAATTTAAATTTGAATTTTAATTAAAAAAAATAAAGAAGAAGCTCTTTACTGTTTATCATCTTTGTTTAAATCGTTTGAAGCAGAATTTTGTGGGTTTGTTGTGGATTCTTCAACCCTGTTTGTGAGTGTTGGTGTATGAGCTTTACTCGTTCTCATCACCCACATCTGCTACCGTTTAATCTTGAGATCGAAAGAGCTTGTAGAGAGAATCGAAGAGTCCAGAGGAATCAATATCAACAAACTGAGACCATGGCAGACCAAAGGCAAGAGAGAGATGAGAATAACAACAATGGGAATGTCAATAATGGAAATAATAGGAACAATAATTTTGATGAGGGCCCTAGAACACTGGAGTATTATAACGATCCTGGTTTTTACGAGGATCAGGAATGTATTATGCATGCTCCCATTCCAGGGAACCACTATGAATTCAAATCAGCAATGATTCAAATGCTACCAATTTTCCATGGGTTAGCAAATGAAAATCCGTGACGCTCACTTAAATGAATTCACCGGTATGCAAAATGTTCAGAGTCCACAATGTCACCGATGAGATAGCTAAGTTCACTCTTTCCGCTCTCTTTAAGAGATATAAAAACATGGTTCTATTCCTTAGAACCACAATCTATTCGAGTTGGGCGTAGCCGCATCGCCGCCTTTAAAAAATATTTTCCCATGACTAAGGCCATTGAATTGCGTCGAAGATCCAGGCTTCTTTTCCCAACAACTACGTAAACATTCCATGAATGTTGGGAACGTTTTAAGGAATTGATCAGAAGTTGCCCAAATCATCAAGTTCCAAGGTGGCAACAAGTCCAAAGTTTTTACAATGGACTGATTCCTGAAGAGAGACGCATGGTTGATGCATCTTGTGGTGGATCTTGTGCCACGAAAGAAGCTGACGAATTGTGGGCATTGTTTGAAAAGTTATATCAAACTTCGATACAAAGTGAGACACTGGGGCGAACCAACTTGAACCTGGCACCTAAATCTCATGTGTTGACAAAAGACGGATTGTACGATGTCAACAATAATGCCTCAGATCTCTCAACAAAGTTTGACATGCTGTCCAAACAGATGAACATGTTGTTAGCTGCTACCAAGCAAGCTAAAGCTCCTTTCACCCCCACAGTGTGTTCAATTTGTGACCACCCAGTCATATGGCTAATGAGTGCCCTACTACCTTGTCATTCTTCCCCGATGAACCTAATCCTCAAGAGCAGTAAATGTGACTCAATCTTATCACGTGGTAGAAACATGTACCCAATACCTACAATCCGGATTGGAAAAATCACCCCAACTTAGGATGGGGTGAATCAACCAAACCGCCGTGTAAACCAAAGAACATAGAGCCAACACAATGGGTGGACAACAACCTTTTCAACCAAAAATTTTCAACACAATTTTCGTCCACATGCAATTTCCAAGAATTCTAATTTCCAACGAATTCCAATTTCCAGCAATGCTCAGATTATCATCCAAATTCGACTCACAAAAAATCGAATTTCAATCAATCTTAATCAATCTCATGCCAAGATGCTTGAAAGATTCGATCCGGAAGAAAAGCTTATCGAAGCATGCAATCTTTTCACAGATGATAATGGACCAAGTCATCAATTGGCCAATCAACTGAGTCGGAGGAAGGTAGGCTCCCACCAACCCATCAATAATCCTCGAGGCCAAGCACCATCCGCAGACCATCGAATAGTCAGCAGTTGAAAGTCAAGCATTACGGTCTTTGAGAAGTGGACGAGAGGTTGATAATCAAGTGGAAATGCCTGTAGAAGCTGATGAAGAAAGAGAAGCAGTAGAGGAAAAAGAATCAGAGAAAAGAAAGGAGAAAGGAAAAGGAAAAGAGAAAGGAAAAGGAAAAGAGAAAGAAAGAGACAAAGAGCCAGAGATAAGAAAAGTGCAAGAGCAAGGAAGAGAAAGGAAAAGAAAAAGTAATAGAGGAAGAGTTTCCTTCAACCGTCCAACAAGGACGTGAAAGAATCGGAAATGGAATCTCGCACCTTATGTCCCAAAGGCACCATTCCTCAATGCCTAACTCCTCCATCTAGAATGGGAAAGGGACCGACAAAATGGAAGAAATTTTGAAACATTCAAGCAAGTAAAGATAAATCTTCCATTACTTGAAACAATCAAACAAGTTCCTGAGTACACTAAGTTTTTCAAAGATTTGTGTACTCGGAAGAGAAGCGCAGGTACTCACGTTTCAAAGAAAGTGTTCCTAACAAATCAAGTCGATTCGATATTGCGATTGGAAACCCACGAAACCGAAAGACCACAGGTCCCAAGTCCCAACTGCATTGGTGGGCAACCAATTGGAAAGGCGTTATTGGATTTGGGAGCAAGTGTTAATCGATCCCATACTCAATCTACAACAACCTGCGATTGTGTGAATTGAAATCCACGACGGTCACACTCCAACTCCCAGATAGATCAGAAGGAAGATCGGGGGCTGTTATCGAGGATGTTTTAGTTGGAATAGGCAAGTTTGTCTTTCCAGTGGACTTCGTTGTCTTAGACATGGAACCACTCAAATCAATCAATCAAGTCCCAATTATTCTTGGACGTCGTTTCTCGCCATGCTAACGCGCTTGCATTAATTGTCGCATACAGAGTCATGGGACGTTTCTTTTGGAAACATGAAAGTCAGGCTTAACATATTCCATGCGATGAACCATTTCCCTAATGAGGATGAGGTCGAATGTTTTTACATCGATCAGATGGACGAAGTGGTGGATGAAGCATTACCATCAATGCTCACCAAAGAGGAATTTGAAACTGCTTTGTTAGCCATCTATGAGGACAAAGGGCTTGAAAGGAAGCAGTCAGAAGAGAAAAAGTCAAATTCATCATGTCAAGATGATAACTTATGTGAAGTTGTGACTAAGGTAGAACCACTACCTACTGAGGTAAAGGATGTGCTGACTCCATCAATTGAGCAGCCACCAACTGTGGAATTGAAACAATTGCCTAAGTCCCTCAAATATGCTTTACTGGGACCTCGAGAAACACTTCAAGTGATAATATCTTCCACATTATGGGAAGAACAAGAGAATGAATTGTTGAAGGTCGAAAGAGCACAAGGAGGCCATCGGATGGACCTTAGATCTCAAGGGATTGACCCATCGGTATGTATGCATAAAATACATCGGAGGATGAGAGTAAACCATCGAGGGAACCACGAGGCGACTTAATCCAACATGCAAGAAGTCGCTTTAAAGGAAATCATTAAACTCCTCGATCGAATCATCTATCCGATCTCCGATAGTGAATGGGTTAGTCCAGACAAATCGTTCAAAAAGTCCGGAATTACAAAGTGAAAGAAACTACGGAGGGAGAATTGGTGCCCACTCGTGAAACTCTTGGATGGCGGTGTGCATTGATTATCGAAAATTGAACACGTACCACCGAAAAGATCATTTTCCCTTCCGCTCATTGATCAAATTCTTGAGAAGTTATGGCAAGAGTTTTATTGCTTTCTTGATGGTTATTCGGGATACAATCAAGTGCCCGTTTTCAACATTCACGTGTCCATATGGTACGTTTGCATATCGAAGGATGCCATTCGGCTTATGTAATGCTCCGCCACGCTTCAACGATGTATGTTGGCCATATTCTGACATGATCGACAAATTCATCAAGTCTTCATGGGACGACTTCTCGGTTTTGGAAAAACATTTAATTCTTGTTTGAATCATCTTTCACTGGTGTTGCAACGTTGTGTAGATTCCAAACTTGTTCTCAGCTGGGAAAAGAGCCATTTTATGGTTCAACAAGGAATTGTGTTGGGGCATATTGTTTCAACGAAAGGAATTGAAGTTGATAAGGCGAAGGTCGACTTAATTGCAAATTTACCACCTCCTAAAAGTGTTCGACAAATTCGATCATTTTTGGGGCATCTTTTTATAGAAGATTCATTAAGGATTTTAGCAAGGTGGCTAAACCATTGTGCACTTTGCTTGGCAAAGATGTTCCTTTTGATTTTGATGAGGATTGCATAAAGGCATTCCTAAAATTGCGTGAACTCTTATCAAATGCACCAATAATCCAACCACCGGATTATTCTTTACCATTCGAACTCATGTGTGATGCATCTGATTATGCGATCGGAGCTGTCTTAGGGCAAAGGGAATAAATTACCTCACGTAATTTATTATGCTAGCAAGACATTAATTGATGCCCAACTGAATTACACCACCACCGAGAAGGAATTATTAGCTGTGGTGTATGCTCTGGACAAATTCCGTTCCTATTTGCTTGCATCGAAAATTGTGGTCTTTTCGCACCACTCGCTGAAATATCTTTTAGCAAAGAAGGATGAAACCAAAGGCTGATCCGTTGGATCCCGCTTCCGAATTCAACTTTGAGATAAAAGATAAAAAGGGGGTTGAGAACGTTGTGGCTGATCATCTGTCTAGAATTCTGCCTGAAGAATCATCTATACCTGAGACCATCCGTGACACATTTCCGGATGAACATTTGATGGCAATTGATGTAGCTGGTGCAAAAGTTCCGTGGTTTGCTAACATCGTGAATTATCCGTCATCGCGTAATTCCCACCGGGGGTAAGAATGATAAGAATCTCTTTTCTCCCAAATAAAATACTATTTCGATGAACCATATTTGTTTAAATTCCCTTCGGATCGGATCATTAGGAGATGCGTGGGAAGACGAGCAACTAAGCGTCCTAAATTTTTTGCCATCTTTGGGGCTGTGGAGGCCATTTGAGGACGAAGACCGCAGAAAATCCTTCAAAGCGGATTCTCTCGGCCCTCAATCTTCGTGTGACGCTCAATCGCAAGGAATGCCAACGGTGTCAACAAACTTGGCAATATTTCCTGACGAAATATGATGCCCCTTAATCCAATTCTGATTGTTGAAATTTTCGATGTTTGGGGGATTGACTTTATGGGTCCTTTTCCACCATCCTTTGGGTATTCATATATTCTGGTGGCTGTTGACTATGTCTCCAAATGGATTGAAGCTGTGGCAACCCGATCAAATGATCACAAGGTTGTGGTCAAATTTCTGAGAGAACATGTGTTTAACCGATTCGGGATCCCAAGAGCAATCATCAGTGATGGCGGTTCGCATTTTTGCAATAGCCATTTTGCCACTTTAATGAAGAAGTACGACGTCACTCACAAAGTCGCTACGCCGTACCATCCACAGACTAGTGGTCAGGTGGAAGTGTCTAACCGGGAAATCAAGCGAATTCTAGAAGAATCTTTAGGTGCACGAATAATAGAATGGTCAAACCGGCTATCTGATGCTTTGTGGGCCTATCGTACTGCATTCAAGACACCGATCGGAATGTCTCCCTTCAGAATTGTCTACGGGAAGGCATGTCATCTTCCTGTCGAATTGGAGCATAAGGCATTCTGGGCGATCAAACGATTTAATTTCGATATGCAAGCAGCAGGGTCGAATCGAAGGTTACAGTTGAGTGAATTAGAAGAGTTACGCTACGATGCGCGATGAAAATTCAAAGATGTACAAGGAAAGGTACAAAAAGTTGCACGATCAATTAATTTCTAAGGAGTTTCATGTTGGCCAAAAGTTTGGTTATTCAATTCCGACTTAAGCTTCATCCCGAAATTGAAATCTAGATGGGAAGGCCCGTTTCGTGTTGTTTCCATTAGTGAGCACGCAATTGAAATTCAAAGCCTTCAGACAATCGAAGTTTTCAAAGTGAATGGGCAAAGACTCAAACCAATGTTTGAGCCGATGACCCATTTAAGATTGAGGCAATGCACCTTAGTGATCCAGATTCTTGATCAATGAAGAGGTCGGTATGACACTTAAACTCGGCCTTCTGGGAGGCATCCCAGTGTGTTTTATTTAGGAGTTGGACACAGGTTTAGTTTAGGATTTAGGATTTTTCTTTCTTTTCGTATGTTTAGTTCTAGAATATTAGTTTTAGTTTAGTTTAGGTTATTTTTAATTTCCAAATTAGTGTAGCCACATTACCTTCAATCTATTTTTGGTCATGTTCTAATTTGATGCCCATATTCTCTGCACCTGATCTTTGTGTTGAGGTACTTTTCAACAGTTTGGGGTACTACTTATTTCAAACAATGAGGACATTGTCATTTTTAGGTTTGGGGGTATGTATGATTATCTATCTTTCATCACTTATTTTGATTTTCTTTGAAAAAAAAAAAAAAATTTTTGGAACCATCATACATGATTTACTTTGCAATAGTTTTCAAACTTTAGTTGATGATGCATGTGAATTTAATTTTGAGAATATTGATGTCATATTTTGAATACTTGTATCTAGGATGATGAAGCTTAATGTGATAATTTGTGGATGACTCAAATTCATGCTTAGAATTTTGCACTTATACCAAGCTAAGACTTAGAAATCGATGAACTATTTTGAACGTTGAATCTTAGGTTCTTAGTGGAGACTAAACCCGATAGCTTTAGAGCTAATTTCCGTCATTGATGAGTGAATATATAAACTCGGAGTTTTCTTTGAATACAATTATTTTGCATAATCTCATACATTTTATTTTGGCTTGTGACTTTGCATGATATCAAATTCATATTATTGTGTTAGAGCGCATCGATATCTACTCAAGACAAATAGGCAAGGTTACCATCTTTTAAGGAAATGATTGAAGGCCATCTTTGGCTCGTTTGTGCTTAAAATGCCCCACCTCATATAAATTTATCCTTTTAGTACCCCTTTGAGCCTATAGAAAAATTTACCCTTATACATTCTTTGATAAGCCACGTTAACTTTAACCCTTCACAATTTCTGAAAATTTAGCTTTACCCTTCTTATTTAGAAATTAGGAGCGAGGGATGAAAATGAGCGAAAAGAGAGTAAGTGGAGAGATAATGAGTTATGGTGTTCGAGATGTATGGCAAATATAAAAAGAAAAAAGGAGAGAAAAGAAAAAAAAAAGGAATGAAAAATGAGGTGCTTAAGAAAAGGAAATTCAAAAGAGAAGAAAGAAGAAGAAAAGAAAAAATTTGAAAAAAAAAAAAAAATGGTGAGAAATAAGAAAAGAAAAAAAAAAGAAAAGAAGAGAAATAAAAAAAAAAAAAAAAAAAATCAGAAGTTAGTTCCTTTTCCAATTTCTAAATTTTGAATCACAATTCCTTTCTTTCTTACCCTTACTCGAGCCCCATTACAACCCTACAAAAGACCTTCATGATCCGATCTTGCATTAGTAATCGCATCTTGAGAGTCAATATATAATACTTATGACACTTGATATGACATGCTTAGGATATACAAGTATCTGTTCTTATGAGATTTATTTTTGTTCATTGATTGCATCGTGTTTCATTTATCATGTGAGACCTTTTATTTGCTTTGTATTGATCTCTCATGTGCGAAAACTTACCAATCATCGGATTGATTTTATTTTGAGAGTATACCTAAAGTGAGGATTGAGTCAAGACAATGATCCGATGATTTCCGTTTGGACTAGTTAGATGGATGAATCTTGGTTTTGGTATGCACACACTACACGCTTACATGAATGGATGAGTTATCTAACGATTTGGAGCATTAGACTAATTTGAATGGATATTGGTATGATTAGTGTAACATTGTTATTTAAAATTGAGAATTTGCATGTTGAATTGATTATTGATTTTGAGCTTTGAAGTTAAATATATGTTATAAAAATCAGATTTTGAAAACTCAATTTTACCGATGGTTTGAAATTTTGGAAGTTTGTGGGTAACTTCACCGCAAAACCCTCGTGAGACACAACTCCTCCACTAGGGATCACCTAGGGTTTAAAGGCTTGTTGCACATGCTAAGTGCAATCGTGTTCCTACGTTAAATTTTAGGATGTTAGTTTGATTTGCTTTATATTTCTATCATTCTCTTTGAGGACTAGCAAAGTGTAGGTTTGGGTGTGATGAGTAGTGAAATATGATGATATTTCACCCTAAATACCTATATTTAGTCCGTGAAGGCTATCCTGAGATTTGCTAGATTTGAAGTGTTTTGGTAAAATACGACCAAGTTTCTAAAATGCCAAGAATCCCAAAATAATGTCAAAACACCGCTATTTTGGGTCATTGAGAACTTAGTGCGACTTGCAGCTCAATTTGGACCTTCAAGACGTCAGATTCAGGAAATTGCTAAAACATAAAAGTTGTAGAGCTCGTCAGCTTTCCAACGCTTCAAGAATCACCTCAATCCGAGTTCGGTACAGAAAATTATGAGCAAAATACCGAGGCAGTATCTGATGCAAAGCTAGGGGAATTCACGAAAATTACTCTTAGATGTCAATCGAGAGAGGTATTAGGGTTAGGCTATTATAAAAGGAAGCCACGAGTTTCTTAGGGGATTATTATTTTTGCAATTAGAATATTATTCATTCTTTCTTTTTAGTTTTAGGGCTCTTCACTTTGGGGAATATTTTCTTCATCTTTTCAAGTCTTCTTCTCTCCTTCTAGGGTTTATTCAGGTAGATTGTACCTAGGATTTGCATTATTTTTCTCGAGAAATTCATAGATTGTATTTAGGAAAAACAATTGCAAATATCTTTTGGAAGAAATAAAAGAGGAATGACTTTGAAAGAAAAGGAGATCAAACACCAAAGATGAGCTAAATCAAGAGATCGGGAAGATGCGATCCCCGATAAGTACCTATGTTTATGATTAATACCACATCTATTATTGTTATCATGGAATCGTTTTGCTCAAAGTTTGTGTGATTGAAAATATTTTAAATGCTTTGTTATGACCGTTGATGATCATCATCGTAGTAATCGCTAGATCCGGACCTGCAGTGATCTAAGGTAGAGCGATTATGTGCTGTTTGTCGTGATCTAAATATCATGAGATACGCTATGCTTTTTACATGTCTCATACCGCAAAGTTAGGCTGAGTCATTGTTTTTAGATAGGGTATGCCGGATTGATGATCATATTTTATTTCAAGTCATTTTTCTAGATGAATGATGGTGTGAATGATGATTTAATGAAACTGTGGGTTTTAATGATAGAAAAGGGGTACGAATCTGGGGTAGCATATTCCTTGATCTCATTTTAATATTGTTCGTAGATTTATCAGTAATTAATTGTTTAGATTAATTTATTTTTCTGCATTTAGGAAAAGTGCGTTAAGTTTTTGGTAAAATTGAATCTGCCCTTTGGTACTTCCTTAGGGACGTTTTTAAAATCTCTAAAAGAATTAATTAAAAATTCACGTTTCCCTGTGGGTTCGACACCCCTGTTCTTGCCATACTGCAATAGATCTTGTGCACTTGCAAGGGTTACATTCTAAATCGATCAGCAATCATTATCGATTAAATATAGAGTCGATATCGACTGTATATAGAATCGATATCGACTGTATATAAAGTCGATGACAATTATATTTGCAATCGAGATATATACTTTTCAAAAAATGATCCAAGGATACAAAGACTTTCTTATACGGCACGAATAGGAGATCCTAACAAACTGAAAATGTAAACCAATAAACTTAAATTATTTCTTATATTGCCCCATTAAGAGACCCTAATAAACTGAAAATGAGGTTTATGTAAGATACCTCGCATCGCAAGGGCAAACTGCAGGGTCTTCTTGTCACAATGGAGAAATGCACGACTTCTTCTCCCAAGCCTCTGTTTTCTTCTTCGAAATAGCATATCGGAGCAGATCAGACTAAGGAAGAAGACGTCGTCACCTGTGACCTGACCCACCTCTAACTTTTTAGCAGATTAAAATGAGGAAGAAGAGGATGCTTTGTGGGTTAAAGAAAGTCATAGAAGGGGGTAATTTGGACTTTGTACTCTCCTTAGGGTTGGCTAGGCTTGGAGCTGGTCGGTTTGGGTAAAGGTGAAACTACAGGGCCTTTGACGTAAAAGTTGTATCTGACAGGGCTGATCAAGTAAATTTCCCTTAAAAAAATGAAAGGAAATCCAAGAAAGCACCACGAGAAGCTGAGCACAAAATAATAAAAATTAAAAAAAAAAAACAGAAAGCCCAACCCCATCCAGAGACCAAGCAAGGGCGAAAATTGGACAGGGAGTGAGCCCACCCTTATCTAGAACCAGTCATCATGTCTTTTTACTCTCTTCATGATCATTGTCGTAGATCTACAAATTAAATGAATGATTTTTATTTCCATTGCATAAAAATAATGGAATGATTATAAATCTGTGTGCAGCCTAATCATCAACCATTGAATCAGATGATGACCTTTGACTGCATTGTGCTTCATGTCAATCTTTTGCACCAAAGACCTTTAGGTTATAGCCTTCAAAAATCATAAGGCTTAGATAGTGTTTCTCCTTAAATTTAAAATAGAAAGATATAAATTTTTAATTTTAAAACATAATATAAAGCAAATAGATTAATTTAAAAAATAAATAAATAAAAATTCTTAGAATAAAAAAACAATTCAATCAATCAAAGTTTAAGGAGACCATTTATAATCATAAGAGAGATTAAAGAATTGAGGTTCAATCCAAACGCCTTGTACAAAACTCTTCTCTTTTTCCCCCTCCGCATCAGTTTCCCCCTTCCCCTCCGCATCAGTTTCAGCATCCGCCATGAAATCGTACTGGAAGTCACTACTTTGGAGGCACGAAATACCGTTGATCCTATTAGATAATAACGCTCAACACCGTATCATTCTCACTTCTAGATAAATATCCACTTACCCATGTTCATTCCCACTTCTAGATAATCGCTGACAGTTATATTTGTAATCTTATTTATACACTTACTTACTTATCAGAGATAAAGACGGTAAACAATGTAATTGATTGTGGAAATTTCTTTATTCTATCTTTTTCTAATTTTCTTATGCTTTTCACTTTCTTTATGGTATCAGAGACCTAATGGCTCACGCCTTATTCGATCCATTCTTTTTTTTAAGAAAAAAAAAAAAGTTTTTAGAGTTTATCCTTCCTATGAACACGCGTTAAGAGACTTGTCATATAATTCGTCTTCAATTGTTGTTGGGAGAGATCATGACAGACCTGATCAAGTGTGCCACCGGCTCCGACAGACTCCAAGATGAGCGGGATGCGACAGTGATGGACTTCATAGACAAGCGGTGACCACCAACAAGCAAGATTGAGTTTCGGCAATATCATAGCGAATTTTTAAGATTATGTTTATCTTCCAAGTTGGATGTTCTCAGCGTTCACATTCTAACTTGAGGGAGAATATTACGGTTATATTTGTAATCTTATTTATACACTTACTTACTTATCAGAGATAAAGACGGTAAACAATGTAATCGATTGTGGAAATTTCTTTATCATATCTTTCTATCTTCTTCTAATTTTCTTATGCTTTTCACTTTCTTTAGATCCCACATCGATGGTTTTGGCTAATCCCACAAATATGTGGGAAAATTTCTTACCTAAATAATTAATTAAACAATCCCCAACAGCATTCTTCATCAATAAATTCATCTTTGAGATACTCCATTTACTTATAAAATTCTTGATGTTTAAGCGATCATTTTGGGATTCTTCCCTCACCGGTACTATCCTGTAAAGTCTGCCTGTTCCTTTACGAAAATTGAAAATCCCTAAACTTCTTTCTTTTCCACAGCAATATAGACACTTGTCGTCCAACACCGCGACCAAAGCTTCATGCATCCCAATTTCCCCTGGGAGATCCATTTTGGCTCTAGAAAAAGGATTGAGGAAACAAAGATTATTGATTCCTGTGTGTAGAAGTAACCACCCTTCCAGGGATCCAATGCAAGTTGCACCCTCCAACTCCGGCACCCGAAATGTGGAAGTCTTCGCCGGGACCGATGGGTCCCACACTATGCATTCGCTAGAAGTAGTTTTATACAGTATGAGCCATGGCCATTCATCAACCCATTCGATTCGAGACGATGAACGATGAGAAGCCGCTCGCCATTGCCGGCAAACACCACGGAAAGCGACGTAGTCTCGTAAAGTCAATCGAGAGGATATCAACGGTATTAGATCTGTCTGGAGCTCTGACCAACGTGACTCTTCCATGGCCTCCTTTTGCTTCTTCATCTACCTATGGTGCTGTGATTGTGGAAGATGATGAATTTATATAAGAATTTTGTTTCACTTGGAAACTTGGGTCCTTTGAGGTGTAGTTAAGCTAAACTTTGCTTTCTCATGAAAAGTTTAACTTTGCTTTATAATTATTGAACCTATAAATCCGTGAAAGTTTTTTCAAGTGATTTTTTCGAAGAGTGGAAGTTAACTTTGACCCATCAGAACCATGCGTTCTCTTATGGTAGCGTCTCTGCCGTCGAGATCTTTGGTCTGCACAAATTCCTCCTGTGTTCAACAAACCACAGGATAACTCCCTCACAAGCGTGGAAAACAAAGCTCGCCAATGAGGGCTTGGCTAATGCTGAAGCAAACTACCAATGCCGATTTAGCAGACGCAGATCTCGAGTGGGAGTTAGGTAACGCAGATCACGGGTGGACGTAGGGGTTCCAATGGGCCTAGCTAGGACCTCAAATTCTACCATAAACGGGCCAGGTTCGGGCCGGGCCTTATTTAAAAAATGGCAAAAACTCAAGCGTAGGCCCGGCCTATTACCACCGCTACAGGCATAATGACCAAATTCGTGACTTTTTCAAAAAGTTGCAAATAATTTGCAAATTTAAAAAAAAAGAAAAGAATAAAATCCAAATAATTTCACAAATTATATGCGAATTAAATGACATTTTCCCAAATTATTCCGAACTTTGGTCACAAACATTTTATTTTTCATTTTTTCCAATTTTCTCGAATTTAATGAATTTTGCCGAATTTTTTCAAAGCCGATTTTCTCCCAAACCCTGACTTGGTCACTAATGCCTACGTGTGCCATTTAACTGGGTTTTCTTGTGGTCCGTACCATTGGATGGAGAGTTAAGAGGAGGAATTGATCTCTCTCATCGTCAGTCTTCCAATCTTTGTGCTCTTTGCAATTAGAGCTGATTCCCGAGTTTGGTCTTTTGGGAAGGAGGGGGAATTTTCTTGTCAGAGCTTCTACAAATCCATCGACCTCTGATCTCTCAACCTTAGGGTTTCTTTGTGGAATTTTGATATGCCTCCGAAAATCTCTTCTGCTGGTGTGCCTCGTGGGGGAAGCTAAAACCGCGGATCTTCTTTGGTGATGCCTTTAAGCGGGTGGACCATTTGTTTCTTCTCCATTGCAATTTCGCCTCTACGGCGAGAGTCGCGCTCTTACAACATTTTCGCTCTTTAGCTCTCAGGGGTGAAGTATCCAACTTAACTTTCTGTCACGACCCAAAATTTTATCCCATCTCAAAGGCCTAGAATTCCGAGTTCTGACTCGCACATATCCCGGATATGCTAAGCGGACATACATTTAATCAAAGTTCTCACGCATATCTAGTTCCACGAAATCCGTAAAAGCTAACATACTATGGTGGAATATAAAACAATCATAAATGCTGAATAAATATGATAAAATACGATAAAATACTATAAATCCATAAATAATATGTAAGTCAAATCGGAGATAAATCCGATAAAAATGAAAGTACAGAGTCAATGATAATAATATAAGGCAAAGTCCAATACCGAGTCTACAAAATCAGTATCTGACGCTTGGATCAAAATCAACACTGTAGTCCTCCTGATAACCGGCAACGTCACCCTCCAAAGGCCCTTGATAATCAATGTCCACTGGGTCGACGTTCTCAGCACCAATCGAATCAGAGAAACCCACGTCCATACCGTCGGTATAGTCACTTGCAGCTGTTAATTTATCGTGGGATGAGTTTACTCAGTCACGTAAACTGAGTGGATACACTACCAATCCACCGCATACTACTCAGGTGCATTGTGGGTGCATCAAGTGAGTGATAAACATAATATCTCAAAGAAATCAGAATAAAATGACAAGATCAAGTGCATATCATAAGCTCATATCCTAATTATTAATGCAAGACCATGATCTAGACACTTACATCCTAACGTACATTACCATATCTCATATTATATCATACCTCATATCATACCGTATTTTATTATTCTCGCACATACGTCTGTACATCGCATGAGCATAGCTAACATACTCATAAAATCCTAAACGAACTATGCCAGAGTCGCTGCTCGAGCTACCATGTAAGGGTCATCATAGTATCATACCACCATATCATAACGCCCTCCATATCATATCATATCATATCATACACCCCATTCAGTCACAGGGGCGGCCGACGACTCATAACTCATAATGTCTCCCAAAGACATCCGTCTTGACTGAAAGACGTTGTTACCCTTATGATGGCTACGCAAGGAACGAAATGTACAGAGACTTAAGTTGTTAATCTTTTACTGGCCTATACAGCGGTGTCTTATTATCGTAACATATCTTATCATACTGACTCATATCATATCATACTGATATCTTATCCTACCAACTCATATCGTATCCTATCATATTAGAACTCGGGGTGATAGGGTCACCGTTTATGCCACCGTATACGAGGTTATACTGAATTCGTACTCACCCTACTTGTCATGGTGTCCCATACCACTATGAGTTATAAGGCATGTGAATACGATGTATTCCCCGCTTCGATACCATTTCAGTGAATCACCATGCCCAAGTATAAGCATGATCTCATACACTCTCGCGTTATCTGACCTAACATGACCTTAACTCATATCATGATCAAAGGAGAGGTACAGAATCATCATACGCATAAAAAGTTTTTATTTAGATTATTATTATATTTATACATATATTTATTTACATAACACACCAATAAATATAGAGTAGGAGAGTAATTGAGTGTTTTCGATAACTCGAAGGTCAGAGTTTGATTTTCACGAGGTATCGAAGTTCTAATATTTCATGTTATCGAAGAGGTCGCGTTGAAGGGAAAAAATGACATATATATAGGCTATTATAATTAAGTGCTCAATTAGAAAGATAATATAATTTAAAGTGAAGTGCATCACAACCATCGATCGCAAAGTGCAAGTGATTAAGGTGCACTAAGTTTTGGTCGTGTAAATGTAGAATTTATAGTGTAAATAAGGTTGTCTGTTCGGACGTGAGTCGATCGATTGGTTTGCGAAATCGATTGGTCAATTTAAAAGTGATTTAAAACTAGCAGTGGTTTGGTCATGTATAAAGTCGATCGATATAAAGTCAATTGATCGAACATATGAAAGAATCGACTATAACCAAGTTATATTATAATAATAGATCATATTAATAAAATACTAAAGCACTTGAGTACTTATTACTTATATAGCATATAATAATATAACTCTATATTTATTTTATAATATAATAGTTAGTTTTTATATTAGTTTAGTGGGTAATTAGCGAGTCCTTAAGACATATCAAACGACCCTTCAGTTTTCTCAAGCATATCATACAGCCATCTAATATATGAGACCGTCGTTCAATATTTGACTCTTATCTAAGATACAAAACCCTCGTCAAATGTAGTTCATCTATTTTATAGAGTAATTTTGAACTTTGGAATAAAATAAACTTAGTGAACCCATATATTTTATATAACCCAACCTCTCCTCTCCATTATTATCATAGAAATCAGGTGGCTAAGGACCATCATCTACAACCACCCATCACACCCTACCAAATATGTATATATATATAGTAGAAAAATCCATTTTTCCCAAGGGTAAAAGAGTCAAATCATAGCACTAGCATTTATGGGAAGAAAAGAGACTCATGTCAAGTATTATATAAATATACTCTCCTCATTTTTATTTTATTTTGACTCATCGATGAAAATTGACAACACATTGAATTGTGTGCCCAATCCCAATAGGAAATGTGTACCGGTTTCAACATCAACCAAAAGCTATGCACTTTTGCTTGTTTGGTATATATATCACTTGTAGCTCACATATAAGTTATTATATATGAAATAATTAAATTCTCATCTAAGAGTTAACATTGGAGAAAAGATTGTGTGTTATATGATATCATCTTATTATTTTGGTACTTTATAGTGTTAGGCATCAGTCTATATCCAATGGTGGAAAAATGATGAGCCAAAACTTATGTGTGTGACACCTTAATTTAGGACCAATTTTTGTGTTCAATTAGATCTTAGTTCAATTGTATTATTATAGTGTACTATATTTACAAGCTAACAATGGATAACATACTATCATATCTCTATTAAATGTGTAATTTCCAATGAAGACCACCGAGAGTTTCATCACATTGCAGGTAAGCTATTTTCTTTCAATGCTTTGTAAAATTTAATATTTTTTTATAAATAAAATCCAAAGAATAGAGGCACTTATATAATATTCAAATATTACATTATATCATATATAATATAATATATAAATAACTGTACCAAATCCAAAAATAGGAGATGTATATAATATACCCCAATCTAACAAAGGAAACAGAGATGCAAATAAAAATAAAAATAATAAAACGTCTTATCAGGAGCAATTATAATGAATAAGATAAAAAGTCAAAATAATTATGTCTTATGAGATGCAATTATAATGAGAAGAAAAAAAAAAAAAAAACATCGTTTTATATAATTTGTTGAAGTTAGAGCAATTATACTATATTATATTTTAACACACATAATCAAAAGTAGGTAATATGCATAAGGCGTTAGTGAAGCTACAACGATTGCACTAAGCGGCAACAATGGGTCTTTTAAGTACACGATGACTGTGTACTGTGGAACTCAGTGAGCGGCACTACACACCAATGTTATTTGGGTTCCCAAGTTTACTATAATTAAAATAATACGGGTAAAACAAAACAAGTAGGGTTCGGGTTCCGTAAAAAGAAAAGAACTAAAAATATAATCAGAATATTCAAACATAAATAACTATCAATGAGCAGCTAAATTATTCTTTTTTCCAAAATTACTTTTTGAGGTTTAAAACTCACGTAACAAAGTTTGATCCTTAGACCTCTTGTCTATAAGCAATGTCTTTCAACCACTAGGCCACCACACAACTTGTGTCAAATAAAGGTAATTTTAAAAATAAAACCTTTTGAAAAATAAAAATGTGTATTTTCTCAACTAGGGTAGGTTTCGGTGTGGAGCACTAACACCATGTTTGGTGCAAAACCAATCTAACACCATAAATTCAGTTTAAAAATTTTAGGGTCGTTACACCTTCTGCGTAGGATTGGGTTAATTCAAAGGTGAGGCTACGGAAGATAGAGATGTGCAACAATCTGTCCAAGCCCACCAACCGGATCTGATATTTTAAAAATAATAATTAAAAGGTTTACGGTTTAAGGGATTTTGAATCAGGTTGGTCCAAGCCAATTTGACCAACATTGGGGGTGCACCATCAAGTTGGGTCGACAGCCAAAATTTTGTCTCAACTTGACCCCTGTTGAGAGCCCTAGGTGGGACCCTATAGACCATCGACCGAAAAAGGGCTTCATGCCAGTAACTGCATACTAGTTTTACAAAATTCATGCTAAATTATAGTTTTCATTAAAAAGGGTTGCTCTTGGCAGGGAGAGGTAAATGATAGGCAGCCTTACCTCTCTTTTGGGGGAGGCTGATTCCTGAACTCGTACTTGCGGTACATAGTTTTGGGCCCACTTCCCCAAGGTCTGACCTCGTCGCTAAAACAGATTTATGCCCCTTTTAATACTCTTTTTGGATCTGTTTTTCATGCTGAATCAAACCAGCAACAGCTCCTTTCGGACTCCTATTAACCACCCTTTTCTCTTCTCCAGTCAGGGCCGTTAAATAGTTTTTTACAGCAGCGCTTAAGTCCCTTTTAGAACTCCCATGTAGCTCCTTCAAACTTGATAACAGTCGACCCTTCTCTTTGCAGCTCTCCATCTTCTTCCTTCTCAATTTTCTGCCCGCATTAGCTCGTACGACCACTTTACATAGATGATGCCATGAAAGGCACCCATTTAGCCACACAACATACATATTTGTTGGTTTTTATGAATAACTATATGATTAGGAAACATCTAAACATAAAGCCATGAAGAGGGAGCTTGTTCTCAGGGCTGGAGATTGGGTGTGATCGGTCTGCCACAACGTCAACTTCCGTAGGTGCAGCATTTGCCACCACTACGGTTGGTCCTCCTTGAGGGTTTCGGGCACTGTTGTGAAGCCGTTGGAGGAGCGGCTCTCCAATGCCATCCCCAAGAGACAAATATCCTTTAATGGCGACCAAATGAAAGATTTGAGATAGGGTTGGTCAATTGCGGGGAAATTTTTTTGAAGGGCCTTGGGACCTACGTTTGCCAAGGTGGGGCCAAATCTTTTTCCTCTCAGTGGAACTCGACAAAGGGTTTCCTTTGCAGATGTCACTTAGGCGGCCCCTCTGGACCACCTCCGCTTTTCGGCGTAAGCGGGAGCAATCCTAAGGGGAAGGAATTGATTGGTTTTCCTCCTATCCCGGAACACCCTTTGGTGTTTGTGGCTTCGGAGTTACATCTCTACAAGCTAACCTATCGGATTACTGAACCATTCTACAGATCCCTAACGATAGCATTCTTTCGGTTAAAATTCACAGATGGATAAACACAAAGTGGGGAATGTTGGATAGACTTTTCTAAAAACAAGTTCCTGCTTAGGTTTCCCACTTTGGCAGGGGGGGGGGGGTAAATCAGCGGCATAAAAAAGAAATCCGTTGAGGAAGTGTCTGTCATTTGTAAGCCTTGGCTTATTGATGAAGGAGAGCTACATATTCATAAATGGGATAACGGGGTGTGGTTGCGCCTCTACGGACTACCGTTGCATGTGTGGACCACCAGAGTTCTCAAAGGGATCGGGGACCGCTGCGGGGGTCTCTTTGCTATTGATCGAAGCACCGAGGACTTGTGGGAGACCAGCTTCGCCAGGATCTTGGTGGCGACGGAGAACTGGGAGGAGATCCCTAGATGTTTGTGTTACCGTCATCAACGGCCAAAAATTTCGAGTCTTCGTTGAAGTGGAGTGGGTGGAGAGGATGCTCCTCCCTCGTCAGCCGAACGATGAATCCCTGAGGTCCGGGCATCCCAACGATGACATGTTCGGTTGTTCCACTGAAGTACTCGCGTGAGAGACGGAACCACTCTAGCACCGGAGAAACCCGATAGCTGAGACAGAAAGGCTGGTCTCGAAGGGGAGCTCGTCCGCAGACCCGGCTTTCCATCGGCGGGCGGCCGCATCGTCGAGTGGTGCTTCCAGCTCTCGCAGACATTTCCCCGATGCCGAAGAAGAGGAGGAACTCGAAGAGGGACAATTTGTAGCTTGGGAGGGGTCGCCTAGTTTCAAGGGGGCGGCGGATACCGCCACGGGCACTCATCACAATCTTACACCATCTCTTCTTCGACTGATCTCTACCGTCGATCCAACTCATCGGCCTTCCCCTTTGGGTGGGTTTTCAAAATTTGAAATCCTAATCGTGCAAGTACAAGGCTCCTTTTGACGGTGCCCAGAGCTCAAGACTCGATCCAATGTCCGATGAATGGACACATGGCTCTTGGGATGCATCTAGCTAATGCTTGTGCAAGGTTTTTGTCAGTATGGGCTCCCTCGGCTGTTGGGAGCAGCAGCTGCCTCCACGTGGCACGGGGACACGTAATCCCGAGTCTAGGGCGATAGCTCCCCTCAATTTACCATATTGGACTTCTAACGAGGGCTCTTTTGATGCGCTGCGGTATTTGGAGGTCCCAATTAGGACACGTGGCGAAAATGAGGAGATTGAATCCACTGGGTCGACGTTCTACAACTTGGGTATTGGGGCCGGGTCTACTTGTAGGTTATGGAGTTGTTACGATGGTTTGAAGCAAGTGACGCTGGACCAAGGGGTTTTTAGGCTCCGGTCGACCCGTCTGGACTTGCTATTTCTGCTGGGCTCGGGCCTACTCGAGACCGAAGCTTCAAGTCCTCGTTTGGGATCGACTGCGAGTCCAAGAGTCTGTGGCCCCGTCAACTATCTCTTCTCAGCCAGTGAGTTCACCGCTAATGCGATTTCTCCAGCCCAGCTCCTTCTTTCTTCACCTTTGGTGATGGATATCGAGGACTCTTCATCTTCTAGCTCACCTCCTCACACCACCGACCGATTTCTGTTGGCTGAGTCTTCGTCCTCCTCCTCTTGCAGTACTGTTCTCCCCATTAGAACAATGAGACGTAATGAAATCGGATGTTGGGAACAGTGTTTCCCCCATTCAGTGAGGCATCCTCCTCGGAAAACGATACCCAAACAGTTGGATCAAAGGGCATTTTCGAAGAGATCGTTCGGTTCGAAACAGACCTTGGGATGACTTTCAATGGGACTAATGAAGAATTGTGTGATATTTTCTCAACGAAAAAAAAAATTTACCAAGAGAGCTAGTCAGATATGAGTGGGGTATGTCCGACGGGAGGGGATCTCGAGCCTAGTAAGTTTTAGGTCTTTTGGGCGGTCAGCATCTACTATTTTTATAAAGATCATGTCTTGGAACGTTAGGAGAGCTTGTCACCCGAAAAAGCAAGCGGGCATAAAAAAAATCCTAGCTTCTAATAACCCGGCCGTTGTCACCCTCCAAGAAACCAAGTGGGGGGCTTGTGATCAAGCCAAAGTAGCCTCCATTCTTGGGGGCAACCATTGGGAGTGGATCGGTGTGGACTCCGTGGGAGCTTTTGGTGGCATTCTTCTCGTTTGAGACTCAAACCTTCTTCGTAAACTGGAAGAGGAAGTGGGCCTTTTTTCGGCGTCAGTTCTCTTCGAGAACAAGGACAACGACTTCAGGTGGGTGTTTACCGGAGTTTATGGTCCCACTGACGCCCATTTAAAGGTTGATTTCTCGGAAGAGCTGGCTGTGGTGGCGAGGCGTTGGGATGTCCCATGGAGTGTGAGAGGAGACTTCAACGCAGTCTGTTGCCCCGACAAGCAGTCAAGTGGGCCACCTGATCGACCGAGAATGGATGCATTGAACTCCTTCATTCACGACAGGGCCCTTGTGGATCTCCCTTTGAAAGGGGCTCGATTCACTTGATCCAACGTCCAAGATTCGGCTTCTTTGAGTAGGCTGGACCGTGTCCTAGTTAGTCATGACTGGCTGGATTCTTTCCCTAGTGCGATGTTGTATGGTCTCATAAGGGCAGCTTCGGATCATCGCCCTCTACTGCTTCATTGTGACGCGGTGGGTAGAGGCCCTTCTCCTTTCCGATCACCGATGTCGACTTCAGGGAAAGGGTCCTTGTTTGGTGGAGGCAATCGAACCCCCGCGGATCAGCAACTTTCAGACTTGTCTCCAAGTTGTCCTTTGTAAAGAAATGCATCCTAAAGTGGAACAAGGAGGAGTTTGGTTTGGTGCATGTCAGGAAGGAAAGCATCTTAGTGCGTCTCTTTGACATCGACCAGCTGGAAGAATCTAGGGGGCTATCTGACAATGAGAAAAGTGAAAGGCTTTTCTTGAAAATGGAGTATAATGATAAGTGCATCTAAGAGGAGATTTGTTGGAAACAAAAATCCAAGATCTAGTGGCTGAAAGAAGGAGATCTCAACACTAAATTTTTCCATTCGGTAGCTAACGCCAGGAGCAAGAAGAAGCACTTATGCAGAATAGAGGTGGACGGGGTGGTTGTTACTGAGCCAGATCAGATTAGAAATATGATTGCCAACTTTTATAAGTAGTTATATAGAGAAGAATGCGTTTCTAGGCTGGAGCTTGATGGCATCTCCTTTCCCTCCATCCCAGAGGCAGATCAGGAAAGGATGGAGATTCCTTTTGAAGAATAGGAGATTTGGGCAGCAATCAAATTCAGCGGTAGCAATAAATCCCCTGGCCCCGACAGTTTTACTTTGGAGTTCTTCAAATGTTTCTGGCAGCTGATTAAAGCAGATATCATGGCGTTTTTCCAAGAGTTTCATTCTGGCGCCTACATAGGCAGAAGCCTTAATTCCTCTTTCACTGCCCTCATTCCAAAGAAAGATGGAGCAGAGGACCTCCGAGACTTCAGACCCATCATCCTCATCAACTGCTTGTTTAAGATCTTATCCAAAGTGCTCGCGAACCGATTGAAACCGGTGCTCTTGAAGATCATCTCTCCCAACTAGGGGGCGTTTGTCCCTAACAGACAGTTGATCGATACATTGGTGGTGGCGCAGGAGGTCATCCATTCAGCTCATCACCATCGGCTTCCAACGGCCGTGTGGAAGATTGATATGGAAAAAGCCTACAACCGAGTTAACTGGGGCTATCTAGAGTATATGCTGATGGCATTTGGATTCAGAGAGAGGTGGAGAAGATGGATGAAAGCGTATTACTTTATAGCCTAATTCTCAGTTCTAGTTAATGGGTCTCCTTGTGGCTATTTCAAAAGATCTCAGGGCCTCCGACAGGGGGACCCGTTGTCCCCTTTTCTATTCAATATTGTCAGGGAGGCTTTGGGAGGACTGCTACAGCGGGCTCGGTCTTCTGGCCGCATCTCGGGTATCCCGATCGGTAGCCTGGGTAGAGTGATTACTCAGCTACAATATGCCGATGACACGATCCTATTCTGCAGGGCCCAACTAAATGAGATTAGAGCCTTCGCAGACGTGCTCACGATTTATGAGGCGATGTCGAGGCAGCGAGTGAACTTAACTAAATCGAAGGTGATTGGTATCGACATTGATAGTCAGCTGGTTGGAACTTTGGCGCAGGAGGTTCTTTGCGAGACCGACGTTCTTCCGACCTCCTACTTGGGCCTACCTCTCGAGATGGGTAAGCCAATTGCTAGGGGTTGGGACCCGGTAGTCCGAAGATTTGAAGGAAGACTCTCCTCTTGGAAAGGGAAACTCTTAAGCAGTAGAGGTCGCATTTGCTTGGTCAAATCCGTCCTCTCCAGCCTCCCTGTCTTCTTTATGTTCATGCATAGAAGTATTCAAAAAACTAGAAAAAATTGAAAGAGATTTCTTGTGGGAGGGATCAAGGCTGGAGATGAAATACCACTTGGTCCGATGGGAGACTTGCCTCTTACCCAAGCGCTTTGGGGGTCTAGGAATTAGGGACCTATGTTTGATGAACAAGGCACTCTTGGGGAAGTGGTTATGGCGTGTGGGATGTGTAGCTGAGATGGATTGCCTCTGGGTACTAGTTTTGGCTGAAAAATAAGGGTGGGCGCATGGTCTCTGGGGAATCAACGTTTCCATATCTAGGAGGGTATCCGCGTGGTGGAGAGGAGTTTGCGGTGTAAGGTCGGATTTTTCCCATTGGATCTCTTTCAGTTGGGGGGACGATACTCGTATCCGGTTTTGGGAGGATCCTTGGATTGAGCTATATCCACTGAAATTTCTATTTCCTAAGATCTACAATGTCGCTACTAATCACGGAGCATTGGTAGCTGAAATGCATGTCGTCCCCGGGCAGTAATCTGGAATTTAGTTACTAGGAGATCTCTCTCCGTTGTCGAGACAGGACAATTACAACATTTGCTGCTCTGCCTCCAATGTGTTAAAAGGAACCAGTCCTAAAGGGATGCCCATTTATGGTTGGCATCTAAAAATGGCTCCTTCTCAGTTAAATCCTTTTACCAGATACTTTCTAGTCACCCAATGATTTGAGGTTGACTGAAACTAATTTGGAAGGTTCCTGCCCCGTCGAAGGTGAAGTTCTTCAGTTGGACTACAGTTCTTGGATGAATCCTCACGATAAACCAGCTTGTAATCAGAGGCAAAGAGATTGTCAATCGGTGTCCGATGTGCCTAGCTTCTGAAGAGTCCATCTCCCATCTTTTCATCCACTGTTGGGTGGCATCTAAGGTCTGTAATTGTCTTTTGGAGTCTTTCGATATGAGTTGGGTTATCCCGGAGTCGGTTCCTATGCTGCTGATCTCTTGGTATGGCCATAGATTTGATGGAGCCATATCAGCTTTGTGGAGAGTGGCTGTTATAGCTACTCTTTGGGGCATATGGATTGAAAAGAACAATCGGATTTTCAATAGAAAGCGCCGCCCTTTTGGTTTCATTCTGAAAAGCATCCGAGATCTGATGTTTCTATGGAGTTCCTGCGAATCTACTGGGATTTGGGACCTTGATGGAGTTAGTTGAAGCTCTGTTGCCGCTTTTCTTCCTTGTCTATTGCTGTTTTTCTGTTTTTTCAATTTTTTTGGTTTCCTTGTGTTTTTTATATCCTTTTCCAGCTTCTCGCTGGCTTTCTAGTTATGGAATGTCCTCTTTACCGATCAAACAAAAAAAAAAAACAGATTTATGCCATTGTATTCGTGAAATATTCTGACGTGATGTATAACTCACTTAGGCTATGTTTGGGATTGCTCTTTGGAGCCAAAGAGCAGGTTTAAATTGCTCTTTTGAAGAGAACCAAAATTAGCTCTTTCACTCTCCGAAAGTGCTAAGAGCACTTAAAACCAAACACAATTCCATACTAAAGTGGTATGCGCTAGAGCAGAGAGCTACTCTTTGCCTCCAAAGAGCAATCCCAAAAACAGCCTTAGCTAGTTAGCCAATCATAAATTGTAGCTAAACAAGGCATGAGCCAATGTGGCCGACACACCAGATCCCTTCATGTCTCTTCCCAAGATGATGTCAACGCTCTGTTGAAATCCAATCTTAACCGCATCTGCGACAGATACGGGATCGTTCTCAAAGGAAACTGCGATGCCTTCTTCAACCTATTTGGGGTTGTGGATCTAGCGGGGTAAAATGAGCCTTTCACCTTTTGTGCCCTTTACGGTGAATGGGGAAAGGGTCTATTGAGTTCTGCTGTGCGGGGGTGTTGTTGAATTTATTTAGGTCTTTTTTGTGTAAGGATTCCATTGCTCTGCACAATCCTTTTATCGTTACCCGTCAAGAAACGAAGTGGTGCACAATGGAAATTTTGGGAGTGGCTTGCTTTGAATGCGGTGGGTACGAAAGGAAGGATCCGTCTTAGTTGGGATAAAAGGGAGCTCGTGCGTCTTGATTATGTGGTCGGCAGAAGATCTATATCAGTGTTGTTCTTGTCTGTGAAGTCTGATATATCCTGGTTGTTCTATGTGGTGTATGGTCCTAATGACCCGCACCTTAGAGCGGGTTTTTGGGAGGAGCTGCTTGTTGTCCAGTGGCGTTGGGGAGTGCCTTGGATTCTTGGAGGAGACTTCAATGTCATTCGTTTCGTTGGCGAGAAGACGGGCTCATCTCGTATCACTACCAGCATGCAAAGGTTTAGTGATTTCATGACCCAATCGTCAGTAGTGGACATTCCTATGTGTGGCTCCCACTTCACTTGGTCCAGTGGGCAGGAAGCTCCAGCAATGTCAAGAATTGACCGTTTTTCCATCTTGGCCAATTGGGAGGAATTGTTGCCGAATTTGGTGTCTATTGGCTATCCTTCTTCCATTTCTGATCACATCTCCATCTCTCTGGAGCTGAAAGCGGTCCTAAGCCTTTTCAGTTTGACTTGGCTTGGATTAAAGAAGAAACTTTCTACAATTGGATGACTACTAAGTGGAGGGAGATGCAAGTCCAGGGATTGGCTGAATTCATCTTCCCCCAAAAAATAAAAATCCTAATGAAATTCCTTAAGAAGTTGAATAGAGATTCGTTCGGGGATATCCGCAAATCCAAGGATGCCTTACTTCACCAAATCGAGTCCCTAAAAAACAAAGAGGAGGATGTTGGCCATCTATATGAAGGTGAAAGAAAGCGTAGATTTAACCTGAAGGACGCCTTAAACGCTAAAATTTTGCAGGAAGAAGCTTTTTGGCGGCAAAGGGCCAGAGAGAGATGGGTTAGAGATGGTGATTCCAGTACTGAGTGCTTCCACAACGTGGCTAACATTAGAAACAGGGGCAACTGGATCTCAGCCATCTTGGTGGGTGATAGAAGAGTCACTAGTAAGGGTGAGATCAAAGAAGCAGTCGTCACCCACTTCACTGCCAGTTTATCGAAAAATGTCCCATGAGACCATTTCCCCATGACCTCTGTTTCCGAATCATTTCTATTGATTCTAGCCACAATCTTGAAACACCTTTCTCTGAGGAAGAGATTCACAGGGCGATGTTAAAAGGAGATGGTGAGAAGGCGTCGGGTCCCGATGGGTATCCGCTAAAATTCTTTCAATTATTTTGGGACTTCATCAAGTATGATCTAACCAAAGTAATTCAGGTTTTTCACAGGTACTCAAAACTCAGAAATGATACAAAGGCTTCCTTCATAGTTCTTATTCCTAAGATCAATGGAGCATAATCTTTGGCAGATTTTTGTCCCATCAGCTTGGTGGGGAGCCTCTTCAAGATCATTTCAAGGCTGTTGGTTAACAGATTCAGAATTGTTATTAAGGGGATTATGAGCCCTACCCAATTGGCGTTCATCAAAGGAAGATAAATTGAGGATAGTGTGATCCTAGTGCATGATTGCCTCCACTCAAGACATGCCGACAGTTGGTCCAGGCTCGTTGTTAAATGAGACATGGAAAAAGTGTTTGACCGTGTCCACTGGATGTATATTGATAAAGTTCTGAAAAAGTACGTTGCCCTAAGAAATGGCGTACCTGGATCCGAGCGTGCACCCAAGGTACTAATTTCTCAGTTTTGGTCAATGGGGTGCCTGTTGGTTATGAGACTCTAGGGGATTAAGGTAGCGGGGCCTATTTCCCCTTTCCTTTTTAACCTAGCAGCTGAGTGCTTAGGGTACCTGATTGAGAGAGGGGCTGAGATTGGTGACCTTCATGGCTTCTCGATTGCTAGGGAATGTAAGGTTATCTCCCACCTCCAATTCGCGGACAACACAATTGTGTTTTGTGACACTTCAAGAGATGATCTTCTCCACCTCAGATGAATTCTTCAGGCTTTTGAGGTTTGCATAGGGCAAAAGGTAAATCTTGCTAAATCCAAGATTATGGAGGTCAACTTAGATCCGAATGTGGTGAATGAATTCGCTTCTTACTTCGGGTGTTTGTTAGGTAATATTCCATCCACTACTTAAGCTTACTGCTTTGCAGAGGAGTCCTAGCAAATCACAATGGGATCCAGTGATCGAAAGGATTGATCGAAAACTAGCCATTTGGAAAGGAGCTGGATTACCCTCATTAAAAGTGCTTTGTCTAACATCTTTGTGTACTATCTCTCTATGTTTGATTGCCCTGCTAGTGTGGTCTCCATCATTGAGAGAAGGATGAAAGAATTCCTATGAAGCAGTAGTGATGAGAGAAAAAAGATCCACATGGCCAACTGGGATTCGGTTTGCTTGCTAAAAATCAAGGAGGTTTGGGCATCAAAAGTGTTTCCCAAATGAACAAGGCTCTTCTGTATAAGTGGTTGTGGAGGTTAGAAAACAGTCAAGGTTTGTTGTGGGCGTCGGTGGTGTCGACGAAGTAGAAGGTCAGAAGGAATTGGGATTTATATTTTTGGGGCAATAGAGAGCTTCAGGGTGGTGGAAAGGGATCTTGGCCCAAGTCCCCGCCTTCAAGAGTGGCATCCGATTCCAGTTAGGGGACGAGACTCACATCAAATTCTGGGACGACGTCTGGTTAGGCCACACATCTTTTAAGCGCAAGTTTGCCTCCCTTTTCGTGCTCTCTAGAAAAAAAGGTGCGATGGTTGCAGATTGTGCTTTACGGGACCCAACTAATCCCCAGTTGAAGCTACAGTTTAGGAGATATCTATCGGAAGTGGAAGCCAGAAATTTGCTTGAGCTCTTACAGGAGGTTTCTCCGATAACTCCGTTCTCGTCGAGGCCTGACAGGAGAATTTGGAGTGGTAGCGCTAGTGGGAACTTCTCTGTGAAGTCTGCGTATGGTCTGCTTTGGAAAGTTAGAGTTCCCCCTAAAGTCCTCATGCTTGCCTGATTTGTAGCTCGCAATAGGTTCAAGACCGTTGACCTCCTCAACCGCTGTGGTCTCATTATCCCAAATAGATTATGTTGCCTTAAATAGATTATGTTGCCTCCCAAGGAGAAAATACAAATCACATCCTTCTCCACTGCCCATTCGCTTCTAAGCTCTGGAATATCGCAAGAAATGGATGACGGATCATTGGGTGTCTTCCAGAATCTTGCAGTAATATGTTCTTTGAAAATCCAAATAACATGTTTGAAGCCAGAATTTTACATCCTGCTATTCGCTACTCTCTGGGTCCTATTTTTTGAACGCGATTGTAGAATTTTCAAGGAGCTATTCAAATCTCATGTGATTATTGAGGAAGAGGTTATCAGATACATCTCTTTCCTGCAGAAGGTTTTGGGACACCCTTCTTGCAGGTTCACAGACGAGGAGACTAATTTTGATCCTCCCTGAGCTTTTTGTATGGAGGTTAGGGATTCTGTTTTGGGTGTTGAGCTATGGCTGCTTGTTTTCTCTTGTTGCTGTTTTTTTCTTGGGCACTTTAGAAAAACGACCTTGAAAATGAAACGTTTTAGCTCTATATACAGGCTTCAAACGTTTTAGCAGATTGGGCATTTGGTATTTTCCAAACTTCGGATATCCATGAGATTGCTAAAAATGGGACGCGTGGGAGGAATTACATCCTTGTAATTTTATTGAAATGCCCTTCTATAAAGGGCATTTCACAGGCTTACGGTGGGTTTTTTCCTAGGTTTCCTACACAGCTCCCACCTTCTCTTCTCCCTTGCGCAGCTCCCACCTTCTCTTCTCCCCTGCGCAGCTCCCAAACTCCAGCGAGGCTTACGGTGGGTTCTTTTGGCTTCGATTTTCCTACGCAGCTCTCACCGTCTCTTCTCCAGCGCAGCTCGAAGGTCTGATATAATTGAAGGAGTTAGATCTGTCTCCAATGGTCTCGGAGAACAACTGCGCAGGTTCTTCTCCATCATCTAGGCATTCCAATATTCAGCAGGTATATATATTTGATCTGGGTTTTATATGATGCATTGGTTTTGGGTATTTTTCAATTTTTTTTAATCGTATCAAAGGGGTTGGTGTTTCTTTTCCCTGTTTTGTTCTTGATTTGGTTGTTGTTTTGGCTTTATGGGATGGTTAGGGTGATTTTAATGGGATTTTAAGAGATGGGTTTTCATCTCTCATATTTTAATCTTATCATAGGGATTTTAAGAGATGGGTTTTCATCTCCCTCCTCCACCACGTCCACCATTGACATCGTCAGATGATCTCTCATTCCCAACTCGTTTTCAAAACCCTAGATCATCAGGCGATCTCTCATCTTCAAATTGATTTTGAAACCCTAGATTGCAAAGGTTTTTTTTGCTGGGAGATTGAGTCGAAGTTCTGCAAAACAGTGACTTTTTTCTTTTTCACTTTGATGTTATTTGAATTATTTCAATGTTCTTGTTGGATGTCCTTTTTTTCTATGCATTTTTTTTTGCTTCGACATTTGGTGCTTGTTCTTCTTACTTAACTATGAATCAATCTATTTCATTGTTTCAACAACATTTCGGACGTCTCATCCGACTAATTGGATTTAATGGTTTGGCTTTTAGTAATTGGTTTTAGATTTTTCTTAGAGTTTTATTAGTAATATATATTATTTTAAAGTTGTGTGTCAAGTGTTTGATAAAATGCTTATAAGAAATATGAGGATTTAGTTCTTTTCCTTCTTAACAGAGGTTCCAAATTCCTCAACGCATTTGTATAGCTTCAATGTGAGATGGAGTTCATAGCTTTTATACCTACTCATTATCACCAGGCTTAACACCCACAATGCCCATTGATAAAATTAACTGATTTTTTTGGCTGTTATTTTAAATTGCCATACCTCTGTAAGTTAGTGATTTTTTGTGGTTGCTTACTCTTCCTTGATTATTAACTCAATAAATTTAATGATTACTCTATTTTTCCAACAAATAAGCCACATGGAAATGCTGACTATAGAATCCCTAAATAGCAATTGAAGAACTCCGTTGGTGGATTGCCTTTTACCTAATACCAACTATAAAATAATTTTTTGTACTTGTAAAGATATTTGAATTTTCAAGGACTTTGACTTTGGCAGTTAGAAGATACACAACTTCTGGTTCCTCATTCCTTCTCTCTTTCAGCTACTCTTAGTCATAGTCTCTACCTATTTCCATTCCATTATATTTTTTGTTATTTATTTTTTATAGGTAACCCTCATGTTGTTACCTCAATGAGAATCAGGGTCGTCACCAGACATAAAATCTATCATTTGGCACCACGTGGTGCCATGTGGTCCACAGGTCTATTGTCTATAGTAGATTCAACTCCACGATTGCATCAGAAAACCATTTTTACCAACCGACTCGGCTTATTTTTCCATAAAAGTTGGCCATGTTCAACAAAAATCGAGTGAATTTTTTGGGTTTTTAAAAGAGTGATAGAGTTGACCAAAAAAACTAAAATAGAAGTTCTGCTAAATAAGATTTGATTAGTTCTTGAAGAAGGGAGCTCAAACACAATGTGTCTTAACAACGGTTATCAGTAGGGGTATTTGTCTCATGAGGAATATGAAATTAGGAAAAAATAAAAAAATACCCATAATCTGTACCTCATCAATCTGCTCAAAGATGTCCATTAATCGCCACATAAACTTCCCCATTTCCCTAACCCATTGGATAAGGCCTCTAGAATCCCATTCAACAATCACAAGAACATTAGAAAGTGTTTGCACAACCTTTAAACCCACAAATTCGAGTAGGAACTATCTGCTATTATTTACTAGGTTCCAGTTGCACATGCAACACCCATAATAAATAATTAAAAAAAAAAACCTCCATATCTAACACCTTGCTGCAATAACCCACTCCCAATTGAAGAAAGAATGCATTGCAATAACAATGAAAGTACATTTTTCAGACTCTTAGCTGTAAGAGCATACAAGTGCCAAAGAAATGAACAACAGGTTTGCATAGTCACATGGTAGCTGCTCAATTATTGAAACTTTTAGGCTCTTAACAAGGTAAAAACGTTTTCTTTCCATGCAGTCTAGGGGTTGAAATCGGTCTAAAACAGTGTCACACGCTTAAAATTGATGACCTGATGGCCACTTCCGTTAAGTAGGTTTGTCACCTAAGAATATCTCATATGGGAAATAATTTCTAGGACGAGAAGATGGTAGAAAGGCCACCAAGTCTTTCTAAAATGATGACGCAAGACTTCGGCAATTGAGAGGTGATGTTGTATGGTCTTACACATTCATGATCAAGTTTACCAAGCCACATATATGTGGCAGGGCTCAAACTACTAGGAGTTACAACAACTAGAAGCATTGTGCGATATGAAACCACATACATGTGCCAACCTTTTTTCTAGTTTGGTTCATCTTTGTTTTACTGTTGTGAGATTGAAACCAATTTATTTAGCAACATTTTCCCCTTATGCCTCTTTGGTGTAATTCCCACTTAATGGAATTGTATTTGGGCGTACATGTAAAACTCTCCATATCAGCACTCAGTTTTCAATCATTAGTGCCCAGCAGTGTTTCTAAACATGGTTGAAGGTCGGAGTAGTTATTCTAATTCCTAGTGGTAAGTTGATTTATATAACCAATAAAAACTAGGGATTGTGGGATAGTTTACCAATGACTTCTTGCATATTGCACAGTACAAACCATAAACTACAAAATCTCATATAGTGAAACACTTCGGATGCACGTTCCTAAACTTTTATAGGGTGCTGTTCTCATTGTATGTCACCTAATTAATAGAATGTTGTCGTCCATTCTTAAGTGGTAGTACTCACTTATTGGTCATATCTCCTAATACAAAACCGTTTTCTCTACCTCGATGAATATTCAGTTATGTTTGTTTTGTTCATATTCTAACTCTGGGTAGTGATAAACTTGGCGCTCACTTCATGAAGTATGTCTTTCTCAGATACTTGCACACTCAATGAGGGTACCAGTGTTTTTTTTTTAATTTCTTTTTATTGATAACAAAGCAATAATTAAAGAGAAGAAAAGAGAAAGCACACATACCTTTGTGGATAGTGAGAACTACCCAGAAAAGAAGAACCCAAAACAAAACTCACCCTCTCGGCAACCCTTGATGAAAGAGCATCCCAGAGAAAGATTAAGGACACAGATAGCCAACAGAGACACCTGATCCCGACATTACGTCCGCTGCAACATTATATCCCATTCGAGAAAGAAGTCCATGTCCCTAATATCTTGTGTGTGATGATGAATCTCGATCCACTAAAGAGCCAATCCCTTGCAGCTCTGACCACCAATTGAAATGGCCCGTCTTCTAAAGATCCTGTTATTTCTCTCTAACCAGATGGCCCAAAGCACAACATGCCCCGCTATCTGCCATAACTCTTCTTTCATCTCCTGAAACACGACCCCATCCCACTGTTCCATCATCTCAATCACCTCGTCAAGGAAGACCCACCAAATTCCAATCGCAGAGAGAATCACACCCCAGATTTTAAGGGAGAAAGGGCAGTGGAGAAGTGTGTGATAGACCGATTCCCTCCTAGACATACATATCATACACTTATTTTGGATGTTCACCCCTCTCTTGATCAACTCCTCCCTCGTAAGAATTCTACACTATGCCACAGACCAGCTGAAAAAGCGAATTTTAGGTAGAAGTTTAATTTTCCAAAACTTGACCCATCTAGGTTGATGGATATGCTAGGTATTGTGTTTGTGGAGATGTTTATAAAATGAGGGTAATAGTGTTACAGTCATAATTACACAAATAGTTTGTTTCACCTGATGTTACATTCTTTTAGAGTTCTTTCTTCTTAAGGTAAGCCATTAATTACTTCTACATCCCTTCCTCCACTTCCTATCCCTCTGTCTTCCTTGGAGGAGATAGCTACTGTGCCACCGCAAGCCCCTGTAGAAGTTTACTCTCGAAAACGGAATGGTCAATAGTCAGACAAGACATCTTAGCCTAAATCCACCGTTGGTTTCCTTGTCAGATGAACTGCATCAGTCCACCCACATAGACATTTTGTGCTCTTCCGCTCCAATACTCCAATGTTCCTAATTGCTTTATGAAAAGCTAAACACAAATTGCACTACTCTCCCCATTTCTCAGTTTGTGTCCTTTGATTGCTGTCACCTTTTCATCGATTTTCTCTTGTGTTGCACTATGTTTATATTCCTAAGATTTTACAAGATGTTTTCTGAATACTAGCTGGAAAGAGGCTATGACTAAGGAGATATTTGCAGTGCACTAAAATTGCGTATGCAAATTCTTGATCTTCCTAGGAGAAAGTGTCATGTTAGGTGTAGATGAGTTTACACAACTAAGTATTTTCCTATGGCACTGTCGATTCAAAGCTTAGTTAGTGGCTAAGGGATACTCTAAGTTGTATGGCATTGACAACTTATAGACCACGTTTCACATTTCCAAACTCAATTCCATTCGAGTTGTCATTTCTTTATGCCGAATTTATCATGACCTCTCTACCAAGAATTACAAGAGGTCTATACGGGGCAACACTAGGTTTTATTGCTCAAGGGAGTCATCTAAGATATGTCATCTACAGAAAAAGATTTATAATCTTGAGCAATCTGCTAGTGTGTGGCTCGATAAATTTAGCATAGTAGTCTCGTATTGGTTTTGTCGAAGCCAAGCAGACTACTCTGATCTAGTCGATGTAGGTCTTTTATACAAATCTAATCGGCATCTCAAAGTTGAAGGATATTTCAATGCTGACTGGGCAAGATCTCCATCTGATGGGAAGTCGAGTACTGGTTACTGTACATTTGTTGGAGGTAATCTTATTATGGTGCATGTGTCAGATGGCACACAAAATATTGACATCATGGTGCATGTGTCAGATGGCACACATGATGATTCCATGTGGCACATAGCCAAAAAATGACAAGAGTACGAAGTTACCTGGCACTCGAGTCGCTTACCTAATACTAGTTCATTTTAGCTGCATGAAGCCGGAGTCAAAAAGGAAGAAGAATCATGGTGAACTTCTTGTGTAGATTTTATGGACGAATAAGAAATTTGGAGATTTATAGTTAAATGTTTCTTTGAGCTGATGTGTAAGGTTTACTGCTTACTTTTTTTTATTTTATACATCACTGGATTGGTATTATCCATCTCTATGTGACAGTAAGAACAAATTAAATTTTTGCTTCCATGATTGGGTATTGATGAAAAATAGTGATAGTGATAGTGATAGTGGCGCATCATAGAAGACTCAGTGTCTTAGTGTTTGACCTGTTGGAACTCAAGAAGAAAAATTGTACAACCTCAAATTGGTATGCGCTAACCAGCATTGTTCTCAGAATGCAAAAATTCTAACAATACGAACTTCCGTGTCAGTATTGTAATAGGTGACACATCATAGAAGCACTTAGTTTTGGATGGTCGAGTGTGTAAAAGGTGATGTGTCACTGAAGCTCTTGGTCTTAGTGGAATCTATGCATCGGACTCAATGAGATGACTATTGTCACTAACAATAAAAATTATTTCCACAAAGCCTAATGACTAAAATTATCTGCGTAACTGTGAAAATGACTAGTACACAACAGATGGGAACCTAGACAATCGTAATTCTATAAAAAAAGCATTCCATTAGGGGAAAAACACCCTTTTCGGTTTTGTTTTTTAGGATGGACCTGATCGTCCTTGTGCAAGTTTCCGTGTCATCCGTTCCCATGGATGGGTGCCACATGGACCCGATCTGATACGAACGCATGGATTCACCATGCGTTACCAATATCCCCAGCCCTCATATATATATATATATATATAACCAGGTCGGGTCAAGGGCCCTAAAGGATTGAGTCTACTTGGATTGTGGCACGACCCGACACTGCAAGCCTTCGAGTTAGCATCTCTGGTAAAAATGACCATTAGTTGCTACCTCTGTTGAACAATGCCACTGATGCATGTTTTCAATTTTGTTTGATTGACCGTCATTGTATATATTTTGGGAGCAATCATAATTTTGTTAAACTGGGTATCTGATTTAGGGAAGCTAAGGTGAACTCTATGGTAAAGATACTCTAAAACATCCATAGAAATCAAAGTATTTGGTTCCAAATTTTCGCACTTATTTGAGGGAAATGGAAGTGGGTGCTCAAACGAATAAAATAACAGTAAAGAAAATGAGTAGATGTTGTTGGCTTCGTGTTATTTTATTCTTTTTTGTTAATGGGAAGCATGGGAATTTCTCTGTTTTTGGTTGACTTTGTTTTACTGTTTAACACAGTGTTAGTTGCAATTCACATCCTCAAAAGACAAAACATGTTTGAAAAGAGTTGTCATTGGAGAAACCCTCTCTCTGCAGATCTAGCACGCAACAATAATATACACAAATAAACAAAATTTAAATAAGAAAAAAAATAACTGGCTTAACAGAGTCCTCACCTTCATGGTCTCTATATTCTCATCAATTGGCAGAGAACCTTCATAATTCGGCATAACATTATTTTCATATGAGGGTACAAGCAAATCAGCTTTTGTAGGTATCCTTCTCAGATTTCTTGTCCTGTTGCTAGGGCTCCACATGGAAGCCAACTCAGCTCGTAATCGGCAAAAAGTATGAGGCTGCATGAGGGAAATTAATATTTGAATTACATTGACAGTTGAAGAGCATATACAAAAAACATTAAGAGGAGAAAGCCTATAGAATAGCAAAAGTTTCATCCGTCAATTCTGACAGATACCATTTTCATCACCTTGAATATAATACAAGTTATAATGCTTTGGCTTCCTTTATATATGTTAATCTACATATGCTCAATAACTCAATTTCAGAAAGTATTAGTGTTTAGACCTGAAGAACAGCAAAACATAGATCTTCCAGTTCAGCTTTTAAAGCCCAAACACCCAGTCTAGAAGCCAGAGAACACCATACAGCTAATGTATCTTGTGCAACAGCTTGAGCCTTTGGCAGAGAAAGAGCATAACTGTAAGAAGAGTCCATCTAGGAGTGTGATCCATATGATAATACGATAAGCTAAAACTTCAGTCAATAAGTCGTAGATTTATGAAATTTAGCATTAAAAAGTTTATAACTGTCAACTGTTCCTCAGAAAGAGAGGAAGATATCCAAAGGAAAGGTATAACAGTAAAGGTCAAATAAGTGGAAGTTATAGAGTGATTCACCAATTATTTAGTCAGCATAAGACCAAAGAAGTATCAAATAAGTCGAGAAGTCAGTACATGGTTCGCATGTTATGCAGACGATCTGCAAGCTTGATAAGAACGACACGAGGATCATCAACCATGCCCAAGAGCATCACTCGTAAATTATTTGCCTACAATAAAAAATAAAACCTATGAGAGAAGAAAAAACTAGCCAATATTAATGAAGCATGTAAATTATGTCTAATTAAACAAAATTCTTTCATCAGTATTTCTTCTCTTGCATGTGTCCAATAGCATACATAAGGTATCATATAAACTGTGGAACAGGATGCCCTAATAGAGTCAACAAAATATGTAGTTTAACTAGATTGAGCAACTTTAATATTGATAGTTCTCATATTAATGTAGGAAAACAAGGTTCTGACATCTAGTGAAAGAAAGTGTTTTAAGAATTACTCTTTGTGCTGGGGACTCCTTTTCCCTGCCATAATTTTATGCATCATACTGCTTTTCTAACAAGTAGTGTCCAGCAGGACCAACTTTGATAATGCTGTTATTGAAGCCATTGAGGGCTATACTAACAGAGAGGCAAACAAGGTGCTGACATTTAGTGAAAGAAAGTGTCTTGAGAATTACTCTTCGTGCTGGGGACTCCTTTTCCCTGTTATAATTTTATGCATCATACTACTTTTCTAACAAGTTAGTGTTCAGCAGGAACAACTCTGATATCACTGTTATTGAAGCAATTGAGGGTTATGTCAAACTTTTCTTTCTTTGCTTCTTGTGGTGAATAACTTTGATATCGCTGTTATTGAAGCAATTGAGGATTATGTCAAACTTTTCTTTCTTTGCTTCCTTAGATACAAATACAGAGCAAATAATTAAGTGCAACTGATACACATTGAATAATTAGTGTACAGATAGAACTCAGGTGCATCAGAATACCTTCCATAAGGCAAGATGACAAAACTCGGGGATGTTGATCACTAAAGAAATTTACTTAGAGTGGAAGTTTCATTATTCTACCACTAAATTCCTAGAGCTGAAAAAGTTCGAAGTCTTGATTATGTTATGTTCTTATGGTGTTTGATATTTATTTTTTTGGATTAATGGCGCATCACTGCCATCATAAGATCATCAAACTTATGAAAATCCTTTCACCCCATCAACCTGTCAAAAGCTAACTTCCAGCAATGTCGGGCCCCTGCTTCAAAGTAAAATGCTATTCATATGCTTGATAATCTTATTATGTTCGCAAGGAGAGTCAAATCGTATCTTTCTATTGTATTAAATTTTATTGATTTGAAAGGATATGCAAGAGGCACATAGAGGCTCGAAATAGTTGAGATTTGAAAACGTCCATAGGTTAATCTTCTAATTTTAGTCCCGTGTCTCACATTTTCAAAGATAAAGAAATCTTTGAAGCGAGAAGAAACAACAAGAGAGCTCCAAATAGAAGGGTCTCTATATAAATTTAGGAGAAACTCAGCTATTGATCGATAGATGGGAATCAGATACTTATGAAATAGTTTAGAACTCAGATATCATGAATAGAGTAGTAGGCCATTAAATTACACAATTGATCCGGAGATCATGTATTACAATGAGACGATGAGACATTGATTCCACGTGGCACATATCCCAAAAGAATCATACTTATTGTGGCGCACGTCAAGTATGATTCTTGGATCTCTTTTCATGTGGTGTGTCACGTGGAAAACAATATCTGACCAAAACCATCGCAAGAGCATAATCTCAAGAAATATTATGTCGATGATTTGGACGTAAAATGATATCGTTAGACAAAAAGAAAAAAATTTTGGTAAATTGCACGACACTAAAGTAGTTAACTTCTGTTAGGACATAGCTAATGAGTAGCCCCACTTATCGATATATTTGATATATGAGCTTCTTTATTTGTGACATGTAATATGTAGGTACAATATAAAGGATGGAAACTGATACAGTATCGGTCATTTTTCGTTATGACGGGACACTCACTATTGATCGAGATGTGGCGAACTATCACGAGGGGAAACAAAGAAAAAAATCTATGAGAAGGGACATCTCGTTTCGGAAATTCTTACAAGAGACGTGTGTCATGAGAAATTGGATGGGCGATAAGTCTCTTATAACCCTCAAATATTCATATTACAGTGTAGCTAAGTTGTCACTAGTTTTCGACTTAGTCGATGAAGGAGATCTTTAGGAGATGTTTACTAGTTTTGGAAAGGAATATGAATATATTATCATATATATAAATAAACCTGTAATCGACCTCCAATTCGGCCGTGGTGTAAACCAAAAAGGTAGTTCATCAAAAGTAGATTATAAATCGAAGGAGTGCGTCAGTCTCGGTAATAGGTACGAATCTGTTATTGTTGATTGTGTCTGTACTATCTTTGATAGGGCCTATACTAAAAATTATAGGGAATTGATATGGCAATGGTACTAACTATGAGAATGATGTTTTCAGGGGGGTAAATCGCCCTAGATTTGCACCAATAAATTCCGACTACAGTAGCTATGATACGAATCATCCAGTTGACAGGTGATGTAGAAACTATGATAAATACACAATCGTTCTACTTATTCATATATCATAATAGCTAATGGGCGTATACTCAAAATCGTAGGGAACTGATATAGCAATGTACTAACAACGAGAATGATGTTTGCAGAAGGGTAAACCGCCCTAGATTTGCACCAATAAACTCTAGCTACAGTAGCTATGATACGAATCACCCAGTTGACAGGTGATGTAAAAACTACGATAAACACATAATCATTCTACTTATTCATACATCATAATAGCTATTAGGCATATACTCAAAATCGTAGGGAATTGATATGGCAATGGTACTAACAACGAGAATGATGTTTACAGGGAGGTAAATGCCCTAGATTCACACCAATAAACTCTGACTACAGTAGTTATGATACGAATCATCCAGTTAACAGGTTAGTGAAAAACATATAAAATTTACAATCCTGAGATGTGTCTGTACTAGTGGACACATGTGTTCTTTAGTTTTACGATAAACACCAATTTGATGTAGGTTTATAATTTATTAAAGTTATTGAAGTTCAAATTGAAATGATGATTGAGAAATGTATTCTCTAATTTTATTCCCTAAAGTATATATCCGATTAAACTTGATATCACTTTAATGATTGTTCATCGCAGGGTAGAATTACTAAATTATGAATCAGATAATGTCTCCAGAGGTGGTCAAAGTATTTCTTTCAACGAGGACGAAACAAGCACAGATGGTGTTGATGATGTTATAGGGGTTGATGAGGTATTTGAAGAATGCAACTTTGAAAGATGTAAGGTGAAGGAAGGAGTGAAGTGGAATGAAGGGTTAAACGATAACCCATCATATAATTGGGTGGAGCCGGTGGAGGAGTGTAATGAAACGATATCCTCGAAACGTAAGAAGAATGAAAGGGAGAATGGGATAAAGTCGAACGAGGGTCTGAACGAAAGGGTATCCCCAAAATGCACGAAGGGCAAATGTCCTAGTGGGGTGAAGCCGAATAAAGAGCCGAATGAAAGAGTGTCTCCAAAAGGCCAAAAGAATGGGCAGTTTAATCATGACCAAGGCTTCTTTTCCCGACAGACTCCGACCGATTCGATGGGTTCCCAAGATTTGGAGTCTCGATTCTTTTTCGATGATGAAAGTGAGGATGACTCTAATAACTTGAGCGTTGGGGCGATATTCCGTTCGAAAGAAATATTTCATACTTTTCTGAGGGAGTACGCTATAAGAAAGAATTTTATGTTGAAGCCCATAAAGACATGTAATGTACTTATTACAGCAGGGTGTGCAGGTCCCTCTTGCCCTTGGCGTATACATGCTTCAAAGCAACAGGACGCGTTGGCATTCCAAGTTAGAAGTTATGTGCTGCATCATACATGTTTATTTTCGAGGGTTGGTTCAGGTCATCAACAAGCATCAAGTAAATGGATTGCTAGTCAGATTAGTAATCGAGTGCGCAAACATCCCAATATGAGACCCAATGAGATTGCATTCGATTTGAAGGAAAAATTTGGTGTAGAAGTTAGCTACTTTAAAGCGTGGAAGGGAAAGGAAATCGCTTTCGAACATGCTTTTGGTGGTTGGGATGAATCGTATAATTTACTACCACCTTATTGCATCGAGTTAAAGCAAGTAGATCCGGGAGCCGTAACTATTTTACTCCGGCATCCTGACAATGCTTTCTTCCGATTTTTCTGGGCATTTGGGCCATCGATCCGCAGTTATCGGGAGAAAAAATTATAACGAATTATCTCAATTGATGGGGCTCATCTTAGAGGCAAATATGTCGGTAAACTCTTAATTGCAACAGCAATTGATGGTAACAACGGATTGTTCCCCTTGGCATTTGCAGCGGTTGAGGAAGAAACAAAGGAAGCATGGAGTTGGTTTTTAACTATACTACGTAAGCAGATCATTGTTGATGATGAAACTCCTCTAGTGCTCATTAGTGATCGTAACAAAGCGTTGATGGAAGTTTTGAATGTGATTTTTTCGCATGCATACCAAAGTTATTGTTTTAAGCACTTGTGTGATAACTTTGGTAAGAAATTCAAGCGCAAGTTTATCCAAAGCTGGTTATGGAAAATTGCCCGCAGCTTTATGGTACCGGATTTTGAGGCAGAAATGGATGGGTTGAAGGAAAGCAACCTTGATTGCTGGGAATGGTTAAACGGTGTTGATAAACATCTATGGTCTAGAGCCTATTTTCCGGGAAAGCGATATCATTTGTTGACAACAAATATATCTGAATCTTTGAACTCTGTGCTGAAGTTCGATAGAGTTTTGCCTATCATGTCCATCATTGAAAAGACACGTGAAAAGGTAACCGAATATTTCTATCGAAGGAAGCTTGATGGTGCAGCCTTGGGGATGGGTTTGACAGAGTATGCAGAAAAATATTTGTGCCATCAATCCCATTATGCATCGCATATGTGGCCTACTCCGTCCAACTTGAATGAGTTTACTGTCAGGACTACTACTCAAAAATTCAATGTTAACCTAGAGTTGAAGACATGTTCTTGCCGCCGATTTGACGTGTTGGGTCTCCCGTGCTCCTATGCATTGGCAGTAATAAAATATCAGCGGGCTGCAGTGTTAGATTATTGTGAAGATTGGTTTAAGGCTGATAGATATCGTGCTATGTACGAGGAAGTTATGCTCCCCACTGCCGTTGTTAGTGTGGGGTGGTAAATATGAGGGCGCTAAAGTTCTACCGCCACATCCTAGAAACCCTTTCGGTCGCCCCAAAAAAAATCGATATAGGTCAGCACACGAGACCGATAGGAAAGGTACTTGCAGTGTGTGTAGCGTCAAAGGACACAATCGGAGGGGTTGCCCACAAAAAAAGAGTGGAGCTGCACAAAAGGAATGCTTTTAGAGGCTGGAAGTACCCCTAAAGTAGTATTTATCACATCATTATTTAACTCTCACAGTTTATTCATAAATATATCTTTGATGTTTGTCCAACCTTTGGTCTAACAGACCCGCCCTTCTATTGTGAATGAACAGGTTGAGGGCTGTGATAACACAAGTGATTCAACCCTAAGGTACTCAATTCTTTGTAGTTGCCCAAAACCTCCATTTTTTTTTAATGCAATTCATTAGAAATTCCAAAACTGACATTAGGATGAAAATGCTAAGTGAGAAGCTTAGCCTAGGAAAAGCAGAAATAAAAAACACACATCCAGCCATATGCGAAGATCAGTACACTAAACTGTCAATATTAAATATAAGAAATGTGGAAGTCAAGATTTTCTCCTTTCCAATGACTACAAATCTAGTTGAACCAGTTGGACTTTAGCATTGCCCCACAAATTGTTGGTGGTAGATTTTGTACATTTCAATGATTTAGTCTTCTCCAACCGTCATCTGGTTCATCTTCTCCAGCCTCTCTCTGATTACCCCAAATTTTTCTTTGGGCTATTTGGTTGTGTAGATGGACTAGATATAGTTACAGTTGCATGTAAGTTCGTCTTCAAGAATAAAACAAGTTCAGAAATTAATAGGGCACATTAAAGTTTTGGTTTCTAGTTATTAATATTTGATGATAGAAATTCTGTGCAGTGGCATATGATTCAGCTTATGGAAGTGGTCCTGCTTTGCTATTTTTTAGGTAACTCATATGAGTTGGGCATCTTTTGGACACCCATTTTTTAATTTAAATTTCTTACTATAATAAAATTTTGTTTTCGATTTGTTGATTTTGCTGATTGCTACATGGCCAGATACTAGTGATCCATGCTCAGGTTCAGGAATTGGCTATTGATGAAGAAAGTCTTGCATATCTAGGAGTGATTGGGCAGCAAGCATCTTTGAGATAAATTAATGGTAGCAAGACAAGCGGGTTTGACCTGAAGTCAGGTAAGCTCATAAAGCTAAATATCTAATCTCCTTTTCTTTACATTAATGCATAGATTCTCTTTTGGTTTAGGTCTAAAAGAACTATATAAACTGGAAGAGAGAATCTAACTTGTGAGCTAGAAAATGAAAATGAGAACAAAAATTGACTTCCGATCACACCGGTAATCTCAAATTGTGTTGAATAAAAAGTGACGAACATGGGTCCAGACTTCACACACACACAAGATTGCTATAATCTTTTTCTTGATGAAAGTATCTTGCCACACAAGACTCACAACACAAGCGATCAGTGGTTGATCAGTTTTCCAAGGGACAACTACAACTCTTAGTGATTTGTAATCTAATACTAGGCGTAGTTGACTAGTACATTTTCTTGAAAGTGAAATTAGTTAAATCCTAATACATCTTCTACGTAAACTAGGCATACGTGACTATTTTAAACAAAACCTACTAAATAAATATTCCAACTAATATAAAAGAGGCCCAACACCTCTTTCAAATGTCACCACTCCCAACAGAAGTATTGATTTCGTTCACATCATCTGAATCGTCACCGTCGACCTCTTCGGTGGAGGAGAAAATGACGATTGGCACAACTTCCGTCATACCAGGTGGCACCGGAAGAGGTAAATGCTTAGTCGGAGGCTCCTCTTTCTCGCTTTCATCTTCGACTTCAGCTACAACTGCATCAATCAATGGGTCTACGTCCATCGGGGCAATTGGGTAATTTTCGTCGGAGCCCTCCGGTGGGAATTCCGCTTGAAGTTGGCGTGTGATGTAGGCACAACTACGCTTATAGCGGCTGTATGACGATCGACTATGTCCCGGTGGGGGTCGAGAAGGTCGTGGCTTTTTGGGGTTTTCACGCGGGGGCGAATCAAACTCCATACGAGGAGGGGATGGGATCGAGTTGGAGCTATTCTCAGAAGACATTAGTTTTATGCCAAGTAGTGATGCCCTAGTGGTGCTTACAAGAGTTATAGTCCCTCTATTTATAGCATATTATGTTGAAGTGCCTCCCTTTTCTTACATTATAATAGTCGCGTGCATTGCCAAGACCCATTGTGCAATTCCAGTCCGAAATAATGGCCAACGTACATGATGGGACAATATAGTGCTGCCCTAGATACGCCAACTCCAGTAGTATACATTTCGAGCCCCGCCATCTAATTTGATGTGACTAGATGATGGTACTAGACTTGCTCCTATCAAGTCGCCGCTTCTAGAGTTGCTCCGGTCACATCGCCCTTAATATCGAGACAGTAAATGTACGATATAGACTCTGACCACGACGTGTTCTTCTGAAATTTTAGACTTCCTCATCGAAGATTACCGAGGTGTACCGCAGAGGGCTGAGATTGGAAGGTAGTGGTCCATTGCGCTACAGGCCCAAGCCCAAGTCCATTGTGCAAATGCAAGGTAAAAAACTAGAAACTTACCGAAACGTGTTCCAACCCTTAATTAAGTAATTCCTCAATGACCCAGATTCGCCATACCCTAAAATGACTAAAGAATAGCAAGATAAAGTTTAGAAAAAAATAATAAATTGTTACTTCAAACTGAATGGCTACCACATTCCTTTTGACAGTCATAAACATGCTATCTATTTGTGGTTGGACTAACTTGTTGAATTTGAGCACTTTGTAAGAACAGCTGTGTACGACGTAAAAATTAAAACGGATCACAGAGTATCCACAAGTTCGTATCTATATAGTACTATTCTTTTCCAACTTGTTTTTGGCCCCTAAATCTATTTTCCCGCCAAAAGTGGTAGTTCTAAAATTGATCTACCACATTGATCTGGAAAAAGAGGAAAGGGACCGTCACCTGTGTAACAATTCCTACCTACGAAGCCTGGACAATTCATAATCCACGTCATTTTTCAAGATTAACCTGTAATTTTGATATCTCGACCAATTTCAGAGGTTTAAAACACAATCATTGTTTTTATTTTGCTTATATTCAATTAAAATCATCTCTTCATGGGCAGATCAATCGGATTATTTATTTATATTGCTTACATTGAATTAAAATAATGCCTTTTTGTGGGCATATCAATCTCTGCTAATGATGGATCTGTTATTTTTCTGTTCTAATTTCAGGGTAAGGCACTCCAACAAGGTGTTTTCGAATCCCTCTACCGAGATTTGATGGTGGGATTCGAAACTTGGGAGTTCGATCCTTTAGATTTAAACAACCCATTTCGTCAAAATGAAGCTTCTGTTCACCTATGGCAAGGATATGAAGATAGGCTTATTTCCTGCTCCCTACAACGCTATGTTGCAAATAAATTCGGTATCATGAGGTTTCGGAAGGGGGGCACCTGTTTGTGTTTAGAGAAAGAGCGAGCGATGCCATACTAAGGGAACTTTTACTTGGAGAAGAGCCCTCTACTATGTCTTTTTAGCTAGTTCAAATGCAACTTCTGATTGGAACTATTTCTTTCTTTGTTCAATATCTATATGGTCTTGCTTGTAAACTGCTTTGGTGCTAAACAGAAAACTGATAATAAATGGCCAAGACTCAATAGTATACTTTTAGGCAAGAGCTAAGAGGGTATTTGTTGTTGTTGTTGTTGTTAATAACCTGGATATCCTGGTCTCTTAGAGTACCTGACTAATTGCAGGGGCACGGGCATGCCCCAAGTTAGTATTTGACGGGTTAACATGAGATAAATCCCTAGGGTGGCCTCAAGGGGGGGATTCGAACTCCGGTCTCCCATTTCTTGAGGGTATTTTGGTTTGCAAAACTTGATTAAGAAACATTAGGTTAGTTTTCTACTTCTTTTGCTTTCAGGGATGGCTATCAAACTAAAAGTCAGGAGTCATTTCACTTACCGTTCTAACCCAAAATGCAATTAGGCTGAATTCTGTCAAAATACTTGTCATCCATGTGTTTGTAGAATTTGGATGTATTTTCAGTTTTGAGTCAGTTTCGGTCTTGCTTGGCAGACCGGTTTTTCTCAGCTGGTTTTGGTTTTCGGTGCAAAACCTAATCGGTTGCGGTTTTTCTCAGCTGGTTTTCGGTCTTGCTTTGCGGACCGGTTTGTCAACAAAAATATATCTTTATATTTTAAACATTTTCATTACTCTTTTTATGATGCTTCCGATTTTTTCGAATTTTACCCTTTTTTGTTGTTTACATCACATGGGATGACTTGACTTTAAACAGATTGTGGCATGACCGTCCTTCATGCCTCATGGTAGACATATTTGATCAACTCAAGTAGCTCAACCAGCAGTCATCACTGACAGGTTTCAACTAAATAACGTCGTCTGATTAAAATATATAAACTGATTCATTTTAGAATGCGGATGGTTCGGATCCTGCAAATGAATTATATATAGGCTCACTTTAGTCCAATATATGGATTACAACCTTGATGAATTGGATTATTCAAAGCTACATGGCACTTGACTTTGAATAAGTGAATGGTCATGCATAATCGACCTCTAAAGAAGCGATCATATGCCATTATTGCTAAACCCGAAGAAAGACCACCTGTGCTTTCAGGTCATCCACACCATATGATAACCATCCACTCAAAAGTACACCATATATCATAGGGTCGTATTTTCATTGCCATAGCCTGAGCACCATAGTGTTCTCCAGTGCAGGCGTATTGGTTTGTGTTTCTAGGTTACAAGCATTTAAGAGGTTTGTGTTTCTGGGTTGCAATTAATGGACTCTTTTGTGTGGGCTATTTCTCACATCTTTGTAGAGGTATCCAAATAAGACCTGAACCAACCATTAAAACTTAACTGAATTTCAAAATTTTCATTTTCTTGTATTCCATACAGTATGCTTTTTAACTTTATTTGATACATTAATAGCTCCCCATGATTGCAGTAAGCCAAAACATCAGCGGCCGAGTCGTATTTAAGGAGTTCGATTTCCTCCTCCTTCGCTAGATGTCCGAGGCGAAGGAGGACGTAAAAGCGCCAACACATCGGTGGTCGTTCTAGGCGACGGAATAGGTACTATCGCCAGTGTTCGCTCTACTCCTTCCGATGTGTCGGGCGGAAGGACAATGAGTTCATCGCACGTAGAGGGAGTACGTTTTTTCCACCGTTGGGGCATGATCTCAGCACCCGGGGAAACTCGCGCTGCCATAGCCTATACAAGTTGTATTAAATATTCAAATCAAATAATATAGTAATATTAATTGATAAACTTGCGGCCCCAAAATAAAATAATATTAATTGTTAAAAATACCATCCACTCCTCTCTATCCTCCATTAAGCCGCAACGTGATCCTACTATCGTTCCGCCCGCACCATCTAAGTCCAAATTACCGAGTTGCGGCACTGCAAGAAAATGAGAACAAATGAATGTTAAAAGGATATTTTTCATTCAGCACCTGGAAGAATGAGTAATCATAAGCATCATCTCTTACAGACAATCCTTTGTCCCAACTTATCGGCGATGATCTCCGCTTGACAATTACACAGAAGGTAGTTCAACGCTCGGGCATTTTCCCTAGTTTGCGCAAAAGAATGGCGGTTCAATATAAGATGGTCGTAGCGCGAGGCACCTCTTTCAATGAGAAGCATGAACATTTTGAATGACAAATCCTTGAACTCCTCCATTTAGACAGAACTTAACCTCAATTTTTTGGAGATCTTTAAGCTAATATTTGCCCATATATATAGGAGAGAGAGAGAGAGAGGAGAGAGGGATAGCTACACTCTAAAGTAAGATTTTATAAGGCACACAACCGCAAACTTTAAGTGAGTGCACTGAAGTTATAATTGACTTTGTATTTTAGGGACCTTTGACATGTGAAAAGGCAATCTGGGCCGTCTGATGTAAATTTCATGATCAATAGATCTTTAGGGTGTAAGATTGGCACGAAATATCATCTTCATCATGTGATTAAATACAGTCTAAGGCATTAATTTGATTCAATGGATGACAATAATATATCATATGATAAATATCGTGTTTTGATCTAATATCATTCCTTAAGGATCTATAGATCGTGAAATTTAAATCATATGGCTTAAATTAAATGGCTTAAATCTCTCTAATGGACAGATCACCAACATCTTAGACCATTGATTGATGATCTTTAACATCAACCATTAGTACTAAAAACAATGGTTGATGTTAAAGTCCACAAATCAGATGACTAAAATCTCCCTATAATGTCATTTTTGGGCCCATTATGACTTAAATCTCCCTAATAGTACAGATCACCAACATCTTAGACCATTGATTGATGATCTTTAACATCAACCATTAATATTGAAAACAATAGTTGGCGTTAAAGTCTACAAATCACATGACTTAAATCTCCTCACAATGCCATTTTTGGGCCCATTATGGCTGAAATCAGATGACTTAAATCTCTGTAACTGTATAGATCACCCACTTCTTAAACCATTGAGGGTTTATGATCAGTTAAACACGATTTTTGTGTTTAACTGACTACCACCTGATTCAGGCACTTTAAAAATCATGGGTTTCAATTTAATATTACACCGACGATTAGGAGAGTCGGCCATTTTGTTTAAATGATCTAACACTATGACAATGAGAATTGATGGCGTTAGATCATTTAAACACCATATAAGAGCTAGGGCCTAAGCACCAAATCACTAACCTTTTATAAAATTAGGCCACGTGGCGGATCGGTTTGAGGATTTTTTTATTATTGTACATATGCCCAACACCAAATACTAGGACAAAATTACTAAAGCTTTCTAAATCAGCAAGTAACCCATCACTAGCTGATCTTCCCCTTTCTTCCTGCGGTGACATGTTTGCCAGAGTAGGTGGTACTAGTACGTGGTTCTAGTACTAGATAGGCACTCTCCCTCTGTAATGAGATGACAGTGTACTCTACTTTTAAGATTTCCAAATCTTAGATCTAGATAGGCACTCCCTCTTTGATTTTGAACGATTTGAGTTGCTATTGACATTGTACCTGAAAGATTTTCAAATGAAAGATTTCCCCACCGTTCATCCATGTATTGTTTGCGTTATTTTGTAGGAGGTGGCTAGTTTATGAACATGGTACTACCTTTGTACACAAAAAAATCTTATTAATGGTAGCCCATTTATTTCACTTTTCACCTCCTATTACTGATCAACACTTAATTATTAACAAATATTTTGGATCATTCGATATGGGTATATACCTATGCATTTATTTAAGTGTTTATATCCATATTTCTATACCTTTCCACAATTTGTCCACATGTATCTTGATTGCATGAACATATGGTTCTAGAAACTGGTGGTGTACAAAAAATTGGAATAAGCAATCCTAATATCTTTTTGGACTTTGCAAATGAGCTCATGGACCTCAAAATCCTCCAAATGCGAGTTGGGATTCATCTAATTTCGTAGACTGAAGTTTCGGGTCGGAAACTCGGGTTGTCCTTAGATCAGTTGGTGGAGGAGTTGAGTGATGAGATTGAGAAGTTGAGTAGTTATAGTAAAGTTGGTGATGGTGCTCTTGCTAGTACTGATAGTATTTACGAAATGCTGCAGAGAGATCTTAAAAGTAAGGGAATGGTGGTAGATGATGTGTGGGATTTAGGTTGGGCTAATGGGGTTTGTGTGGAAGAAATAGACCATGTTGTAGGCGAAGTGGAGAAGCATGTTTTGACTGGGCCCATTTTCGTCCAAGAATCTATTGATCCAGCACCTGTGACCATTGAACATTAAAATTTTTATCCTTTTGTAATATTAAATTGACTTTTTTCTGTTGCAAATAGTGGGAAGAATTGATATTCCAAAAGTGCATCTTCATTGCTTTGCATAGTTAATAAAAATACACGTTGCATTAGAAGAAAAATATAAAGGAAAACGGATTAACATCTGGGCGTATCCCTAGTCGTCGCCATCATCGCTACCGGCGCCATTCTCTTCATCATCGTTTTCTTCGGCGTCTCCGCTATTGTCGTTAATGTGCTCATCAACTGCTCTGTGTGGCATAAGTTCTCTGCCAAGGGCAACCATACCGGTCATTGCCTGCAACCATCAATAGTACGTTTAGGAGTTGCATTTACAAATAAATATATGTAAAATCTACTAAAAAATGATAATTTATATGCTTACTATCCAATCACTATAATTGAATCGCAATACGAATGATGTATTTACGGCTTCGCCGATACAATATTCCTCTGCGGTCGGAGGTTCCGCAAGACTAACAGTCATGATGTTCCTCGCGTTCACCGTCAACGCTGCTTGACCCTGATAAACTAGGCATGAAAGCGAGTAAACATTTTCGACCGTCTGCCCAAAAGAAAGCCGATTAAGAACTAAGACTTCAAATCTTACGGCTCTCCTCTCCCTCAAAATGTCTACCATGATAGCCATGCGTGCGTCATTGTGTGGATCGACACTAGCCATCCGATCGATTACGAAAAAATTGAAGGATTTTCAACTAAATTGCGGTTACAAATTTATTGCAAGAAGTGGGCTTAACAACAAAACACACAACTTTGCTTGATTTTCCTTTGTTGCAAAGCCCGGGTATAAATAATACAAGGATGTACTATTGAAGCACAACATTGCCCAATTTGATGTTTGATCTAACATGTAATAACCTTTGAAATTTCACTCACATGTCGATGTGATAGGGGTCCTCTACCCTTTGTTGCAAAGCATTTAATTGGAACACCCGATTTTCTTAGGGTATTTTTAATTGCATCTCTACAATGAATTTGTAAGGGTACCTCTAACTGCACTACTTAATTTTATTGTAACGCCCATTAAATTTCTAGAACCCTTGGACTCCTTAAGATCATATGATGGAGATCGTTTATCATTGACTCCATTAAATTTGATGATGGAGATCATTTATCATCACAACCTTTCACGCAATGGGTCATGAGATCATGGGCCTACCATCAGACGGTCGATTTTTTATTTCTAGTGCTACACAATAAGAAAGTGACCTTAAAATCAATTTTGAGCATTCACATCATAATGTTCAGCCGTTTAGGTCACTAGCAGTCACATGATTTACGATTACTTTCGGGGGATGTGTCCTTGTATACTAGAAAGATGACCCTATGATGACACGAGCATGATCTATAGATCAATTGTCAGAAATATTGGGACGAAAAACGAGCTCTACCATCTTCTTAAAGTCGGTCAATTCACACCGAGGTGGGGTGAGAAAACACATTGACTCCATTAAATTTGATGATGGAGATTGTTTATCATCACAACCTTTCACGCGATGGATCATGAGAAGGCCAGGCTTGGGCCTGAAAAGGAAAAGCTTGCTATGAGTAGGGCTCTAAGTAATGGCTTAGTAAGGTGTAGCCTTGAAGCCCTGCTGGACCCATAGTTGCGTTTTAAATGCCTACTTTTTTAAAAACAAAAAAATCAATATTTTTATATTTGAAATTCATTTTTTTCAAATTTCCCCTTATATTTGTCAACAGAAATATTTCTTTATATTTTAAACATTTTCATTACTCTTTTTATGATGCTTCCGATTTTTTAGGGATATTTAGCACATATAATATAAAATAATCGTGCGAATAGAAAACCAATCATATGATAGGTGCGGCATGATCTCATGATCGTGCCATTAGACTAATCGTAAGGGTATTTTTGTCCAAGCCAGGTTATATTAGAGTAATTGGTCTCATATGAGACGTAAGAGTTAGCTTAATCGAAATTTAAGCAAATTAGGTGCAGTTTGCAAAGCTGTATACTATTAGAGTAATTGGGTAGCGAAGTCCGTGTGGTCCTTTCATCCACCACGGCGCCCCGTATTGATAGGGCTGCTAGTCTACAATAGGGGGTCATAAATGCACTGTGGCGTAGGCTACCCATGCTATCAAATGTTATAGCAATCCTTCAAATGTATTACAATTCGACAGTTGTAGTTCTTTGAACATGGCAAAGTCCTCTCCATGTATTGCACGGTACTTGAGCTCGGTTCCCATGCTCCCTGTAACCACCACAGTGTATTTAGTGGTAAATCTCTCACCCTCTAGGATTTCTTTTCTATTAAATCCATCCTAAGCACTGCCTACATTTAGAATATTTATGGGCTAATTAAAAAATTAATAATAAATTAATATGACAGCATATCTTTTTTTTTTTGAGAAAAAAATATGAGACATCATACAAGAGAATCGATATTTATTAGTTTTAAAACTAACGGTGGCGTGAATCGAATCAATGTAACAAAAGTTATTGTAAGATTGCTTTCAATCGAATGATTATTGTAATATTGCATTAAATTTTGTATTACTTTAAGAGCGAGCTAACCTGCATGCCGTCCTCTTTTGCACTTTCCAAATAAAGTAGCTTACGAATGGTTAATGTTTTGTGTTGGAATTTGTGGATGATCTGAGTGAAACACAATCTGGGGTCATCTAATCCGATGCTTTCGGAGAGTTCAAGAAAATATTAAATATAAATGATATTTAAACTTCATAGAAATTCTATTTTTTATTTAAAAGATTTATTAATTGGAAAAGATTTATTAATTTTGGTGAAATTTCGACAAAAATTTGTTAATTTCACCGAAATTAATGGAATTTCAGTGATTTTGGTGAAATCATTAAAAGTTCGCAGAAAGATTCTCTCAACCCCTATTTCGGTTAATTTTGAAGAAATTTTGGATAATTTCGGAGAAATTTGTCATTATGACTGAGAATGATATAAACTTAAATCCAAGCATACTATCAATGCATCACTGGTTAGCTACGTTCACTATGGGAGTGTGTGTCCTATGTATACTAGAAAAATGACCCTACGATGGCACGAGCATGATCTATAGATCAATTGTCAGAGATATCGGGACGAGAAATGATCTCTACCATCTTCTTATAGTCGGTCGATTCACACCGAGGTGGGGTGAATCGACAACTTTGACTCCATTAAATCTGATGATGGAGATCGTTTATCAACACAACCTTCCACACGATGCATCTTGAGATCAAGGGTGTCGATGTTTTGTTCCTCGTGGCACGCATCCAAGAAAATGGACCTTAATAACAATTTCGACCTTCACATCATGATGTTAGGCCGTTCGTGTCACTAGCAGTCATATGATTTACGATCACTATGGGGGGGTGTGTCCTATGTATACTAGAAAAATGACCCTACGATGGCACGAGCATGATCTATAGATCAATTGTCAGAAATATGGGGACGAGAAACGATCTCTACCATCTTCTTATAGTCGGTCGATTCACTCCGAGGTGGGGTGAATCGACAACTTTGACTCCATTAAATCTAATGATGGAGATCGTTTATCAACACAACCTTCCACACGATGCATCTTGAGATCAAGGGCCTACCATCAGACGGTTGATGTTTTGTTCCTCGTGGCACACATCCAAGAAAATGGACCTTAATAACAATTTCGACCTTTCACATCATGATGTTAGGCCGTTCGTGTCACTAGCAGTCATATGATTTACGATCACTATGGGGGGGTGTATCCTATGTATACTAGAAAAATGACCCTACGATGGCACGAGCATGATCTATAGATCAATTGTTAGAAATATGGGGACGAGAAACGATCTCTACCATCTTCTTATAGTCGGTCGATTCACACCGAGGTGGGGTGAATCGACAACTTTGACTCCATTAAATCTGATGATGGAGATCGTTTATCAACACAACCTTCCACACGATGCATCTTGAGATCAAGGGCCTACCATCAGACAGTCGATGTTTTGTTCCTCATGGTACAGATCCAAGAAAATGGACCTTAATAACAATTTCGACCTTTCACATCGTGATGTTAGGCCGTTCGTGTCACTAGCAGTCATATGATTTACGATCACTATGGGGGGGTGTGTCCTATGTATACTAGAAAAATGACCCTACGATGGCACGAGCATGATCTATAGATCAATTGTTAGAAATATAGAGACGAGAAACGATCTCTACCATCTTCTTAGAGTCGGTCGATTCACACCGAGGTGGGGTGAATCGACAACTTTGACTCCATTAAATCTGATGATGGAGATCGTTTATCAACACAACCTTCCACACGATGCATCTTGAGATCAAGGGCCTACCATCAGACGGTCGATGTTTTGTTCCTCGTGGCACACATCCAAGAAAATGGACCTTAATAACAATTTCGACCTTTCACATCATGATGTTAGGCCGTTCGTGTCACTAGCAGTCATATGATTTACGATCACTATGGGGGGGTGTGTCCTATGTATACTAGAAAAATGACCATACGATGGTACGAGCATGATCCATAGATCAATTGTCAGAAATATGGGGACGAGAAACGATCTCTACCATCTCCTTATAGTCGGTCGATTCACACCGAGGTGAGGTGAATCGACAACTTTGACTCCATTAAATCTGATGATGGAGATCGTTTATCAACACAACCTTCCACACGATGCATCTTGAGATCAAGGGCCTACCATCAGACGGTCGATGTTTTGTTCCTCATGGTACACATCCAAGAAAATGGACCTTAATAACAATTTCGACCTTTCACATCATGATGTTAGGCCGTTCATGTCACTAGCAGTCATATGATTTATGATCACTATGGGGGGGTGTGTCCTATGTATACTAGAAAAATGACCCTACGATGGCACGAGCATGATCTATAGATCAATTGTCAGAAATATGAGGACGAGAAAAGATCTCTACCATCTTGTTATAGTCGGTCGATTCACACCGAGGTGGGGTGAATCGACAACTTTGACTCCATTAAATCTGATGATGGAGATTGTTTATCAACACAACCTTCCACACGGTGCATCTTGAGATCAAGGGCCTACCATTAGACGGTCGATGTTTTGTTCCTTGTGGACAGTAATCGTACTCCTCATAATGATCGGTTCGCTATATGGACATCCTCATCTCCGTTATTGCACGCGATTGCAATAGTAAATATCTGTCAAATTGTCTTCTCTTCGTGCAGGAGATGAAACGTCTGATGGTACGTTCATGGCGTGAAGATCGTTTCTGTGGAAGATTAGAGCAAAACACGATCTCCACCGTCTTCTTAAAGTCGGTCGATTACCGAGGAGGGCTGAGAAAGCACATTGGCTTCATTAAATTTGATGATGAAGATTGTTTATCATAACAACCTTTCACAGGAAAGATCTTGAGATCATCGGCCTACCATCAGATGTTTCGTGTTTTATTTCTCGTGGCACACATCTCAGAAAAATGACCTTAACATCACGTGCATGCTCAAAATTGATTTTAAGGTGCGTACCACATGAAATAAAAAGGTAACCGTTTGATGGTACGATCATGTACTCAAGATCCATTGTGTTAATGATTGTTTATCATCACAACCTCCATCGTCCGATTCAATATAATCAACGTGGAAATTCAAGTGAGGCGCCTAGTTATAGAGGAGTGGGTAGAAATTCAAGTGAGGCATACTTCTTGCGATGGCACACATCAGACGGCCCATAGTCCATTTTCACATATCACATGTCCCTAAAACACAAGTCTTTCTTTAAAATCTGTGTAATCAGTTAATCACTTCAAAAACGTGTGCAACTAATGGCTCCCATTATATATTTATTTTCTAATTCTGTGAAGTAATGGCCCATGTTTTTTAATTAGTTCTTTGCACTCACTTCAAAAAGTGACTTGAGGCCTCATTTTGGATTCCCGCCCAACCAATAACCAAACCATGGTTTCAAATTTGGATACGAAACCCCATGGGTCACTTGGATTGGCTACAACCTTTAAACACCCTCTCTCTCTCTCTATACACAACCTCAGACGCCTACTCCCCTACTCCTACACCAACGAATCTTACCCTCTCCTCCCCCATCACCATCTCATAGACATTGCTACCAGGTACCCGTACCGCTCTCCCTCTCTCTCCCTTCCCCTCTCTCTCCCTCACTCTCTCTTTGCTGCGGTTGCTGGCCTTCAAGAAACGGATTTAAGGAGCTTAGCCAACTATACCAAGAAAAAAGCCTCTTCTTATATCAGCTGAGTTTCTTGTTTTTTTATTTTATTTTAATTTTTTTGTGATGAACAACATTTTGACTAAAAGAAAATAAAAAAGAGTAGAAAAAAGGAAACAGAGAAGAAGTATAAAGTAAGGGAGGGGGCAAACCACACCTACTACATAGATCCGCTTTATACATCATCTCTTGCTAAGGAATCATCACCATCATAGATATGTAGATATTATGAAAGGGAGCAAATCAGACTGCTTTGATATTCTTTCCATGTTCCTTTTGCCACTCTAAGGTGCAATGAGAAGCTATGCCAAAAAATGAAAACAGAAAACTAATTTGTAATATAGCTATTTTTGCCTTTTTTGTTTTTTGGTCTAGTCAGTTTTCTATTTTCAATTTTTTGGCAAGCTTCTCATTACACCTCCTTGATCCACTGTTTCTTTACTAATATGGCTATCAGTGCATGAAAACATCCACAATCCAATAACCCCTCGTATCCTACTGCCAATTGGCCATTTTTTATTTGAGTTTCTAATTTAAAAAACAAGTCCCTCCTCTCACGGTGCAAATCAACCCAGCCATCACTTCCATGTTAAACTCACCACACACAATTGCCTTCCTTTTGATCTGATTTTTGTGTGGTTTATTTTGTGCGCGCAATTTTCCACTGCTAGGAATCTTTCACTACTGGCCTACAGTCTGTTTGAAGTGTTCTGCGTGAGTTAGCCCTCCCCAATTAAAATCGGGCTTTTAAAATACCGACATCAGGCCGCCTTGCAATGCCCCTTTCCAATTTTCAGAATTTTTTTACGAAAATGATAAAATAACTTCTAAATAATGTTAATTTTTGTAGATATTTCAGCATGGCGAAATGGAAGTACTATGTTGTTTTTTCCGGGCGACGGACTGGGATATATGACCGGTGGTGTGACTGTCACTACCAAGTTAATGGTTTTCGAGGAGATAGTTAGAAAGGATACACCGCACTCTCGGAGGCAGAAATGGACTTCTGAATGTTGACAATGGCTTTAGGAGACTCGGGAAATAGACATCTGGAGGCAGAAATGAACCAAATTCGTCGGTCGCATTTTCTTGCCATATCCGTTGCGATCAGATTACTCTCAATCTTTATTTTTCTCTTCTTGGTATTAAATAGTTTCAATAGTCTTGTTTAATTATCAAAATGTACTTGATATATATTTTATAGTGGGGCAGCTTGAAAAATCTGAATGGTCCTTTTAATCATATATTTTAATGACACTGGATGATGGACTACTCAATGGGATCCTTTCCTCTCCTGGGTTCAGCTTGAGTGCACCATCGGGTAGGGTCAAGTGCACCAACGGGTCGAGCATTTGAGAGTTTCTTATTGGGCAACCAAATTTTGGACACGACCCAACCCATTGGCACCCTACAATTTTTTACAAGAACCCAAAAGCACTCTCACTAGTGCATTCGTTTTAGGTTTTATCGATTTTATGCAAAAAACCATGTCCATGGAATCGAACTGAAAAAACCTTCCCAAATTCATTCTTGGAGGCCTGAATATTGGGATGATCCAGACTCCATGGAACTGAAAGAGTAGCTAGAGAGTGTTTGATATGAAGGAGTTGGTTGGGAAGGCTTTGTTTTGATATTTGTCTTCTGTAGCATTGACAAGATCAAGCAAGGGGGTTCTCGTGCTCTTGGAATACCAGGAAACGATTCGTTTGCACGTCCTTAAATAAAGACTTATATCCCAAAGGCCCTAAGGCCTATTCCAAGTTTTATTTTTGTAATTATAATTTTATATATTTTTCACTATATAGTAATTAATATATCAATACAGAATAATAGATATGAATGTAGTTAATAAAAAATTGACAAATGCCTGCAGCTCAACCAGGCTATATGCTTGGTCAATTGGCATTGATATGACCAAACTAAGCATATGACCATGAGGTAAGTCATTTACAATAGACGAGCGGGTCTGTTATCACAGTCCTCAACTTGTTCATTCACAATAGAAGGGCGGGTCTGTTAGACCAAAGGTTGGACAAACATCAAAGATATGTTTTATAATTCGATTGATAAGTAGTTCTGAACCAATTAAAGAAGACAAAATGCCTCATCTCCCATTTACAGATGAACCGCAAATAATGCGGTTCATCTGTAATATATATCAAATCTCGGAAGTTTTGAAATATACATGCACAAATTAGTAAGATTTCGACCTTTCAGTTTTTTACTGTGGTTACCCAGAGATTGGTGTAGAAAGATTGGTACAAGCTCCATATCCATGCAATTGAGACACACCTAATACAAACCAAAGAGAAATTAAGGCTGAATCATTTGGATTTAAAATCCTGTCCTAGATTTGAGACCCCCAATTCCAAATCCACCGTTTGGATAAGCACTGTTCGAGAGGGATTTAGATTTCGCCAAATCTTGTGTCATTTGAGACGTGTGCCGTGTGGAATCGACAACAGACCATCCGATAGGTGGTCCATGATCTAGTATGCAAAAGATTGAGATGAAAAAATAATGATATCCATCACTTATTCAAGGCAATCAACAATGTTAACGCGGAACCATCATATGTGCTAAAAGAATCTTCAATTGTGAATAATGCTTTCTACCTTTGAAATTTATAAAGCAGTGTTACTGCGACATCCATTTTTTTTACTGCCACACCACCTCCAATCAGATGAGGGTGATCATTTTTTGTTCCAATCTTCCACACACTATAGTTGTGATCATGGGCTTACAATCGAATGGTCCGGCGTTGACATGGGTTTACAATCAAATGGTCTGGCGTTGATTCCACGTGGCACACATCCCAAAAAAATGAGACGGTTGCTTCATTCCATAAAAATTGATTCATGCTATTTTGGTCTCTCATATTTACGTTATGATGCAATCATCTCCTTTTTGGGATGTGTGCCACATGGCATCAACAAATGACCGTCTGATGGTAGGCCCATGCTCTCAAGATCTATTGTGTGCAAGATTGAGACTAAAGACAATCTTCATCTTATTCAGAGTAGTCAACAAAATGTTCTTTATTTAAGTGGTGTGGCAGTAATCATGTTCGATTTATATTATGCTGGCTAGCTGTCTATCCAATGGGGCATAGGGTGGACACTATAGCTGTCTATCCAAGGTAATCTTGACTGCACGCCATTTTTGGGAAGTATCATGCTGAGTCACCATATGCACCGTTTGATGGCACTCATGATCTAACCATTTTTCCCGGTTTCCAATTTAACCTGCATGAAATTCTCACATCTATTCCTTTCAATCAATGTCCAAAAAGTGCACGATTATGCCTAAACGTATCAACACTTCAAATGGCACCAACACATTTTAGAGGAAACCGATTGCACAAATATCAGAACCCTTGATCAAAAGTGAAAATCAGCTTGTCAACAAAGATAAGGGGAATTAAATCTGTCTGTTAAGCATAGATGTCTAAAATAAAGTATCTCTGCAAGTTTTAACCAAATAAAGCAAGCAAAATCAAACAAAAAAAATCCATAGGAGAGGTTTAAAGAGTATGCTAAGATGCGGCAGCAAAACCACTCATGCCACTAGTAGTAAGAAGCAAAACTAAAATTATGAACCCCATCTTTTCTTCCATCTCACCGCCTTGCCTATGCCTTCCTTGTAGGCAAATCAGATCACCTTCTTAACTGTACTGAAAACACATTAAACAACATTTTCAAAAACAATATTTGGAGGATTTAACAGCAGAATAAATGAAATAATAGTAATAATAATAATAATAATAATAATAATAATAATAATAATACAAACAAATAGCAAATACCGCAAACAGAGATTTACCTTGACAAAGCCAATCTCCTTGGCGTTGCTGCGGAAGCAATACCTGCAACATATAAGTCCGTACTTTCTGATCAACCCATGTGGGTTACCGCAAACTTGGCTGAAATAACCAACACATTTATGGAAAGCAGAATTAGTAGTAATGAACTTTAAACTTTTACCCTTTCAAGTTCATTATATTAATCGATATATGATAGGAAATAGAGGGACAGTGGAATTTCTACGAACTTCGGCTTCATCACTCAGGCAGGCGAATAGCTGGGTGCTCTGGTTATGAATTGCCAGTAGCCAAGAGAAAGCCTCCACTTCCCAAATCTGAAACAACTTATAATTGAGGGGTTTGATTTCAGCTCCCTAACATGCAACTGTACCCCATGCTTTCTTATACGTATGATTTTGAAATCTCGGATTTCTGAGTTGTCTTGTATAGCCCCGAGACCAAGACGTCTAGCATCATGGTGGGACATGAAAATAGCCCTTTTAATGATCTTATACGATCTTATACCATTAAAATAGGTGTTTAATCTAACACCATTGAATAATATTTTACTATTATGTCACATGGAAAATGTCTTTGATCAATCTAAACAGTCCAAGTGGCTGTGCATGATTGGAACATCAGTTAAAAGAATCACACCCATAAATCAATTACATACAGTCGGATAAATTATCTTCAATATTAATCATTAGAAATTAAGAATAATAACGTATATTAGGGTGTACAGATTTCGACACACTGTGATAGCCATTCATGAGTTCATCACATAGATAGATTTAGAGTACAACAAAATAGGGCAATGTGTAAAAAAATTATGATTAGTACTTCCTATATAAATTAAAATATATAATAATTATTTTCTATATTGCATCTGAGAGCGAAACACACACCAATCTCATTTCTCTGACCCCCAAGACTTCTTGTCTTGGACGATATTTCAAACCATGCTAATAAGACATCCCCGCAATTCTTTATCCAACCATAGTTATATGGGTGTTACTACTACGTGTCCCAACCTTGCAGCCAGCTAGGGTGTCTCCAGGTCAAACCCTCTCCAAACTGGTTAGACCTTGCAAGAAGCAGTCATTTATGGATATGTCCAGAGAGGGTGTCTCCCAGGTCAAACTTGCACCAAACTCGTTAGGCACCATGTTTTAATTCCTCTTCTAGAGTTCCCTTTGATGAAACAAGCCTGTCCAATAAAACCCATCATGATAAAATCATTCAATGGGCAGCAAATATGAAGAAATCGCAAGAATAAAAATACCCAATAAGTTCTTATTTTCTCTTCAATTCTGTAACTAGTAAGTAATAAAAATGCCCCTCCAACAAAAGTACCTATGGTAAAGTACCTATGGTAACAAAAGTACCTCTGGTAAAGTATCTATGGTAACGAGTAATGGTGTCAATGCCCCTCCACCAAAAGTAACTAGTAAGTAATAAAATATGTTGATCTTAAAGTACCTATGGTAAGGCCTTCTTATGTAGGATTTCTAACGCTATCGTCCTCCTAAACGAATCCATGTCATCCTAAACACACATGGAACGATTAACACTATTGCGGAAGTGTGTACAAAAAAAGCGCAGATCAATTTTACCATAGGAAGTACCTTAGTGAAGTTATATGGCAAACCACGAGAGGAATGATCGACATATTTCATCACAAATACACCACAATCGAAACCATTGACTTGTTTCGGAATATCTCCACATTCTTGTATTGGGCAATTAGCGATATTATAAATTTCGACTCCTAATCACGTAAGCAGTCGAGGGAGAAAATTCCTCTGTAAAGTAAAGAAAGTTATAGTTCAAATATGAGTGATTTGAGGAACAAATCAATTGGAAGACATCTACTACCTCAAAAATTTGATGGCTTTGAGAACATATCAGTAACAAAATTTGTGACTCATAAAATTGAAGGCTTTGGGAACATACCAGTAACAAAATCTCGTTGTGGTACCTCGCCATGAGATCGTTGTAGAACGAGTCCAAAATCTCTACTCTCTTCTCTAGAATATATAAGATAAACAAAGCCCAATGGCCCTCCTTGAATATTGGTAAAAAAACCTGTGATAAACTCATAATAAATAATTACAGGATTGGGGACCTTGCACAATTATCAATAACGGAATATTTGTAACACCTCTACATAAGAATTTGAAGTAAATGTACCTTCTGAGAGCTACTAAACTTTTTTTGAGGTCGTACAAGGTCGAGCCATATTTTCAGATCACCATTAGGAATAAAATGCTTAGGTAGGGGACCATCAGGAACGCCAGATTACTTTTGTATTTTCTATTTTCTCTCCACTCATCAGAGCATTCGATAATTGCGTCAACAATTCCTACCATGTATCAACAATAAAATATATAAGAAACATATAGGAATCATGACTCGTATTGCCAGGTACAAATAATGAAACTCGGTTTTAGACTTGCCAGATAATGCGTAGGGAAGAAATGATATCTAGGAAACACATCTGCATTCTGATCCTCTCGTTTCATTAACAAATGAAAATATGCTATCATCGCCTGTGCCCACATAGATTAAGATGGTATTAAAATTGATAACCGAGTGATAAATATTTAAGGTGACGAATTGAATTTTAGAGCACATTACCACTCCATCTACCCAGTTTGACGGTTTAAGCGACTGCAACTGATCAAGGAAGAAAATGCGTACTCCATCTACATTTATCTTTTTACTTCGATATATATCCCGACAAAATAAGGGTATTTAAGTTACAAAAATATATGTGATAAATTTAAATGTGAAGTGGATAAAAGAATTCGCATACCTATTGTCTGGATCTTCCCAATGCGAGTCCACCAATTCGTTGTCTTTCTCTGAGAGTGAGTGATTAACTTGATGGCAAGCCTAATAAATAGACAAAAGCATTAAGCCTAAACCACTCCGTATTACTACCTCACATGTAGTCCTTAAGCAAGAATAACTATGAATGTGAATAAAGGGTGAAGGGTTTGCTATTACCAGGTCAACGGGTTTTCTAATACTGTACTTTTGATATTTCTTTGACGAAGGGTAAGGATGCTTCAAGTAAGTCATTAGCTTATTAAGATTTTCACCAAAAATCTTTTCCCTGGGATCCTAAACAGAAAATTCATAATTGTGAGTATTATCAAATCAGGCACATTTTAACATGTAACTTTTGAGATGATGAATAATACCTCGTCATCATTCGCCGAATTACTCTCCTCTACATGCACCTACTTAAACCGTTGAACAAATAAGAAATTGGTGATATTTTATTATACTCATAATCTCATATAATACATTAAAATAATGTTACAAATTATCTTATCGGTCATATTCTTCCCTTTGCATAGCTCGATCTCCTTTTTAGTTTTTCTCTTTACCCTAATATCACTCATGTACGGCGACCTCAAGGACGTCGAAAGATATTTCTTTCTCTGTGGCTTACCAGTAATATTTGTCACCTATATAAAATAAAATTAAATTGTCAAAAAGCAGGATGGAGATTCACTTATTAATTAGATTTCAATATTGTCACCTTTGGCTCTCTTTTGAGAGCTTCTTCCAAAACCTTCTCTCTTAAAAGCTCATCTAAATGAATAATCGGATGTTTTCCCTCTTCATGAGCTTCCATTCATTCATTTTTCGTTGTACAGTTATGATTTTTGTAACAAGACTCCTTAGGGGAATGCACTCTTTCTTCTCCCACTTTCATTGATGTGCTCTTCGGTGGCATATTCTTAGGCATGGGATGCCCCTCTTTCTTGTCCTTATTGAGTACAAATCGATAAAATAAGATTAGAGAAGTTGAAGATTTATTCTAGGTAAAATATATTGAAACTCGTTACACTAGAAAAATCAATGCTCTTACTTTAAGGTTTGCAACTTCACGCTCTATCACTTTCACGCGTTCTCTTAGAGCCTCACAAGAATTACATTTACTACCAGACTTTTGGCCCACACTCGATCGCATATTGTAATCTTCTTTCCCGTGTGACGTGGATGAGATATCGAAAATGATCTGCGAATATTATCATCAGCTTTTAGCGCATCATGTAAACAATACATGTAACATGACGAGAACTACACCTCATACCTTGGGATTTATAAAAGTGTCCTCGTAAAAAGGGCGATTTTACCTTTGAATCTTTGGATACCTCAAGTATCTTGGGACAACCATTATAGCTTGCGGCGAAGCTAAGTTTGGGAAATGCTCATAAGCCCATATCTGCGATGATGTCACGAACAATATTATGCTCTTTTTACAAAATTGAATTTAAACCATTTGAATTCGATGAAAAACTTGTCACGAGGAAGCTACCTGGAGTGCAAATGTGCACCCTTCGACAACAGTGTGAGTCTTCATCAACTTATAGTTCGAAGCACATTTATTCAAAGACCCCATTAAGAAGTCATACACTAACTTCTCCCATGCAAATTTATTGAATTTCTGAATGTCCCAAACCATTTCGAAATAAATAATATCAACTTTCTTGTCATGGTTGGGAAGCAAAAAGCATGCAATAAAGTACAAAAGCGACAATCGTATAAAATCTTTTGACTCTGTTGTCAAATCTAATTTAGAAAGTGCTGCCAGGATTTCGTCTCTACCAATATCGGATGCTTTCGCAAAGTGTCTAATAATGAACATCTTTATCTCGGGGTCATTTGTATTTGAATTTGGTTGATCACCACCGCTCCAACCCTCAAGTTTTAGACCTATAACTAATTCAATCTCAAATTCTTCAAATCTTATTCTCCTATCCCCGACTACTAAGACCCCGCTCTCAATTTCAATGTTTTCAATAATCCAAAAAATTAAATTGAGACAAATAGGTACTCTAAACAATGCAAGGAGATGTGAGAATGTTGTGCATTTGATGCCTTCCCTCTCTTGGGTGGATAAGTCACCGAGGAAGTAACTCATCTTCTTCATATTGCATCTCAGGAGATCCTGAAAAGCGGTGAAGAATTATTATCTTACAATGTCATATTTTTACATTATTATACCAAAGATAGTAATTCAAACATTATTGACGGAGACCATACCATTTTCTCTATTTCCAAATTCAAAAAGGTGCAGGATGACAATTGGTGATAATATGTTGTAGCCTACAACAACTGTAACTTGCAAAATCGAAGCACATAAGAGAATCTAAGAGATCATACGAGTTACGCAAACAGAATTGTTAAAGAGAGAATGCGGATACATGACTGATATTGAAAACAACATATACCTACACTTAGCATAGACTAGTAAAAAGGCACGTGCAAATGCACGTGTGTATTAGGACCTTTAAATGATTAAACTTGGTTTTTAGGCATCTATCGGGTGATTTGAATATAAAAAAAATATAGTATTTCAGGTGTTCGTTACTATATTTTATAATTTATTATAGACAAAAAAAAACACACACTTATTATTATGTTTCATATGTTTTCATTATGTATAATTTAAAATTATCAAAAAATATAATAAAAAATACAAAAATATAACTTATATTGTAAACTATAGAACATGAAGAAAAAACTGTTTGTCTGATGGTACGCTTATGGTATCAAGATCCATTGTGTGGAAGATCGGGGTGCAAAGCAATCTCCATTTTCTGATTCAAAGCAATCAATGGGTTAGAAGGAGTTTCTGATTTGGTGCTTTCATTAAACCTGTTGGCGCGAATTGAGGTACCCTACCTGCACTTGGGAAAGTATGCTCTTGCACTAAATTTAAAAGACTTGCAAGTTTGGCTACCTATGCTACGATGAAGACACTATTTAAGCCGTTTAATTTGAAGGCAATAATTTAAATATATTAAGTGCAAAATCTTATGATCTATAGATAAAAAAACCTTGAAATCAGTCTTAAAAAAGGACTTGGTATTTTAGCGTGGGGCATGTTGCTAAAATACCAAGGCTTTTTTTAAACTTGGTGCAAGGGCCATCTTTCACGGGTGCAAGAAAAGGCTGGTGTTACCTTTTATGTTATAGTGACTCGTCTTAAAACAGAGGAAAAATCAGTTACCTTTTTCGAATATGATGATTGAGATTGTTTTTCAGCCCAATCTTTCACATCATACATCCTAGATAAGATATTGATTACACGTTGTAGACATTCCAAAAAGTGAATATGAACCATATTTGATGGTTCATCATGGTCATGCTCACTTTTTGGGATGTGTACCATGAGGAATAAACATATGATCATATGTCCCAAACCAATTTTTTGTATGTAATTTTGATGAGAATTATGTTTCATAAATAAATAAATTAAATTATTTTATATTTATATGATATGTAAAAAAATTAAATTTGATTCATCTTCTGCCCCGGCTAGGTGACAAGATGAAAATCCTGGGACTGCCACTGCCAACCAATACGCATGAATAGAGGTGCAAGTTTTAACCAGAAAGCCCAACAAGGCAGAAACCCGAGAGAACTGAACCGGTCTGAACCGACCCAAAAATCCGATTCAGCATACCAAAACGAACCGATTCTTATTTGGTTTCAGGTTTGGGTGGCAAAAATTGAAAACCTATAGGTAAGATGAGAAAACCAAAACCAAAATTTGAAAAAATGAAAAAAATATTAAATAATCCCGAAACTGAACCGAAAGAGATCCTTAAAAACCAAAATTTTCAGTTTAGTATCGGTTTCGGGTTCTTAAAAAGAAAGGAAACCGAACCGGTTCATCTTCAGTTCGGTTTCTATCCCGACTGAAACGAACCGAAAACCAAAAGTTTCAGTCTCGGATCGGGTACCCAAACTTGCATCCCTACTCATGAATAAAGGTTCTATGGTCCTGGGCTCGGAGCTCCCATTTAGGTGTTATGTGGAAGCTTGCATTGTGGCGATTATTTTTAAAAATTCAAAAATGGATCTCCAACTTGTGATTTCATCATTGGAAAATGGACTGATGATCTTCGTGTGGTACCCAAAACATGGAGCATTATTTCGGTACCCGATCTAGCTAACTAGTACTGATTTGAATTGAAATCTACGGATCGAGGGGCGGAGCTAAAATTTTCTTCATGGCGACAAGTGATGGTCGCCAGATACTGTCAATAGTTGATTTAAGACACTTTTTGGTGCAAAAATTTGAGTTAAAAAATTATCTCATCAGGCAGTGAAACAATCTAAAAGTAATGGCTACCATGTAAATCCAATATAAAAAGTCAAAAGATGCTAAGTGCCACCATATAATAGCACATACAGTTTTTTTGTGTTCCAATATTATCAACCTGGCTACATACAGGCTCAATCCTATGATAGGGTATACTAATAATTTATGTTTTCAAAAACATCATTGAGTGATAAAAGGGTAGAAATTATAGGGGTAGATAAAGAGTCAAAGTTGAATAAATATAAAGAATTGATTGAGACAAGAGAGGAGAGTATGCAAGGGGAGCTGGTTTATTAGGGGTATTTTGAACCAAAATTGACCCAAATTTTAAACATCTCATTCTTCACTTTTAGTAGTAGTTATTGCATCAATATATGTAAGGAAGTTAAAATAAGATATAAATTCAATTTAATTTACTTTAATTTTGGATAGTCAAACTAGCATAGCACAACAATGTAGAGATTCCCTGCCAGGCTTAGTCTGAGTTAATGGTCTTCTTTGATTCTTATTTATTTGCATTGGTAATAGATGAATCAACAATAAAAAAAATATAAATGAGGACCCATGAAATTTGTTATTTGCAGATAATATGGTACTGATTGGGGGGATGAGAAAAAAAATAAATGACAAATTAGAACTTAAAGTCGAGAAGTGATGAAATTAACATTAAAAAAAACAGAAAAATAGTAAACTTTAGGATATATAAGAACCTAAAGGATGATTTGGTAAAAACAGAAAACTACTTGGTGTTGCAATATCATAAATTTTAGCATTTTGGGTTTTATGGTACAACTTGATGATAGGCTAGAGGATATCTCAAATAAGATCAATGCAGAGTGAAAGAAGTGGAGACAGTCAAGTTGAATGTTTTGTGATCAACGAGTGTCACTATATTTGAAGGGACCCGTTTTTTCATAAATTGGTGATATGACTTGCAATATCATATAGTCTAAAATGTTATGGAAAAGGACTAAATGAACATTTATGTTGCTGAGATGTCTATACTACGGTGGATCTGTAGAAAAACAAGAAATGCTTTTACTTGAAATGAATACATGAAAGGAAGCTTAGGAGTTGCCCCAATAAAAGAGATAATTAAAGAAGGCCACTTGAGATGGTTTGGACACATCCAACAGACACCTGCGACTACTAATATACAAAAGATTAAAATAATAGAAGCACAAGGAAGGAGAAGAAGACGAAAATTAAGACTTAAAAGTATGGAGAAATAACATCAAACAGAATTAAGTAGAGGAATACGAGTGAACCCCAAATATATGCAACAAGGCATTGATGATGAGAATGATGATGATGAACTAGCGTTGCTCATGCAATTACTCATTTCACTTTAAAACTGACGATCCCATAATTTCCATCATGTCAAACAAAAGATTCTAACCCTCCCTTTAATGAACTTCACATCAATCAAATTTTAGATTTTTTTTGTCTGAAAGGTAGCAAATTTAGATTGTTGTTCATGATAATAGTCACCATACACTTGCTTGATAAACCGGACCATTGTGATTATCTGAGTCGTGTGAATTTTGGACTTTGTCCCATCCCATTGATGGCGATGGCCGGCCAAAAGGATAGTTTAGGGCATCAATACAACCAGATCTCCATTCTTGGAGCTTGGATTATACTTCTTATCTTAAAAATACTTATCCTTCCTTAAAGTTTCCTGTTCCTAAAAAATTTATTTATTGATTCCTCTTTTTAATCAGTAAGGCTCCGTCTTTATTTCAAATTGGTCTTTAATACCATTTTGAAAATTTTAATAGTAGGTTTTTAATACCATTAACTTTACAGGGAAAATGTCGTGAATGTTCTCTTATAATTCATTAACTAATGTATAGCTTGTATTCTCTTATGATGTAAATCTTACTGTCGGCATTTATTATTTTTTATTTAAAAGAAGAACACATTGAACTGAAAAATTGAGAAAGTTAGGCACCTACCTGATCCCAAATGTTTCAAGGTTCTACATTTAAGCTCAGCTTGATTGTTCTAAACGCTTTGGGTTGGGCCTGGGGTTAGTAATGTAGGGCCGAACTAATAAACACTATGCTCAAAGTTGCATCATTTGAGGTTTGGTCAGAGTTCAGCCCATTTACAGAGGCCATATAGCATAATTGCACAATTTCTATTGGGTTAAAACCCAGAATCTTATATGGCGTTCAACCAATTTTAGAACCCTTGAATTTACGTGAACGAGAGTGTCAAACTTTGGAAGTGCCCAATTATTAATAAGCACATAGATCAGCGAAAGTAAACTTTTAATATTTCATTGATTTCGAGCTAAACAATATATATCTATTCCCCAAAATTGTAGAGGGAGATTCAATTAACTATGATAATAGATGATGACGTGTATTAAAAAAATTTGTATCATACCATGCTTGGAGAGCTTATATATCAGGTAGGCCTGAATTTAGACCTGCCCATTGGGATCTAAACCCTAAGCCTCTCATGCTCCTAATCTATACTTACACTAAAAGCACAAAAAAAATTTAAAAATAACATCCCTAAACCCTAAACCCTAAACCCATAACCCGTTAGATATGAGGGTTTCTTTCTTGAATCCTTAAAAGAAAAGAAAAAAGAAAAAATAAGAGGGCAGATATTCATGGGTTTCAAGAAAACCAATCCAACAAGGGTTTTATACTGATACACAAGGGTTTCATATTTTCATGAAAAAGAAAAAATAAAACAGAGAAATATCAATAGTAATAAGACTAAAAACTATTTTTCTTGGAAAAAAGGGGTAAAAAATACCTTAAGGAACGAAGAGATGCCTTGCTTCAAATCTCCTTTCGAGCCGTTCTGCTCGCCTCGCCCTTGCCAAAGCCTTAGCTAATCGATGCTCTGCTCGCCCTAGGCTGCGATGAACAAGTGAAAACACGCGATAGACGAAGGAGGGCGATAGAGAAACGGGCGATGGAGGAGAGGGAGCTGCGTAGGAAAATCGGCGACAGAAGAGGGGAGGGCGATAGAGAAATGGGGGATAGTGGAGAGGCTGCTGCGCAGGAAAATGAAACCAAAAGCTTCTGAAATGTCCTTTATAGAAGAGCATTTCAGTAAACTACTAATGATGCAACTGTTTCCACGTGATACCATTTCAACGATCTCACGGATATCAGAGGTTCTAAAATTACCAAATGCCCGATTCTCTAAAACTTTTGAAGCCCGTGATACCATTTCAGCGATCTCACGGATATCAGAGGTTTTGAAATTACCAAATGCCCGATTCTCTAAAACTTTTGAAGCCCGTATATAGGGCTAAAACATTTCGTTTTGATGGTCATTCTGCTAATTTTCCCTTTTTTCTTCTTTCAGTCCTCTGAGCTCCTCGCTTAGGGACAATTTTGTTCTCTTTTTTTAATAAAATTTCATCTTCACTAGTCAAAAAAATAAAAAATGTGACCGACACACTATAAATCATTTCCAAAAAATTTTAAATAAAAATAAAAATAAAGTATTACGCCACACCATAAATCATCGTAAAGAAAAGGGTTTTTTGCAAATACCCCCCTGAGTTATGTTGATATTACAAATAACCCCCCCAATTATTGCTATTTGCTTTAAACCCCTGAGTTAGCATTTTGGTGTTCATAAAACACCCTCTTTAATGGATGCTACTTTAAATGGTTAACCAACCGTTAAAGAATAGTCTAAATACCATATTTATCCTTTTAAAAATTAAATTACTAAATTGCCACCCTCTACACATGATAAGAGTAATTTTAAATTCACCCCTCTACTTATAAAAAAGAGTAGTTTTAAATCCACCCACCAAATATTTGAGTCACCCACGCTAAAAAACATTGATTGCATTGAATCGGACGATGGAGATCGTTTATCGTCCCAACCTGTCACACGATGGATCTTGAGATCACGGTGGCACCATTAGACGGTTGACTGCATTGAATCGGATGATGGAGATCATTTATCGTCCCAATCTTTCACATGATGTATCTTGAGATCATGGTGGCACCATCAGACTGTTGACTATATTGATTTGGATGATGGAGGTCGTTTATCGCCCCAACCATTCACACGATGGATCTTGAGATCATGGTGGCACCATCAGACGATCGATTGCATTGAATCGGACGATGGATATTGTTTATCGTCCCAACCTTTCACACAATGGATCTTGAGATCATGGTGGCACCATCAGATGGTTGATTTTTTATTTCATGTGGTACACACCCAAAAAAATGAGCTTAAAATTAATTTTAACCGTATACGTGATGTTAAGGTCACTTTTCTGAGATGTGTGCCACGAAATAAAACACTGATCGTCTAATGGTATGCCTAAACAATCTCCATCGTCTTATTCAATGCAATCAATGTGTTTTAGCGTGGGTAAACTCAAAGATTCGGTGGATGGAAGCAGACGCGGTTAGACAATCTGATTCCTAAAAATGGGTCTTGAATCATACAGGAAATTGGAGGGACGAGTATTTTGAGTGAAACATGTAGATTGAAGGTTTTCTTTTCAAGAATAATTGCATCGTTTGCCACAAATCCTCCATTAGTTAAATATTCATCTAAACGTTGGCATGCTTTAATGGGGGAATCACCCATCAGATGAGTCTTGAATCTGATGGGTGAATGGAGGGTCTTTCAGAAGAGTACCTTTAAATCCATCCACTGAATTTTTAAGTTCACCCACGCTGAAACACGTTAATTGAATTGAATTGAACGATGGAGATCATTTATCCTCCCAATCTTTCACATGATGGATCTTGAGATCATGATCGTACCATCAGACGATCAATGTTTTATTTCACGTGGCACACATCTCAGAAAAGTGACCTTACCATCACATGCATGCTTAAAATTGATATTAAGGTTACTTTTATGGGTGTGTACCACATGAAATAAAAATTCGGTCGTCTGATAGTACACCCATGATCTAAAGATCGATCTCATGAAAGATTGGGATGATAAAAAATCTCCATCGTTTGATTCAATGTAGTCGATGTGTTTCGGTATGGGTGAACTCAAAGATTTTGTGGGTGGATTTAAAGGTACTCCTTTTAGAATAGTGGTCAACTATAATGGCTTGACTTGTAAATAAAGGTGAATGAAGGGCCTTTTAGAATAGTGATAAACTTTAATGGCATGACTTATAAATATAGATGAATGAAGGGCCTTTTAGAATGGTGGTATTTTTAAAATATTGGTTTCATTAAGGATAAAATAGGCTTTCGGTCCATAAACTTACAGCTAATTAATAGCAGGAGATTATATGAAATAGAAACACAAAAGTAGGGGCTGCAGAATAAGTACCCATAACTCAGAGGGTTTCTTATAATATTAGCATAACACGAGGGGATATATGCAAAAAAACCCTAAAGAAAAAGGGTATAAAAAGGGCAATGCTGAATTCCTCTTAAGGTTGTCATTGGGCAGGCTGGCCGCATCCGACACAAAAACCCAAGGACTAGGAAACCATTTTTAAGCCTATATGACCGGGCTGGTCTGCCCGTACACTTTTGGGGTGGATTAGGGCTTGATAGTTTGAAGTTTGGGTCTGACCCAATTTTGAAGCGGCCGTCATGGGTAATTATGCCTTCTTTTAGATGATTGTTACTGCCACACTCTTTTTGGTTACAGCCCCATCACTTAAGCAAGCAAAAAATTGTTGATCGCTTTGAATCAAAAAGCCTTGTCTCTCAGATAATGGATCAATGAGTGTTACTGCCTTGAGTCACGTCTGATGATATGCCACGATCATCTTCAATTTTTGGGATGCGTGACATGTAATCAACATCAGGTTGTCTAAAGGTAGGCTTAGGAACTCAAGATCTATTATGGAAGATTAGGACGAAAAGTGATCTCTACCGTTTGAATTCAACGCAATCAACTTTTTTAACTTTGCTTAAGTGATATGATTGTAACAAAAAATGGTATGGCAGATTGGCAGTAACACACCTCCTTTTTGTCTTAACTACAAAGATCAAATTATGACAACAGACCAACTTACTCTTTCTACACACCAATTAATGAGCATACCCGTCTCTTCTCCGATGCTTGAATCATATGATAGACAATCTTGTACAATATAATTTCATACCGAATCCACTTGATCTTCCAATGAGCGCTTTGGGGCTCTCAATTTGTGTAGGGGAAGGGACCTTCTCTAGCAGTTCATCCTTCTGTCCAAAGTCGGGGTGCATATTCGGTTAACCAAATCGGATAGAAATTGTAATTTTCGGGTTTTGGTTCAGTTCAGAAATCAAAATAAGAGATGACAAACACTTAACAGATCATGTTGTCTCTAGCGCCTTATGTGCCACATCTTTTGAGGAAGGGACCAACTCTCATGACCGTCAGTTAAACACCAAGATGGTGTTTAAATAATCATAGACCATTAATGGTTTAAGATTTGGGTAATACACACCATCAAAGTGATAGATCATAAGTCATTGTTCTTAATTTTAACGGCTGATATGAAAGTTTGCCAATTGGATGGTACAAATTCACTTATAAGCATGATTTTTTGGTTAAATAGTGATGGATTGCCATTTAGACAATTTAGATTGAACTCAAATGTGTGCCACATGGCACAACATAAAACACGATTCATATACTTGAAATATGAAGGGCTCTAGATGTGGCTGAACTCGAAATATGATTCAATCTGGATGGACCCGACCATTCCCTGTACAATGAGAAGTGAGTGTCTACAACCCGATGCTTTCTATTTTGAGTTAGTCTACAATGAGTGTCCATTAAAGCAGTCCTCACAACTCTATCAAGCTTCTATTTTACTTGTTGCTTGGAGCAGGGGCAACCAATGGAAAGAAATTTCCCAAGAGATAACCGACATACCTGGAAAGGTATAATGGCTCACGGAAAGGTGTCTAAATGATCTTACCCCATTACTTTAGGGTTTTCATCTTACACCACTAAAGTGTTGTATATTATATACCACGTCACGCACATATGCGAACAATTAAATTAGAAATTTAATATCAAACATTATCAAATAAGAACAATGGCTGATATTAGAGTGCATAGATTGGATGTTAAATTGGAAATTTAATATCAAACATTAACCAATAAGAACAATGGCTGATATTAGAGTGCATAGTTTAGATGATTAAACTCTTTCAATGAAAGTATTTTTTTGGCATATTGTCCTTCATTGTATGATCGATCGATTACTTTGAGGGTATGAATTACACAAATCTTATATCATTAATGGTGTAAGATCAATGTGTTCTCATAGGGCGTGTATAGGGCATTCCAAGAGCTGACCAAGCACAAGCTAGTTTCGTGGTGTTCACTATTGCAGGCTTAGGTGAAAGCGTTTGATGAGATGCCTCAAAGAACTGGAACTGCTAGGGGTGGCAATGGGCTGGGTAACACGCTCAGCCCATTAGGACATACCCAATATAAGGAGGGTTTGAGTCATGACATTGTTATGACCCAAATCATAGGATGGTCATTCGATGACTTTAGATATCATGAAATATCAAGCCTCGTGTGAGTGCTCCACACTGTAACTCAACCCATACAGACAATTTGAATTCATAATTTTAATGGGATTCGAACACCATTGCTTGCATCTAAATCTCAAGCCATCTGATGTCTTTAGGAAACAAAAATTAATCATATAATAGAGAATAGAAACTAGCCTTATAATGCACCCACATCCCATAGAATCGAATTTCCTTGGAGCAATAAAAATCCAAATCACCTTATGTGGTCCTATAGCCTTCTTTTAAATTTGGAAGGAAAATCCTTAGTTAGGCATTTGCTCAATCGCCCAACTCAACATACCTAAAACTTTTACCCTCTCTTTATAAAATCACGTATATGTCCTCTTCCTCCTTCATCTATCTCTTTTTCTGTCTTCTTCTTTCGGCAAGAATACAGCCGACACTACCACCGCGGTCATGCTTTCTTCTTCTTTTCGCATCTGACCGACCACCACGCCGATCCACCTCCGAAATCTCATCGTCAAATTGAAGCGTAGGCTGCCGCATCGCCGAATCGACGCGTAAGCTACCGCATCGCCGAATCTATCGAAGTCATTCCGAAAAACCTTGTACACGCTCCAACAAGTGGTGTCCCTCGATCGATCTTAAAATATTCAGTTTATATATATTTTTTAAAATAAAATTAAAATTAAAAACTCCATTAATGGAGCTCCGGTGTTGAAGAAAATAAAAAAAATATATATATATATATATATATAAGTGCCCATATACATATGTATATAGTCGTGTATTATAAATACACCAAAGCAATTCCCCTTTATCTTCTTCCTTGCCCCACAACTCTACACGTCCATGTAGCAATGACGTTTCAAAAAAAAAAGGGGGGGAGGAAAATCATATATATAAATATATGATGGTCATTGTCACCACCCAAAATCCTAGCCGATCTCAAGGGCCTAGAATTTCGTGTTATGATACCGCACGCTTGTTAAGGCGATAAGCGGACATACATATCTTAATAGATCTTAAATAAAATTGAGCTTCCAAAAATCGTGAATCAAATTTTCTTCTCATATCAAAGTTTCCATCGTTGAACTTACATTGAATTTAGAGTCCATGATACAAAATGATCATAAATAGAAGTACGATCAACTACTAAAAATGAAGTCTTTCCAAATATTTAATATATACCTGATGTCGTCTAACTGGTCCTCCATGTCATCACCCTCATAAACCTCATAGTCTACCACCACATCAAGTCCACCGACAGTATAGTTCATATCTTCACCTGCAGCTGTTAGTTTTTGGGAATGGGTGAGTTTACTTAGTCACGTAAACTCAGTGGGTTGCATAATCGATCCACCACAATCTACCCAGGTGATCGTGGGTGCAACCTTGTGAGTGAAGGTGAATCATTTAAAAATTCATATAAACAGCACAATAAAAGTTCTCATAATCATTGTATAATTATAAAACTAATAAACTGAAGTAACATAACAGATTTCAGTGCATATGATGCTTCTAATGCTTATACTTTTCTTACTTGTTTTGTCAACTTAACTTACGTGACATATCGAAAATCTTATTATTACTTCATACGCCTACACAACGTACTTTGTATCTTACTTATCTTATTTAAATGATCAATGCCAAGATTGCTACTCGAGCCTATCATGCGAGGTCCACGTGTAGATAATCACCTAACCTCCATATCATAACATAAACCATCATCCAGCCCGATGAGGTTGCGTGCATAGTAACCACAATGTCCCCTTAATTCGAGACAAAGCTATTATAGTGTCCTTCAGACCCGTCTTGGCTGCAAACGTTGGATCTTGCGGTGGCACACAAGACATGACACGTGTAGAAACTTAATTCATATTTAGCTGACCTTCATAGCATATCTTAACATATCATACTATTATTCGATTTTGGGCTTAGGTCTCCTCCCCGCTTTCATATTTATGTGGGTTTAAGTCTCCACTTTCTTAACATCTCGTCGTAGCTTAACGTATTCATACTCTATCTTAATTTGAATGGGTCACGGTGCGATAGGCTTCACTAATCACGTTTTTCAAGGGACAAGTTCCATAGTAACCTGGATGTACTTCGTGTAGTATCCCATACTACCATAGAAGGGTTGCATCTGTACGTGGATGCCAACATTTCAAGTTCCAAGTGATCGTGAAAGAAACCCCACTGTGACGAAGGCTTAAAAGTCGTGTGTCGTATCTTATTCTTTTTTCTTAACATACATATGTCATAACGTACTTCTAATTGATGAATGTCACATAAAGCAAATGAAACATATAATAAAAAAGCATCTAACCATAAAGAAAATTAATATTACTCATAATTCGAAAATATCTCACTCATCATTAAGAGAGAGAAGGCGACCTAACAAAAAAAAAATGAAGGTACGCGAGTACCAGAAAGCGTATTACAAAGTGATGTTATACTAGTCGCATCAGATAGATCTTATCGATCTGATGAAAACAGACTGATCGTTTGTGAAATTTGGCTAAGTATCGACTCTCATATGACTCAAACAAGTTTCAACCGTCGAATCCTTGCTGTACGATTTTCGGGGTGCGTACACATTCATAGCGTGGGTAAAAGATATACATAAATAATTGTCCTAAACTTAGAAGGTGAGTTGGGCCTATTCAAAAGGTTTGAGTTCGTGATTTTACAAAACGCGCGTTTAACTACATTGGGTATAGGAGCCCATTAAGGGTCCATAGACTAAACGGGCCCACAAGGCCCATGGACCTTTCCGATGTTTGAAGGTCTTGAATGATTCAATTGCCATCCGACTTAATGATATTTAAGGTACATTTTAAGGACTTGAATAAATCGGATATGGGACATCGAGTTTGGTAACCATATGGTGTCATAGAAAAAGTGGGTTTTGATCACTGGCCTGATTCGACTTAAAACCTGAGATCTAAAATGGTCAAATCAGACCCTAGACTAAGGCGTCATAAGCATAAAGTGCATAAATTTTTGTGATTATGTTGTGGTGCAAAGATCGAGGTTTGTTTATTATAATCAAAATCTGACAATTAATTTAACAGATGGCCAAATAATCTTTATTTAGATCTACGGGCCTCAAATCATACGTATGTGGTTCACTTAATTTAATGAGTCAAACTGGACCCTTTGGCCAATGTAAGTGCAGATTTTCAAAACAAGTGCAGGAAATATTCTAAGTGTAAAATCAATATATCCACAGGTTTTTTGAGTATTAACATTTATGAAAATATATACAATCATATCAATGTGAGCCATTAGATGTAAAAAGTATCAAATTTTATTTGGAGTCTAAGGTTTGACCGAGGTCAAAAACTGATCGAATCATCGAAATTGAAACAGTCAAACTTAGACCTCCACATCGAGTGCACAACAAAATAAAATAGGGCAGTAGTCCATTCTTGATGTGGGATCTATTTTGCCGGCACGCTTGGGTGCCATGTGGAAGGGAATAGTGCACTATAGTTCTCGGCCGATGAGTTCAATCATAGGGTCAACCCTTTGACCACAACCGTTTTGTGAATCCACACAAAACCTAAGAAATTTTAGTTTTCCTAAATTCATTAATATATTCAGTGTATAGTGTAAAAGCGTAGATTTGGATGGATAGAAAGGCACCCACCTTATATGAGCCTTTGAACGGTTGGATAGACACAAATCTAGCTGTAGGGTCCGACCTCGCCTTCTACTGACTGCAACCAATTTCAGTTGCCCATAATAGACCTCGCCAATGCAAATATTAGACTTTTTTATTCGTAATATTCTAATTTTATCAACATAAAAGGGGATGGCGAAGTGGAATTTATAATATACCTTATTTTATCGGTTGGCTTATGTTTGCATGGCTCATATCGATATACCTTTGTGCTGAGTCATCAAGTTAGCGCCCTAATGGAAGGAAGAGCACGGGCTGGTTTGACATAATTAGAGACGCTTTGAGTTTTCAACTTCTTGGGTATTAGGGTTTTTAATTGGGAGGATATATATAATTGCTTGAGATGGATGGCTCATATGCGCCGCTAAGATTACCAAGATCTCATGATCTTTTGGCTCACACGTGCAGCTATGTGGAGGCTTCAACATAGAGGAAGACGATAGAGAGGGAGAGAGGTTTTGAGAAAGAGAGCCCGTTTAAGGAAAGGGGGCTGCTAGGTTAACTTAATGGGGGGAGAGAGAGAGGTTTTGAGGGAGAGACGGCTGGGTAGGGAGAGGTGAACGGTAGAGAGGGGAAGGGAGTTTGGGTTCATCATCTATATATAAATAGAGAGAGAGGATCGGAAGGGGTGAGTGAGAGAGAGAGAGAGAGAGGGATTTTGTTTTTCGTTCGATTAACTAAGGCTAATGGAGGATACTGTAGAGAGAGGGGCTTGGGTTGCCACTGTGTGAGGCTTCTGTAGGTAGGAAGAGACGAAAGAGAGGGAAAGAGAGAGGGGATAGGTTGGCTAGGAGAGGGAGGTGGAGAAGCCTTGGGTCGTTGGGTTTTATAAGGAGAGAGGGGAAGGAAGAGGGGTATATATTGCTATATATATATATATAAGTTGTGGCTGAGAGAGAGAGGATTTAATTGGGACTTGGTGTTTGGATCATCGGTGAGGAAGAAAGGAGAGAGAGGGTGTGTTTGAGAATGAAAAGTCATTGGTCCCAATAAAAGAAAGAGTTTCTTTCTAAAACCAAGGAGAGGGTTTGCTTTGGGTGTTGGGCACTAACATTATACGGCAGTATATAAAGCATCTAGCACCACATATACATACATATATAAATATATATAAAAGTGTTGGCGTCTGGGCTTGGAGTCGGCTTCGAGTCCGGGCTTGAGGATTTGGGTCGTGTATGGGTGCACACGACCGCACACATCATCGTTATTTATTACCATATGATTACATTTATTATTAATATTAATATTATTATTATTATATATACAAAAGGAATTACTTAAGTTAGTGATAGGGTGTAGAGCTTGCACACTATTTTTGGTGGCCCACCCCATCTAAGGCCATAAGATTTGGGCTTTAAAAACCCGGGTCATAACAGTCATATAATTTATTTTACATGTATATATACATAAGTGAGAATTAGAGAGAAATTTTCAGCATGGTTCCTTTCCTTATTTAATTATATTCTACATATACGGTTATGCTTCCCTATTTTATAGCTACTGTGAGAACCACATAATTATATTGTACATATGGCTCTTCTTCCCTATTTTATATCTCTGTAACAAAATTACAAACAAAAAGATTGGTTGTAGAGGGAGAAAGAGAAGTGGCAAGTGGATACCTACTCTAGCTTCAGTTGTAACTTACTTTGTGAGTTTTGACAGTTTTCCTCCTTGACGTCCACCATAGAGATTCAAACTAGCAAATTCTCTCGTAATTTCTAATCTAAACAAGCATGAATTTGTTTCAGTTTTTTTTAATCTGTGAGGAGACTCAACCTCTAACACGCAGAAATTTAGAGAGTGGGAGAGATCTATGGTCTTTAGAGAGAGAGAGACATGGACTTAGCAGAAATTTAGAGAAAGAGAGACTCATGGTTTTAGCAGGAGAGACCCATGGACTTAACCGAAATTTAGAGAAAAAGAGAGAGATCCATGATTTTTAGCAGATGTTTAGAGAGAGAAAGTGAGACAGGCCCAACTTTAACATAAAAATTTAGAAAGAGAGAGAGTGAAGGCCTGACCTCTAACAGAGATTTAGAGAGAGAAAGAGACCTATGTCTTTGTTTAGTATAGGCTTAGAGAGAGAGAATAGATGGAAAGATTAGACAGAGAAGCTCACAAGAGCCCCTCCTCTATTGTTGTCATACATATATATATATATATATATATATATATATATATATATATAAAATCTTTTCGGGCTCAGATAAGATGAATTCCGAGGTCAGCCCGACCAAACGTCGGCAATGTCGGTGATAGCTTGCTCGTGCCAACCATTATAGTTGGGCGCTTTGGAGAATTTACCTGATATGGTTAACTTGGGGTAACCATTTTTTGGTACCACTGGATTGAAATAAAATAGATTAAAGTTGGATCTTGTGGGCCCAACCCAAGAAATAGAGCCGAGATGGACCGTCTCCACAAATTAAAATTCTTAAGATATCTAATGGTTCAAAATCAAAGATATCGATACAAAAAAAAAAAATCAAGAAATTAAAACACCATTTTGATATTATGGACCACAAAAGGATTGACCCTTAGATATGAGGCCTTAGACGCCAAAATAAATTGGGCCCAAGGACCTAACACTTCAAAATCATCTTTCCTAGGCATCTGATGGGTCGGGTCCGTTCAATCCGATCGCTACATAGTAAGTACCCTAGGTGTGCACATGACTCTTAAATCTTATAAAATATTGACTGGAGGATCTAGTGTGCTAGAGATCGAATCAAGATCGGGACAAAAGAACCAACCTTAGGTAAAATTTTATTGTCTAACCATCTAATGGTTTATATTAGATGATGGATGGTTCGAAACTCATATTTTATTTTAGACCTATGTGCCACATGGAATGACGCCATGGGATACCTTTGACCCCTAAACTTATGAGAGTAAGAGCCAACTTTAGGTAAAATTTTATTGTCTAACCATCTGACGCTTCATATTAGATGGTGGATGGTTCGAAGCCCGTCTTTTTATTTCAGCCCTATGTGCCACATGGAATGACGTCATGGGATACCTTGACCCCTAAACTTGTGAGTAAGAGCCAACTGGCCCATAGGATCAACCCCCAATAATCTCGATAATAAAACGATATGATCTAGCGGTTCAGAGAATGGTCATTGGAAATTGGCGGACCTGTTTCAAGGCTCGAAAGTTTATTAAAAATTTGGCAAGGGCTAAGGGCTTATTTGACCCGTCTCTTTGACCCACTCTTTGGTCAAACTAGAAAAATGGTCTCAATGCAGAGACCACATAAATCTTAGAAAACTTTACGAACAACAGGCCTGATTGCTCCGTCAGTAATTTAATGGCTCATAAAAGTTTTCCCAAAATTAGGTATGAAATATTTGTTCCTTCTAAATTTTAATAATTATATTATGGTCATAAATATGAAAGGCGTATGGAATAGTTTCATTTAGTCAGGTAAGTCTTCCCATCATATGACATGCATCACATAGAAAACTACGATAGGGCATACGCATGATTAAAAAGGAATAAGCTATATTACACGACTTTTAAGCCTTCGTCATAGTGGGGCTCCCTTCACGATCACGTGAAACTTAAAATGTCAGCATCCATATATGGATGCAATACCTCTACGAGAGTATGGACTGTCATACGAAGTACATCCAGATTAATAAGGAACATGTCCCTTGGAAAGCGTGATTTTATGAATCTTATCGCACCTTGACTCACTCCAAATTAAGTTTTAAGCAAATGATAAGGAATGTTATGTAAGATAAGGTAAGATATGAATACAGATAAGTTATGCTTTGAAGGTCAACAAAATAGGAAATAAGTTTTTATATGTGCCATGTCTTGCATGCCACCGCAAGATCCAACGTCTACAGCCAAGACGGGTCCTAAGGATAATATGATACGACAGTGTCCCGAACGTAAGGGTATACTGATTTAAATGTAAGCAACTTTATTGGGCTGGATGGTGGTATACGTTATGATATAGAGGTTAGGGGGTTATCTACACGTGGACCTCGTGTGATAGGCTCGAGCAGCGGCCCTGACACATATTGTATACATAAATTAAGTAAGATGTGAAGTACGTTGTGTAGGCATATGGAGTAATGTTAAATTTTAAAATATGCCACGTAAGATAGGTCGACAAAGTAGATACAAAAAGAGATTAGAACTTGATGCATCATTATTCATTTCATTTTATGCCAAACTTTTTCATTTTATGTTATGTCTTTTCTTTTTATACTATGTCTTTTAGTTTTGATATGATAGAGTATGAGATCTTAGATATGTTTGGTAATTATTTATAGCTGCTTGGCTTATTTCAAAATGCACGGCAACTCAAGCGATTGCACACACGATCACCTCGGTATATTATGGTGGATCGATTGTGCAACCCGCTGAGTTTACGTGACTGAGTAAACTCACCCCTCCCCAAAACTAACAGTTGCATGTGAGAACACTGATTATTCCATCACTGAGGATGAGGATGCTGCTGTACTTGATGCGGCTCATGAGGGTGAGGACATCGGCTACCATCTGGACGAAGGAGTAGATCCGACAGACTACTTTGAGCATTGAGAGATTCTTTAGTTATAGTCTTTATGGCTTTCAGGAGAAACTTGTTATTAGTTACTTTTGTTTATCAGGACTACTTATCGGTTTACGTTTGGGACCGTTTTACCCTACGTAAAACCTCAGTTTATTTTCTATCATAGATACATGGTTGGGATTTATCACGTTATTATTGTCATCTACGTTTTTCGTTGTTGATTTATAAGACATTTATCTTTAAATGTTATTATTAAGTGCTTCGATCCATATGCTAAATCGAATTAAGAATTAGGTGTATGTCTGCTAATCGCTTTAACAAGTGTGCGGTGTCGTAACACAGAATTCTAGGCCCTCGAGATCGGGTAAGGATTCTGGGTCGTGACAGAGTTGGTATCAGAGTTCAGGCTTTACTTCCTTTAGAGACTATGTCGTACGAATTCACTAACATACGACCTTTTGTGGCTCCACGACGCAGAGAAATGAATAGCTCTCAGGTGAATGAGGCCTCATCACATGAAGGTCCTCAAGAATCTGAAGCGATGCGCCTATTGCGTGAAATGACGACTACTTTCAGTCAGCAGATGACTTGGCTGACACAATCACACCAGTAGGAAAGGACTCAATTACTGCACGAAATGGAGGTGCAAAGGGAGCAGCAAACGCAAGATCTTGTTAATTAGCGTCAACCTTCTTCTCGACAGGAGATTCCACCCTATCCACCTACCGGATTCCAAGTATTCAGTAGAACTCGACCTCCCTATTTCCATGGTCAGCTCGGCCCATTGCTGCTGAAGATTGGATAAGTATAATCGAAAAGTTCTTCGAAATCTCTTCACCTACAGAACATGAAAAGGTGAAGAGGACAGCGTTTTACCTAAATCAAGAAGCAGAGAACTGGTGGAAAGCAGTAAAGAGAGATGTAGATCGAAACAATGAAGAAGAATGAACTTGGCAACAGTTCAGGGATGCTTACTTCACAAAGTATATCTCTGCAGCCACCAGGGCTCAGAAGAAGGAATTCATACACCTACAACAAGGGAATATGACCGTGGCCGAGTGTGAGGCTAAGTTTGACCAGTTATCCAGATTTGCTGGGAATCTTATCGCAGACGAAGGCGATAAGCTCTTCACATTTCAGAACGGCTTGCGACCTTTTTTTCGTGAGAAGTTAGCCGTTATAAAGATTGAAACATATGGAGAACTCATGGAGCGCGTCCAAATCCAGTAGAGAGAGTCGGGAGAAATGATGAACCGAAAAATTGCTAGAATTGAGACTCAGAAAAATAAGGTTGTCCAGCGAGTCCCTTTTGTTTCTTAGAGGCCGACGCCTACATCCTATAAGAGGATTTAGCCGTACACTAACCTTTCAGTGAACAAAAAGCCTCGAATCGTACATCAACAAACTCAACCAACCACTGTCTTCCAATCGAGAAATATCATGCCACCTTCACAGCAACCATAAGGGGGTTATGTACCGTTCGAACCGTGCCCTAAGTGCAACAAGTGACATCGACCGGGTGTGTGCATGCAAGGCACCGAGAAATACTATAACTGTGGAAAGGAAGGACATATTGCTAAGGAATGTCGGGAGAAACCTCAAGGCCTACTGACGAGGCCTTCGAACCAAGGACGGGTATTCGCATTGTCACAGCAGGACACCCTGGCTAGCGATGAAGTGATCCAAGGTATGACTGTCTAGTAAAAGTTACTATTTCAATTATTAACATAGCTTATTAAATTTAAAAGTCTGCATAATCACTATTAGGTCAATAGCATTCTAAATCTCATGATGCACAAACAGGTAATTTATTGGTCATCCACTCAGAGAATACTAATAGGCATCTAGCTCTCGCACTCATAAATTCGGGTTCCACACACTCTTATTATCCCGGGATTCGTGTCAGAAATACAAACTACACCTACACTCCTGAAGAATAAACTGGTAATTTCAACACCGTTAGGAAGCAAGATGATGACTATCCTTGTATGTCGAAATACTATCATAAATATCAAAGGTCATGATCTTCCGATAGATCTCATTGTGTTGGACTTTCAGGATTTCGATATCTTATTGGGCATGGATTGGTTAGTCACATATCATGCCACAGTTGACTGTTTCTCTAAAATGGTTACCTTTCAACCACTCAGAGAACCTCCATTCAGATTTCAGAGAATTAAAAAAAAGGGAGTACCATTATTGGCAGCATTAGATGATGAGCAAGATAAGACAGTTGATCTGATCCCAGGGACTGCTCCAATTGCTAAGGCATCATACCGGATGGCCCCTGCAGAATTAAAGGAATTGGAAATACAACTCAAGAAATTGTCAGATAAGAAATTTATTAGACGAAGTCAGTCGCCATGGAGAGCCCCAGTGCTCTTCGTAAAGAAGAAAGATGATTCGATGAGGATGTGCATCGATTACCGTCAGTTAAATAGTGTAACCATCCGAAATAGATACTCTCTCCCACGTATCGATGATTTGTTCGATCAGCTTCAAAGTGTCAAGTGTTTTTCTAAGATTGATCTTAGATCGGGTTATCATCAGCTGAAAGTGAGAGAAGAGGATATTCCAAAGACAGCTTTCGTTTGCAAGAATGGGTTGTACGAGTTCTTAGTCATGCCCTTCGGACTAAAAAATGCACCAGCTGTATTCATGGACCTGATGAGTCGAGTGTTCAGGCGGTACCTTGATGAATTCATCATTGTGTTCGTAGATGACATCCTCATCTACTCACAATCGGAGAAAGAACATGAGGAACACCTTCGTCTCGCACTTCAGACACTCCGAGATCACCAGTTGTATGCTAAACTTAACAAGTGCGATTTCTGGCTTAAACAAGTGACCTTTTTAGGGCATGTGGTATCGACAGAAGGTGTTACTGTTGACCCTGCTAAGATTGAGGCAGTGATGAACTGGCAGGCACTAAAAAGTATTCTCGAAATAAGGAGTTTCCTCGGACTCGCGGGTTACTATAGACGCTTCGTTGAGGGATTCTCTCGAATTGCTCTGCTCCTTACAAGCCTCACTAAGAAGAATACAAAATTTGTATGGTCTGATGAGTGTGAAAGAAGTTTCCAGGAGTTGAAGGAGAAGCTTACTACAACACCAGTTCTAACCTTACCCTCTAACACAGACAAGGATAAATTTGAAATATTCACCGACGCATCTCGCCTAAGACTTGATTGTGTACTGCAATAAGATGGGAAGATCGTTGCATATGGGTCAAAACAATTGAAGTCACATGAGAAAAACTATCCAGTTCACGACTTAAAATTGACAACGGTCATCTTCGCTCTCAAATTGTGGCGACTTTATCTTTACGGTGAAACGTTCAAAGTATATACAGACTATAAGAGCTTCAAGTACCTCTTCTCACAAAAAGATTTGAATCTCAAGCAACGCAGATAGGTCGAGTACATGAAGGATTACGATTGTTTGATTAATTATCATCCTGGTAAAACGAACGTCGTCACTGATGCACTCAGTAGAAAGACGTCAGGATTTTTAGCTTGATTAAAAACTTGAAGGCCCCTCGATAAACTAGCAGAAGAAGATTTTTATCTCTAAGAAATCGAAGGTGTATATCTGACAAAAATTCTAATAAATCCATTCATCGTAGATAAAATCAGGGAACTGCAACGAACGGATCCGAAAATTCTAAGAATCATTAAAACCTTGTATAAAGAATCGAAGCCTGATTTAGTCTCAGAGCAGATGGAATATTACTATTTAGATGGAGATTGTACGTGCCTAATGACCCTAATGTTAAAAAGAAAATACTCGATGAAGGCCATAAATCAGGGTACTCAGTATACCCAGGCAGCACTAAGATGTATCAAAATTTGAAGAACTAGTACTGGTGGCCGAACATGAAGCGAGAAATAGCCGAATATGTATCCAAATGCTTAGTGTGCCAATAAGTCAAAGTGGAACATAAAAAAACAAGCCGGTTTCATTCAACTTTTACGAATTCTGGAGTGAATCTGAGAAACTATATCAATGGACTTCATCGTTGGTCTGCCAAAAACTTTGAAGAAAAACTGTCATCTGGATAATAGTTGACAAGTTGACAAAGTTTGCACATTTCTTACCATTTATAACTATTGCAGATGGAAGAAAACTCGTTGAGACTTACCATGGGATACCTTTAACCCCTAAACTCGTGAGAGTAAGAGCCAACCTTAGGTAAAATTTTATTGTCTAACCATCTGATGGTTCAGATTAGATAATGGATGGTTCGAAGCTCATCTTTTTATTTTAGCCCTATGTGTCATATGGAATGACGCCATGGGATACCTTTGACCCTAAACTTGTGAGAGTAAGAGCCAACTAGCCCATAGGATCAACCTCCAAATAATCTCGATAATAAAATGGTATGATCTAGCGGCTCAGAGAACGGTCATTGGAAATTGGCGAACCTGTTTTAAGGCCCAAAAGTTTATTAAAAATTTGGCAAGGGGTAAGGGCTTATTTGACCCGTCTCTTTGACCCACTCTTAGAAAACTTTACGAACAACATGCCTGATTGCTCCGTCAGCAATATAATGGCCCATAAAATTTTTTCCAAAATTAGGTATAAAACATTTGTTCATTCCAAATTTTAATTATTATATTATGATCATAAGTATGAAAACCGTATGGAATAGTTTCGTTTAGTCAGGTAAGTCTTCCCATCATATGACATGCATCACATTGAAAACTACGATAAGACATACGCATGATTAAAAAGGAATAAGCTATGTCACACGACTTTTAAGCCTTCGTCATAGTGGGGCTCCCTTCACGATCACCTGAAACTTAAAATATAGGCATCCATATACGGATGCAATACCTCTACGAAAGTATGGGCTGCCACACGAAGTACATCCAGATTAATAAGGAACATGTCCCTTGGAAAGCGTGATTTTGTGAATCTTATCGCACATTGATTCACTCCAAATTAAGTTTTAAGCAAATGATAAGGAATGTTATGTAAGATAAGGTAAGATACGAATACAAATAAGTTATGCTTTGAAGGTCAACAAAATACGAAATAAGTTTCTACATGTGTCATGTCTTGCATGCCACCGCAAGATCCAACGTCTATAGCTAAGACGGGTCCTAAGGACAATATGATACGACAGTGCCCCGAACGTAAGGGTACACTGATTTAAATGCAAGCAACCTCATCGGGCTGGATGGTGGTATACGTTATGATATAGAGGTTAGGTGGTTATCAACACGTGGACCTCGTGTGATAGGCTCGAGCAGCGTGTGACGGGGCCAATACTCGAGCTTGCGGCGTGGTGCGTGTGGCATGGCATGTGGTGCCAGGAGGGCACGCGACATGGGGCCATGTTGGCCTTGCGACGTGGTCGCGCTGCGAGGACGCGACACGGTCGCATGAGGGTACGACGCGGAGCGTCACGGTCGCGACACGGACGCGACATAGCCAAGGTGGGCTAGCGATGCATGAGGCGTTGCGGTATGTCAAACCAATAGGTTTGAGGTTATCCTGCCATTCTGGCTGAATGACTGTTTTACCCTTATATAGGGGAAGGGAGCTTGAGAGCTATTCCCCCGCACACGGGGCCTTGCGTTGCCAGAGGGGGCGCAAGTGTCTCCTAGGCCTGAAAGGGTGGGCCTAGGACGTCGACGCAGCGATGCCGTGTGGAACCCGAGGAGGTTGATGTATGGCCCGGACCACGCGTCGCGGTGCATCTGGGCCGGGCAACCTCACGAGACAACACTAAGCGCGTGGGACTTCGATTGAGCACGGCGGCATGTGGGCTAAGGACGTCGTGTGCTAGTAATTAACGCACACGAAGGCAAGTCGCGTGGGACTCAATTGGCACGTGGCGAGGCGAAAGGTCGTGGCTTGGTTGGCAAAGGCGAGGTACTAGTGCGATGCAGGGTGGTGAAGCTTGAGCGAGCCAAGTTAGCAATGATACAAATTTGCGTGTCGCAAGGGACACGATGAGTTGAATGGTAGGCCGTGAAACAGAGGCAACCATGTTGGGAGGAGTTCCCGTCCTCTAGGCGGGTGGTATCAGAGCTGATGTGCAGATGGGTTGGCTTCATTGCACGCGGTAGCGAAGCACCGCGCGGGTTGAAAGCGCGTCGAAGGACGCCCTCGCGACGATTGTTATCAGAAGTAGGCTGACCTAGCGAAGCGTGCGTTAGGTGCCGCACGGGACTGAGGTTGCGGAAGTGCGACCCCGTGACAAGCGGCCCTGACACAGATTGTATACGTAAATTAAGTAAAATATGAAGTACGCTGTGTAAACGTATGAAGCAATGTTAAGTTTTAAAATATGCTACGTAGGATAAATCGACAAAGTAGATACAAAAAGATATTAGAACTTGATGCATCATTATTCATTTTATTTTATGCTAGACCTTTTCATTCTATGCTATGTCTTTTCTTCTTATACTATGTCTTTCAGTTTCGATATGATAAAGTATGAGATCTTAGATATATTTGTAATCATTTATAGCTGCTTGGTTTATTTCAAAATGTACCGCAACTCAAGCAATTACACCACGATCACTTGGATATGTTATGGTGACTCGATTGTGCAACTCGCTGAGTTTACATAATTGAGTAAACTCACCCCTCCCCAAAACTAACAGTTACAGATGAGAACACTGATTATTCTATCACTGAGGATGGGGATGCTACTGTACGTGATGCGGCTCATAAGGGTGAGGACGTCGGCTACCATCTGAATGAAGGAGTAGATCCGACGGACTACTTTGAACATTGAGAGATTCTTTAATTATAGTCTTTATCACTTTCAGGAAAGACTTGTTATTAATTACTTTTGTTTATCAAAACTACTTATGAGTTTACGTTTGGGACCGTTTTATCTTACGTAAAACCTCAATTTATTTTCTATCATAGATACATGGTTAAGATTGATCACGTTACTATTGTCATTCACGTTTTCCGCTATTGATTTATAAAACATTTATCTTTAAATGTTATTATTAAATGCCTCGATGCATATGCTAAATCGAATTAAGAATTAGGTATATATCGCCTTAACAAGCGTGCGGTGTCATAACACGAAATTCTAGACCCTCGAGATCGGATAAAAATTCTAGATTGTGATAGACATAAAGTGGGCCGAGCTTGGGCTAGCACTTTCAGCCTAAAGTTAAATGGGCCAGACTTAGGTTTAGGCTCTTAGGTCCCATTGGGCTCTAATATATGACATGTGTATTAAGTTTCACTTGTAATATGTTTTAAAACAAATTAAATAAATATATATAAATTCTCTCTAGAGTTCGTATTATTAGATCTTTGTAATTAGGGGTGAAAAAAACTGAAAACCGAGCCTTCAAAACGGACCGAACCCGATTGAAACTGAACCAATCCGGCCCCATTTGGTTTCAATTTTGGCACCTAAGAACCGAAAACCAGCTGGGTAGGGTAAGAACACTGAAAAAAAAAAGAAAAAAAAAAGAGGAAAAACCAAAACCCAAACCAACCGAAACCAAAATCGGATCAGTTCAGCTTGGTTTCGGTTGGGGGAATGAAAAGTTCGGCTAATTGAAACCAAAACTGAAATGTTTCGGTTAGGGTTCAGTTTTGCAGAAAAATACCTGAAAACCAAAATTTCAGTGTCGGTTCGGTTCGGTTAACCGAATCTGCACCCCTATTTTTAATATATTAATTTCTCTATTTTTATGTATATGGAGCTAATTTTTTAAAATTAATAAGTAATTTATAACTAAACAGGCCAGGCCGGGCTTGACCTTTGAAAGTTTAAAATGGGTAGGGCTTGGCCTTGGGGCCATAAGCCCACCACACGATCAGGCAGGGCTTGGGCTGAGTTTCAATTTGTCGGGCCGGGCATGAGTTTACCCTAACCCGGCACAAGCCCGGTCCATTGCCACCCCTAGGAACTGCGCATAACGTTTTGATTGTGGGTTACAGTAGATATGGTGAAATTTAATTGTTAATAGATTTGTGCAAGGATGAGAGTGGATTGTTTTGAGGGGTATTGCCATCATTTACCAGGTGTGCGATCCATTGGTGCATATCCTTATGAGTGATTTAATCTCAACTGTGAAGGCTATTAACTCAATCATAAGTTTCTGCACTATTAAAAAAATTGAATTCATTAGAAATCCCACACAAATATCATGCAATGCCATGATAGATCCCCCAGATGAGAATTGGATATGTAGATGAAGCCCCTCTCCATGTTTCATGGTTTATGGTTCGGGTGAACAACATTGTATGACGGACTGATTTCATCGGAGCTTACGCAAGGAATGAACACAGAGATCAGACACTTAACCTTCTTGTTGACATGCTAAGGAGATGAAGTTTCATCCGATCTAACGATTTCATGTTTGATCTCACCATCCACAGGCAAGGTAGTATGATCTATGGCTGCATAATTCACCATAGTTTTGCTTCTTATGTCTGGGCAAAGGCTTGGTTAACATGTGTGCTAACTGCGGTGACAGCAAAGGATTGAGTCAGGCTTTTTTTTGTATTCGCGTCAAAGATTTGGTTTCTTCGAATCCTACGATTAGTCAAGTGCTATTTAACTTTATAAGAAATGAGCCCATGAACACGAGAATGTGGCTTGCAAGGTGATATGGTTGACGAGGCAGGGTAAGAGATGGGGGAGAGTTTGATGGTTATGAAGCTGCTAATAGATATGGCGTTAGTGTTATCTATAACTTGTATTGTGCCATCGAAGAACAATGGTTGAGCACAGTGTGAAGAAGATACCTACTTTAAGTGGGATTGAAGTGAGAAAAATATTGTGCATGGTTTTTGTAGCTAGGATTATTCATCTTCATCACCTGACATGAAAGATCTGTGTCAAGTGTTGGAATTGTGAGAATCTGATACAGGAAATCGAAGTTTTGTTGGTTTTAATTGTCAATTATTGAGTCAGATAAGAAATTTATAACTTGTATCAGCATGTCATGTTTGATTGCACAAGTGGATGGACAGGCAATTCTCGTAAGAGGCGAAATTTGTATTTCCTCATGTGCGAATTGGAACCAGTGGATCATTTAGACAGTGGCCGGAGAAAAGTGAAATGTTTTGGTCTTTAATTTTGATGCATAATGAGAATGAAATGGATTATGTGTACCTAAATTTATCCCACTCGCGTTTTGACAGGGCGCCATTTGAATGAGCCATATTGCAGATGCATCGAAACACCTGCTAAGCCTCATGTCATCTGTACTGTACTTCATGACGCCCATGATCAGCCATCCTACCCAAAATTCACATAAGTTAAAATTCTTTTCCTACCAATCTTCAAGACCCTGCAAAATAAGCAATTAAAAGGTGTGCGCAAATTGCAGTTAACGAAAAATGGATATATGAACAAAAGCCTCAAAAAGAGCTCTTACAGCTTCAAAATATGTACTGGTTCTTATAATATATGATAAAAGAGACCATTTATGATCCAAATACACTTTTGATAAAGTTCAAAGCGACCACTTATGATCAAGGGGGACCTGAACGAACCGAGGGTCAATCCAAATGCCTTGTACAAAATTCACTTGCTCTTTGTCCTGCCTATCCTCCATCACCAGCTCTTCGTCCTCAGCTCCTTCATCCTCCATCTCCTGCTCTTCGTCCTCTACTCCCTCATCCTCAATCGCCGGCTCTTCGTCCTCTCCCATCTCTTCATCCTCGTTCGCCCTGAAACTATATCTAAACCAACTGCTATGGATGCATGAGATACCAGAGACTCGGCATCGGTCCTCTTGGCTAACTCCACAAGTCGATAAATGAAATGTCTTACCTAAATATTCAATCAAACGATCCCCAATAGAACTCCTCATCAATAAATATATCTTCGATGCGGTATAACTACTGTCAAAATGACTACTGACGAACTTCTGAATCGGTGAGCTCAGAACATCCCTTTTTGTTCTGCTGTCCATCACCCTTACCTTGTAAAGTCTGCTGCTTCCTTTCAAAACATTGAAAATTCCAACCATTCGTTGTTTCCTTTTTTCTCCGAAACAATATAGATGCCCCTTCTCGAACACCACGACCAAAATTGTATCTACGGGAATTTCCCCACTCACGGTCCACTCGGCGTCTCCTCGACGGCATGTACATACCCCGAAAGAGTCTGGGCTTTTTCGGATAATAACGAAAGCCACACAGTCCGAGGAAGTAGGTTGAGAAGAGAAAGACCCAACACGGTCGCCAACTTGCGCATCCGGGAAATCTGGGAGATCTACTGGGAACTCTGGGAGATCTACTTTGACTCTAGAAAAAGGATTGAGGAAACTAAGATTTCTCTTGCCGGAGTGCAAAAGTAACCACCCTTCCTTGGATGCAATGCAAGTTGCACACTGCAGCTCCGGAATCTTGATTGTGTAAGTCTTCGCTGGAACCAACGAGTCCCACAGTAGACATTCGCTAGAAGTATATTTATATAAAATGAGCCATGGCCATTGATCGCCAGATTGGATTCGAGCAGATGAATGGTGAGAAGCTGATCGCCATTGCTGACAAACGCCGCGGAATGCGATATAATCAAGTAGAGTAAGTTGAGAGGAGATCAACGATATAAGATCCGTCGGGAGTTCCGTCCAAAGTCCCTCGCTGATCTTCTCTTTTTGCTTCTTCTTTGCTAACAGAACTAATGGTGGAAGCAAATGCATCATCTTGCTATTGTGCTTGGGAATTCCACTTTGGAAGCTAAAGAGTTCTGCAATTACTTATATAGTTAATGAAATAGATATATCCGTAGAAGAATTTTATTTAATTTTCCAAGAGACAAAGTGTGTGAACACTGAGCAATTGAAATCTAACAATTCTTCTGATAAGGGCTTTAAAAGAGTGCGATAAAAATTAGCCTAATAATTCAACGAAAAAAAAACAAGTGAGTGAAAATAAAAACTATTAGCGAAAATAAAAAGCTATCTACCGAGCCAAAATAATAACAAGATCAATAAAAAGGGTACCTTTGTTTACAACCTAAGATTCTTCCTTCTCAACCTGGGTTTCACGATGCCTAAACCGTTGACTGATTTGAATCAGATGATGGAGACCATTTTTCATCCCAATCTTCAACATACCAGATATTGAGATCATGGATCCATCATGAGACTATCACATTTTGATTCTGTGTGACACACATCCCAAAAATGAACAAGATCATGTGCATACACCAAAAGTGATTCTCCGACCACTTTTCAGGAAGTGTGCCACGCTGAATAAAAAATCTGACTGTCTGATGATAGGACCATGATCTCAAGATCTATTGTATGAAAAATTGACAGAAAAACAATCTCGATCTTTGGATTCAAAAAGTCAACAGTTTACGCACGTGAAGTTCCGATTGAGAATGAAGAATCTTGGGCTGAAATCTAAGGTACCGTAATAACAAAAAATAAAAATCCCACATATATCAAGATCCTTTAAATTTCACATCTGTCAAGAACCTTTAAATTTGTGCAAAAATATTTTGCTTAATGATTACAAAACAAACGTAAAACAAGAATATGGTCAAAATATCACCCATTAAGTATTCTTTCTAATGTATTTTGAAGGGCCATCAAATGCTAAATTTAAGTATAGCTGAATACCATGGACTGTTTTGAATTGGTCGATGAAGATCGTTTTTCGTTCCAATCTTCCACAAAACTAATCTTGAGATCATGGAAAAGTCATCAGACGGTCGGATATTAGTATTTGGTGGGGAGTTAGTAGCAGACCCTATTTTTATTTAACCTTTGTGGGTAAGAATGAATAGGGACCGTGAAAATCAGTGCAATTTTTTTTTTTTATTAATTGGGGATTTGGAGAAATATAAATTTATTTGAGTTAATAGAGAAATTAGTAATAACCCACTAAGATTTTGCATGTATATTAGCAAATCCTAAATTCAGATAAAAAAATTTATGAAGCATATTAGACGGCATTGGCAAAAGCTCATTAAAACCCAGATTCATAAAAAAATAAACCTTCTTATGAACTTGAATGAAGAAGAAAAGATGGAGTCAAAAGATCATACCTAGTGGCCAAAAATGAGGAAGGAGATATGCGAAAACGCCTCCGCAGCCATTAAAGATTTCCTTCTTCTTTCTCTAGAGAGAGAGAGGAAGAAAGAGGGATTCGCAGGAATGGGGCGACAGAAAGAGGGTTTCGCAGGAAAGGATACCGCTTATGATCTAATTTTTTGATACGGAATACCTTTATGATCTTTATAAATATAAATATATATATATATATGTATGTATAAAGAGTACCTTTACTTACAATCAAACAGTCTTCCGCCTTACCCCAGAAGTTTCAGCTTAGTCTTTTAATACAAGAAATCTTGATATAATAAACCTCTACAACTAGACATTCAGATTTTGATTCCATATAGCACACATTTAAAAAATGAACATGATCAGAACTTACATCAAACAGGATTTTCGTATCACTTTTTGGAATGCTTGCCATCTAGAATTATAATCTGGTCATCAGACGATAGGACCATGATCTTAAGATCTATTATATCAAAGATTAGGATGAAAAATGATAAACATCCTTTGATCCAAAGGAGTCAGTATATTTAAGCATGTAAAATCTAGGTTAAGAAGGAAAAATTATTGGTTGAAAATAAAGGTATCCATATTTATGTCGCTTAATGTCGAATCAAAATCTGTTGTCTAATGGGAGGATTATGGTCTCAAATCTATGGTATTGAAAATTGGGACTGCATCTAATTTAAATCAGTCAACACTTAAAAAAAAAAAAAAAACAAAAGAAGAAAATTGGCCAGTAAATAAGGATATTTTTTTAGGATACCCCAAATTATTTATTAAATTCAAAATTGATGTTACATTTTATATGCGTGTGTAGACGCTCAAATTTGGCCCAAGCCTCGATTGACTCATACTTCGAGAACGACGTATTTCCAAGCTTCCGAAAGTACTTCCCGACTCCTTAGAAATTAACCCAAACCTTTAAAAACCTTTTTCGGACCCTTAGAAGTCTTCCTGGACTCTTAGAAACCCTAATTAGACCCATAGAACTCAAATTGAACCCATTAGATAGACACCCTTAGGAACCTTAGATAAACCTTGGAGAAATACCCTCAATCCCCAGATAGTCCCATAGTCGGCCCACAGAGGTTTGAGGCCCAAAAAGATCACATTTCACGAATTCATGGTATTGTGTCGCCTTTGAACTTTCGATGGCCACAATTTTTAATAGAAAAGTCTAATTGCTCATTATAATATATCATTTTGGGGTAGCTCGAGATGATACATCAAATGAAAATGAGAAAAATTAAATAAAATTTACTCTTGCATACATAGTATACACGCAAAGCCACTTTGGTTCTTTCCCAGAGCGGGCCTGAACTTCTCTAATCCAAAAATGGCTTTTTTTACTTTTGGGGTTTAACTGTTAGGACCCTAATACCCTTAGTAGCTTAAAATATAACCCTTTTGTCACGCCAACCCTCACCCTATCATCTACCATTAAAATCGAAGTCTCACCTATCTAAGCCTTAGAAAACCTAAAAAACCTTAGATTCTGGATTACCTCATTTCTAAACCTATTAGTGAGTAAACCATCCACTAATCACCACCAACTCTATAAATAGAGGCCCCCTCCTTGTTTAACAACTTTTTGCAAACCTAAAGCAAAATCCCTAGAAATATAGTCATCCATCTCTAAGGTTAGAACTTCCAGGATTTGAAACCATTAGCCCACGTCATACTACCGTCATCTTCATCTCTCCTTCCTAGCTTTAGCCGTTGAGAGACCATAGATCACCTCTCACACCATTTAACTTCCTAGCCATAGCAAGTTAGGGCCATTGCCTTAATCTCTTTGCTTTCGAAAGCTCACCGAAGTTCGCATTCATGCGAAGATCCAATCATGGTGCTATAAGGGTCTGAGAGCTCCGACTCTCCTCTACTCCTCTACCTCTCTTATTTTTTCTTTTACTCTATACAAATATAGACCTGGTCATAATAGAAATCGCTTACGAGGGGGTCGATCGGGTGCCTAACACCTTCTCGATTGATAATCGAAGTCCTTACCCTAGAGTTTTTGGCATTGATCGGTAATTCGGAATCATATATCGCACTTCGATGCTCACGATATTAATTTTGGATATCCCGGGACACCAAAAGCTCCGGGTGGCGACTCCATTTTCAAGCGCATCATCGCGACGGACTCACAAAGTCCATGGTTGCATAAATGGCGACTCCACTAGGATAGTTTTTAGAGCTTCTCTTTGAAGTTTTGGCCCCATTGCATGTGTTTTCCTTTTTGTTTTTCATTTTTGTCTCCATTGGCCTAGCCAATTGACTGACACCATATCTATTTTTTACTTACCCCCTCTTTTTTTTTACCCTTATGATTTCGCATACCGCTACGATTCTGCATCTTTTTGCCTAGTCATTTGACTGGCCACATCTTTTACCGCCTAAGCCGTTTGGCGGGCTTACTTGATAATTTATATTTAAATTTCCGTCATTTACCGTTTAAGCCATTTCGCGAGGCCTACTTGATAATTAAATTTACATTTTTCGTCATTTATATTTTGGCACTTAATGTTTTCCGCCTAGTCACTTGACTGGCCTCGTCATTTTCTTATTACTTATCATATTTCACCATTGGACGTCGGCCCGTAGTGATGACACGGGACTCTCACAGCCCGAATTGAGAACGGTGGCGAAAGCCCCATTTTTGGACTCAAGCAAACTCCCCTTTAAAATTGAAAGCTAAAAAGAACCAAGGGACTTAATAATTTTATTTCTCACTGGTAGTTTTTACAAAAGGGAGGAAAAATTAGGCTACAATACACCCAACCTAGTCCCAAGTAGAGCGGCAACTCTAGTGATGATGATCTCGAAAAGAACCACCTCATTCAGTATCTGAGAAGGCGCTCACTGATCAGTCACATAATTTACCATTTTATCACCCTTACTTACTGATGCTAGGACTTAGTTTGCTACTAACAAGCTAACGATGTGCAAATATTAAGGAAAATCAGTAAAAGAGAGCCAAAGCGTTAATATTCATCAAAATGAACTCAAAAAATAGTAAGAAAGACGATTGAGCGAAAAAGATGATTTCTGCCTACTAAAAGCCAGAAAATCGTAATTTACGAATCTGTAAAAAGCGACAAAAGGAGAAAAGCGAAAAATCATAATCCAGAGAATCGTCTAACTAGGAAACTATAAAAGATAGAAAATCGTGATTTACGATTATCCAGAAAAGAAGCTTTCCTACTATTGCTGATGCTGTTGATCACGCGAATGAAGATTATCACCGCCAAAAATAAAATTAGAAGATATGTGAAATTAGAAGTTTGGTGAATCACGGATCTGAGAAGATTGATGAAGATAAGCTTTAGGAAATCTTGATTGCTGAAATAAAGGAGAACAATTCAGAAGCACACCTACCATTGAAAGCAAGGAAGAATGAAATTAGGAATTAGAATTATTTTAGGAATACTTTATTTTAGTAGTTTCTTTTATTAGAATTAAAAGTCTTTGTAAACCGACTTCTTATGATCTATAAATAAGAGAACTCAGCATAGGAATAAGCATCGAAGAAATTTAGCATCAATTGACAATTGAGATTAGATTTTTTTCTGATCAGTAGTGTAAAATAGTTAGAGTAGATTAGATATCAGAGGTTTCTTAAGAGCAATTGACGACTGCTATTGGGTGCTGAAGATTAGTGTAGATATCCTAATTTCTCATAAGCAATTGACGACTGCGGCTGAGGGGTGAAAGATATATTTATTTATTTTCTAGTTTAGATTTTATTTGGTTTATTTACATGCTTTGTAAACGTCTTCAAGTTTTAATTTGAATTGACAACTCAGGTTAGAATTTGCATATTAGTGTAACAATTTTTACTTTTTCATCTTCAATTTTCTAGAGTTTGATTGATGCCTAGATTTTAGGAAATTGTTGATTAGATTAAATCTGTGTTAAGGAATTTTAGTTTTTGATTGGCGCTCAAATTCTAGAAGACTGTAATACGGTGTAACGGTACTATTTATTTTTATAAATATCCGATAGCTGAAGATTGTGATTGACGACCTCAATCTGAAGAAGGAGGATTAGGATTTATTTTCTGTACTTTAGATTAAGAAACTATTCTTTTATTCATATTTCTTAAGTAGTTTAGAACATTTAAAGATAAATATAACTTTAAAATAGAAATACATATATATATATATATAGAAGATAAACTTCTTTATGAGAACGATCCTATACTACCGTTATAATTTCCATTGTGCGCTTGCAATAGGTTAAGACTTACTTAGACATACATAGTAAGTCGATCAAGTTTTTGGCGCCATTGTCGAGGAAGTCTTTATCTTTTTTTATTTTTATTATTATTATTTTTATTTTAAAAATATATATTTATCTTTCTTTCTTTATATTTCTTTATTTTTTTAACTTTCTTTGATCACTTCTTAAGCTTTCGCAGGTTTATTCGGAGCAACGGATCAAAACTTCAACATTCTTGCTGGCCACAGAAACTAGAGGCTCAGATTTATTTCTCTCCTTGCCTTCTAAAAAATAAAAATAAATTTATTATCATGCAAGGCCACGACAATTTATCTTTGCCAATTTACCAACCAACCTATGCCCCGGTAGAATACCCAGTTACCCCTTACTATCCATCCATGGAGGAAACCGAATAAGTTTTCGCTTCTCATTGGGGTAATTACGGGAGTACCTATAACCCTCAGTGGGGAACCCATTCTGACTTCTCAAGGGCAAACCAGCAAGACTTCTCGTATGCATATCCGCAAGACCCTCAAGGCTTTCAACAGCCATATGTGAAAAACCAATATTTTGATCCCCAATCCATTAGAAATGACGATGCTACTATTATTCATATCCTTCAAGACCTGCAGCAACAGGCACATCGACGATCTAAAGAACTATCTCAACTGACCCAAATTTCTCAAGACCTACAGTCCTGCTCTCAATCCATTGCCAAAGTTGAGCAAATAGCCATGCAATGGGAGAGAACGGGAGACAACCAAAGGTGTTTTCCAATAGGGACCAATTTAAGAGGACAATTAAGTAAGGGGTTTACACCAACCCCTACACCTCACATCCAGGCTGTTCAAACTCTACCAAGTGGGAAAATTGTTGATAATAAGGTAGAGATGCCTACACCAATAGTCGCCCCTGAAATCCATGCCAAAGAGAAGCAAACCCTAGAAGAAGCCCCCTTGTCAGAAAAATAAAAAAAAAGTATAAAAAGAAAATAAAAAACACAGTAATGAGGAAAGCACACCAAAATATGTGGCCGAAGTACCATATATACCGAAGTTACTATAATATCCTCGAAAATTGAGTGATGAACAGTGACCTCAAGATCCGTGCCCGATTGGTCGTAAGTTGACCAAGTGATGGTCAAACAGTAGACTTGAGAAGGAAAGTGTTATGTGATGTAGTATGACCCTAAGTATAGTGTATGGTGTTAGTTAAGGGTCACATACACCTATCCCTGGTGTATGTGCTTAACACCAAAGCTAAAGAGAGTTATAAGGGTTTTAATAACCTAAGAGAAGCTATTCTCTTATTTGGTTGGTGAGAGAAGTTAAGAGGAGAGAGAGAGAGAGAGAGAGAGAGAGAGTAAAGGGGAGTTAATGGCAAGGAGAAGTTAATGTGGCTTGATTGAAGGAAGGGTTTGAGCATTGAATGCTTGAGTCGACGCGTGAAGGACCGTTGAAGCAAGAGCTGGAACCCTATCCATTAAACCAACCAATCCATTCTTTAAGAGATTGATTTAAGGTGAGTTTTGTTAGATTTAAGTGCATAAAGTTTTGATGATTAAATTCAATCAAGTATAGTGAAAATGATGAATTGAAGACAGAAAAGAAGGAAAAATAGGAAGAAAAAAATTTGGAAGAACAGCCCGAAAAGGGGCTGAGTTTTGGCCAAATCGATTAATCGATTTGAAAATTTGATTAATCGATTTTGGTCTGAAAGCTGAAAAGGCATAAAAGCCCATGTTCGATTAATCGATCTTGAAATTGATTAATCGATTTTGAATTCGATTAATCGATTTGAAAATCGACTAATCGACTGAGTACCTCCAGTGACTGGAGAAATAAGGCTTGAGGAAACTGATTAATCGATTTGAGAATCGATTAATCGATTTTGGATTTCGATTAATCGATTTGGGAATCGATTAATCGATTGTGGACTTTCGATTAATCGATTTGAGAATCAATTAATCGATTTAGGGTTTTGATTAATCGATTTTGGAGATCGATTAATCGATTTTGGCAGTTTTAGTTGGCTTCTTAATTGAACCATGAGGTTTCTGGAAGGTCTTGGACCTTCTCTATTGCATCGTTATTAATGCTGTGCATATGTTATGATATACCATAGGTGGTACGAGCTAAGGCAAGCATGAGGAGCCGTGTGAGACCTTGATGCTTGGACAATCAGACACTTGAGGTAGGGAACACCTTGAACATGTACTTTGATTGCAAGAGCATGTATGTAGTGATACAGAAATAAAACTAATCATATAATCCTCTCAGTATGTGTGTGTGACACCAAGTAAGCATATGAAAATGAGACATCCTTAGGGGATGAGAAAGTGATAAAAACATAAGTGTGATGCGAGTAATTTAGACATCCTAGGGATATAAGTGAGATTGTAAAGTAAGATTGAATAAAGACTGATAAGGCCTAATCGATATAAAGTAGCACATTTACACGATGAATAACTATATGTAAAGCACATGATATTTTTATTATTTAAGGTTTGAACAGAATACCCCATCGACGTGGCGGGATACCCACGACTGACTTGGCAGAATATCCATGACCGGTACGGCGGCCAATCCGTACACAGGTACGGCGGTCAATCTGTACACCAACAGCACATCTCAGGGATGTTGAGATGAGGCTAGACCCCGTCGCCTATGAGAAAGGGACCTGAGTAGTATTCAAAGTATGAAATATAGATAACAACTGTCTATTTAGAAGGCGATGGTGGGTATTCCATCGGGGCTCGATGCTATATTACTCGAGGATTACTTAAGTTGAAGATTTAAGTTTCTTTGGGCCGAATCAGTGTAATTCATGAACAGTTTAAGAATAAATGAAACATGTAAACCACCAGTAAACTTCAATGCATATTGTAACCATTTAAACTGTTTTCCAGCAAGTTCATAAATACATTATGCTTAGAATATCATGGAATATATGTGAGGATTTGACTTATATGTTCATTGTGTTGTTCCCTATTGAGCTAGGATGTAGCTCACCCCTTTAGACTATACGTCACGGGTCCTTTGCTTGCAACTGCTGAAGTTTCGGGAGACGCAGATCCGGGTGATTCAGATTACGTGCCCGAGAAAGAGTTAGAGCCTTCTCTCGAGGACTTCTTCTAGGAGACTTCGTTGAGTACTTTGATAGGGAGAGTTTTGAGAGCATTTTGTGCGGCTTGGTATGGCAAGCCTTTATTTTGAGAAACAATGTATTTAAATGATATAAGTCTTTTGGCGAACCATCTAAGGTGATCTGTTTATCACCGATGGTTCGGATCGGTTCTCTGTTCATGCGTCGGTATGAAAGTAGAACTGTCTTTTGAGTTTATGCCTAGATTAGCATATTTATTTTCGCATCGTGCAATTATTTATCTTATCTTATTTAGTTATTGTTTGCTATACTAATGTTTCGCACAGATTTATGGGGCATGGTCTGGAAGATCGTGTTGATGGCACGGGTTTTGGGTGCCGAAATTCGGGCTGTCACAGCTACCTTTTCCAAATGCCTTTGGTGCGTCATCTCCTTTTGATAAAAATCTAAAAAAATTAGAAGAAATTATCGAAATCTTCAAGGAAGTAAAGTTTAATTTACCTCTCTTAGAAGCTATCAAACAAGTCCTCGCTTATATACGATTCTTAAAGGAGATGTGTATGCAGAAAAGAAAAAGGCGAAAAAGTATCTCGCAAAAAGTTTTCTTGACATAGCCAGTAAGCTCAGTCTTGCAAGCCAAAACCCTGCCTAAACTTAAGGATCCTGGAGTACCTATAATTCCATGTATTATAGGCAATCACACTATAAATAAAGCACTTCTTGATCTGGGAGCCAGCGAAAATCTGCTACCATACTTCGTCTACGAAAAGTTGGGACTGGGAGATATGAGTCCTACTTTGGTAACTCTTCAGTTAGCCAACAGATCAGAAAGAAGGCCAGTAGGAGTCATTGAAGATGTTATGGTTGGGGTCAACAAATTTGTCTTCCCTGTCGACTTCTTAGTGCTAGACATGGAGCCCAGTTCGAAATCTCCAACACAAATTCCCGTTATACTCGGAAAACCATTCTTAACCATGGCCAATGCATGCATCAACTCCAAAATCGGAGTAATGGAAGTTTCTTTTGGAGATATGCAAATTTAGTTAAATGTTTTCTCGGTAGCCAACCAAATGACCTCAATTGACGATGAGGAATGCTTCAGCGTAGATGAAATTGAAGAATTGATGGAAGAAGCATTACCTCTAGTATTATCTAAGGATGTGCTTCAAGCCGCATTATGGTATACAGACCCGAAAGAATCAAACTACCAATTAAGGGAGGCGACTTCTGTGCTGGACACTTCTGTCTGCGAACTCTAGTCCAAAACATGGAAGTCATGGATAGAACCTTTGCCTAATACCTCCAATGAATCATTACAACCTTCCATTGAAAAAGTACCATCCCTAGACCTGAAACGACTTCTCAACACCCTTAAATACGCTTTTCTTGGGCCTAATGAAACTCTTCCAGTGATCATTTCATCTGCTCTTAACAAGGAACAGGAGAGCAAGTTGCTGGCCATACTTATAAAATATAAACGTGCAATCGGGTGGACAGTTGCTGACCTTAAAGGGCTTGATCCGTCAATTTGTATGCATCGAATTCATGTAGAGGACAATGCCAAAACTTCACGTGAAAGTCAGCGACGGTTGAATCCAAATCTGAGGAAAGTAATCCAAAAGGAAATCATGAAACTATTAAACGCAGGTATTATCTACTCAAATTCTAACATCGAATGGGTGAGTCCCATTCAGGTAGTCTCAAAGAAATCTGAGATTACCGTAAAAGAAAATGCATCCGGGGAGCTAGTGCCATTACGCGAAAGCACAGGATGGCGTGTATGCATTGACTACCGGAAGCTTAACTCTATGACACACAAGGATCATTTTCTTCTACCCTTCATTGACCAAATTTTAGAAAAACTTGCGGGTCAGGAATATTTTTGTTCCGATATATCCGAAAGACTAAGAAAAGGCCACCTTCACATGTCCTTTTGGGACATTTACTTATCGTTGCATGCCCTTTGGGCTATACAATGCTCCTGCAACCTTCTATAGATGCATGATGACCATCTTTTCTGATACGATAGACAGGTTTCTAGAAGTATTCATGGATGATTTTTTAGTATTCGATCGGACCTTTGATTCCTGTCTTGATCTCCTTGCTCTCGTTTTAGAAAGATGTGAGGAGACGAACTTGGTACTAAGTTGGGAGAAGAGCCATTTTATGGTTCAAGAAGGCATAGTATTAGGGCACATTGTCTCCAAAAGAGGAATAGAAATTGACAGGGCTAAAATTGATATAATATCAAATCTGCCACCACCAACTTCGGTATGGCAGATTCGATCTTTTCTTAGCCATGTCGGCTTCTATCATCGCTTTATTAGGGATTTTTCAAAAATCTCAAGACCTCTTTACCATTTATTAGCAAATGATGTACCTTTTAACTTCGACGATGCCTGTCTTGATGCATTTAATAAGCTATTTTTTCATCAGCATCAATCATTCAATCACCTGACTACTCCTTGCCTTTTGAAGTAATGTGCGATGCCTCTGATTATGCCATAGGTGCCGTCCTAGAACAACGGAAAAACAAGATCCCTCATGTAATTTATTATGCGAGCCGTACCTTGATCAAAGCTCAGGTTAACTATACTACCACTGAGAAGGAGCTCCTTGCTGTCATGTTTGCATTGGATAAATTTCGACAGTACCTATTGGGATCAAAGATCGTCATTTTCTCTGATCATTTTGTACTAAAATATTTATTGTCTAAAAAGGATGTCAAGACAAGACTAATCCGGTGGATCCTACTTTTACAGGAATTTAATTTCAAAATCAAGGACAAAATGGGCGTTGAAAATGTGGTAGATGATCACTTGTCTAGAATCGAACTACCTGGAACCAGTAGTAGAGAGTCTTTGCACGATACCTTCCCAGATGAGTAACTCTTTGCCATCCAAGCAACTGTGCCACGGTATGCAAACATCATAAATTATTTGGCAACAGGTAAGATTCCACCGACCTGGTCCAATCAAGATAGTTACATTTTCTTTTCTAATGTAAAATATTATATTTGGGAGGATCCTGACCTATTCAAAATATGTCCGGACCAAATAATTCGAAAATGTGTTCCCGATAGTGACACCCACAATATTTTACAATTTTGCCACGCATATGCTTGTGGGGGCCACTTTGGAGGCAGGAAAACGGCTGCCAAAGTACTGCAATCAAGATTTTATTGGCCATCATTTTTTAAGGATGCACAAAATTTTTGTCAAGCATGCGATTGATGCCAGAAGTCAGGGGCTATGTCCCGAAGAAATATGATGCCCCTCCAACCAATTTTGATCGTAGAGCTTTTTGACGTTTGGGGCATAGATTTCATGGGCCCATTTCCACCTTCATTCGGATTCATGTATATACTTGTAGCCGTTGACTACGTATCAAAATGGATAGAAACAACAGCTACAAGAACAAATGATCATAAGGTGGTATTCTCTTTTATCAGGGAAAATATATTTTAGCGGTTTGAAATCCCATGCGCCATTATAAGTGATGGAGGAAGCCATTTTTGTAACAGGCATTTCGAGAGCTTACTCACGAAATATGGTGTCTCTCATAAAATCGCAACCCCCTACCACCTGCAAACAAGTGGACAAGTTAAGGTTTCCAACCGAGAAATAAAGAAAATATTGGAAAGAATTGTCCGACCTGACAGAAAAGACTGGTCCCTGAGACTAAATGATGCCTTATGGGCGTACAGAACGGCCTATAAAACACCTATTGGCATGTCCCCTTTTCGACTAGTGTACGGTAAGGCCTGCCATCTACCTGTAGAATTGGAGTATAGAGCCCTATGGGCTATCAAAAGCATTAAATTTCAAATTAGACGCATCCGGAGAACAAAGGAAGCTTGAGATTAATGAATTGGAAGAAATTCGCAATGATGCTTATCAAAATACTCGAATTTATAAGGCCAAAACTAAAGAATTTCATGATAAACACATTTTGAGGAAGAGTTTGGAGTCAGGCCAACAAGTTTGGTTATACAATTCACGGTTAAAATTGTTTCCAGGGAAACTACGAAGTCATTAGGACGGACCTTACAATGTGGTCGAAACATTCCCTCATGGGACTGTCATTATTCAGGATCCCAACGATAATCATACATTCAAGGTTAATGGGCAGAGACTTAAACCTATGATTTCTTTACAAGAGAAAGGGACAGTGACCACTATGTCACTAAAAGACCCAGAGTATGTCTGATATGCTCTTGGGCACTCTCGTGCTATCGACTCACCCGTAGCGATTTTATGTTAATAACTTCCCTAATTTTAGTTGTACATTATTGGGTGAGAAAATATTTCAATATATGTCTCGAGGGTACGAAATATCATAGTGATTGCAATTTTTCGCCCATACGTTTTTCATATACAAGCGTGATACTCATGATTGCTGGGAATACGATTTATTAGGACTTTATATGTTGATATTAGAAGGGCACGACTTCCGATATCAATGGCGTCACCTCGTTTCACACTGAGCAAACACGTCTTCCAGCATTAATAAGTACCAACCGATTTGCATTCTTTAATGCCAACCATACCTCTCATTTATGACAACCTTTCATTTTCCCTATTTCAGACTACTTATAAATAAGAATTCTTACCTTCCGTCATCATAACATTCCTTTTGCTTCCATCTTCACTACCAATATCCTTGCCATGGCGAATCCACCAGATTGGTTTGAAATATCAGAGGCCTTTCTCCGCCTCATCAGACGCCACGAGGAGGAACTCGCCGCAATCCTAGATGAAAGGAGGTGGATAATAAACCAAATCATAGCTCTCTTCTCCTCCCTCCCTATTCAAAATCATATAGTGGAACCACCATCTTTCCCTCGTACACCTCATTCCCCACCACCACCTAGTTCATCCTCTTAAACTGTCCTTTTCCCTTTTCTATTGGATGCACTTACCGCCGGATAGTGGTTTTTTTGTATATGGGCGATAATAGACGTCGAGGACTAATCTTCATTGAAGACCCCTTTTCAGACATTGCTGCTAGTGCCTTAGTTTAGTGTGTGGCTGGATTTTTCTTAGGTTTATACTCCTTTATGTAATTAGTTCTTAGGATAGATTTTAGATTTTACTTGCCCTTTCAGATCATTATACATATTCAGTAATATATAAAATTTTCTTCTATTTTTATTAACAGTGTGTGTTACTAACATTACTAACATTTTTACTTTTTTTACTAAAATTTTTGTTATTGATATTCCGAGAATAAGTCGCGGGTATTTTCTCTCAAGTTTGAGGGAGAGTATGTATCTGGTAACAAATTTTTTTCTGTAAAAAATAGGTATATGAATAAAAAAAATTTATATATATTTTGTGTCCCTTGTTTTTGTGCTAATGAGGGCATTGCCCGATTTAAGTTTGGGGGGATACACAATTTCTGTATTTAGTAATTTTATTTAAAAAATTTTTAAATTATTTTTATTTTTTTGATCAGTATATAGGAATTATGATAAAAAAAAAATTCAAATCCTGAAAACTTACGATTCATTATAATTGAAGTTTAATAATTAGAATTTAGAACAGTTATAATTCATATTTAACTCATTGAAACATTGTATTAGAATGAATGTTTGAAACAATAGATTGATTTAAACTGTAAAAAATTAGATTATAGTTTCAAAATTATAAACCAGTGAGATTTTGAGTCATATTTCCTCTTTTCTGAGAGAGACTGTTTCTATTCAAAATCGTGAAAATTTCTTTGAACTTCTACACAGATATAAGATCTCATATTGTTGAATTTAGAATTGAATTATTCTATGAATATGATGAACTGATTTTTTGTATAGAACTATCTATTAGAAATATCAAAGCAATAAGGCATCTATGCTAGTTAATCGTAAAGATGATTTAAGACCATCTTTTGTTTAAACCAGAGCCACAAAGCCAAAATCCCATAACGTTTTATCGTTTGAACCCATATTAGAAGCTTAAAACTGAATTTCCTTGCACCAAAATTTTATAAACCTTTAACCATATATACTACCCAAAGCTTTCTACCTTTAACCCTTGCAATTTCTGAGAGTTTAGAATGCAAAGGAGGGAAGAAGAGGGAGTGAAAGGAGTAAGAATGAAATAGAGAAGGAATATTAGAAAAGAGGTACAAAAGAAGAAAAAAAAATAAAGGAAAAAGAAAATATGGGAAAGGAGTGAAAAAGAAGAACGATTCTTTAGCAAAAAGTTGTGAAAAAAAAGAAGAAAAAATCATAAAAGATGATTTTATAGCTGAAGAACTGGGATTTACTGAATAATAAAAAAATATGGGAAGAAGTTATCTAATAATGGATACTTATTGAAACAAAATAGTAGAAGAAGATAGGAAAAAGAAGAGCTAAATTCTCAGAAAACTTTGAATCTTTTTCTACATTTCCTTGATACCTTCTGAGATCCAAAACCCCATTACAAGTTGAAGGAAAGACCTTTCTGATTTACGATTTGTAAAAACATAAGCCTAGTAGAGATAAGGATAATAGATACTATGGATTGTACAGGGAATCATAAGAATAGGATAAGATAATCTTTTCTATGAGATTTATTTTTACAATTATCTTTGACTGAATTCTTTTGAAAAATATACTGAGAGAACCCAAAAGTTTCGATATCTTTTTGAGAGTAGGTCAATAGTGAGTTTCTTTTTAAATGAAAATATTTTCTACATCTGCAGTTTAGAAAAAAATTTATGAAGAATAAACTGTTCACTAGTGCATATACATTCTGTGCTTATTATCAATTGAAATTATTGGAGTTCTAATCAAGGATAACTGTTGCAATGAAAAGTAAGGACAAAAGATTGGTAATTTTAGAAAATCGTAATAAATTATGTATTGACCAATTTAATAACTTAGGTAATTTAGGTAACTTAGTTATTTTAATTAGGGTACAAAATTAGTTTACTGTTTTTTAATTTTAGATTTATGAAAAATATATTTTAAAAAAATTTGAAACATATTTGAAGTTTATAAGTAACTTTATTGAAAATCTTCAGGAGACTACAACTCCTCAACTAAGGATCACCTAGGGGTTTAAAGGCTTCTTGTATCTGTTAAATGTAATTGTGCTCCCTACGAAAGTGACATTTAAATTCATAGTTTAGATATTTTATGTTTCCTTGTTTGCTAAGGACTAGCAAAGCTTAAGTTTGGGGGTGTGATCAGTCACATAATTTACCATTTTATCACCCTTAACTTAGTAATGCTAGGACTTAGTTTGCTACTAACAAGTTAACGATGTGCAAATATTAAAGAAAATAAATAAAAGAGAGCCAAAGTATTAATATTCGTCAAAATAAATTCAAAAAGCAGTAAGAAAGATGATTGAGCGAAAAAGATGATTTCTCTCCACTAAAATTCAGAAAATCATAATTTACGATTCTGTAAAAAGTGATAAAAGGAGAAAAACAAAAAATTGTAATCCAGAGAATCGTCCAACTAGGAAACTATAAAAGATAGAAAATCGTGATTTGCGATTATCCAGAAAAGAAGCTTTCCTACTATTGCTGATGTTGCAGATCACATGAATGAAGATTATCACCGCCAAGAGTAGAATTAGAAAATATCTTAAATTAGAAGTTTGGTGAATCACAGATCTGAGAAGATCGATGAAGATAAGTTTTAGAAAATCTCGGTTGCTGAAATAAAGGAGAACAATCTAGAAGCACACTTACCATTAAAAGCAAGGAAGAATAAAATTAGAAATTAGAATTATATTAAGAATCTTTTATTTTAATAGTTTCTTTTATTAGAAGTAGAAGTCTTTGTAAACCGACTCCTTATGATTTATAAATAAGAGAGCTCGGCATAGGAATAAGCATCGAAGAAATTTAGCATCAATTGACAACTGAAGTTGGATTTTCTTTCGATCAGTAGTGTAAAATAGTTAGTGTAGATTATATATAAGAGGTTTCTTAAGAGCAATTGACGACTGCTATTGGGTGCTGAAGATTAGTGTAGATATCCTAGTTTCTCAGAAGCAATTGACGACTATGGTTGAGAGGTGAAAGATATATTTATTTATTTTCTAGTTTAGATTTTATTTACTTTATTTACATGCTTTATAAACATCTTCAAGTTTTAATTTGAATTGACGACTCAAGTTGGAATTTGTAGATTAGTGTAACGATTTTTACTTTTCCATCTTCAATTTTCTGGAGTTTGATTGACGCCCAGATTTTAGGAAATTGTTGATTAATTTAAATCTGTGTTAAGGAATTCTAATTTTTGATTGACGCCTAAATTCTAGAAGACTGCAATACGGTGTAATGGTATTATTTATTTTTATAAATATCCGATAGCTAAAGATTGGGATTGACGACCTTAATCTGAAGAAGGAGGATTAGGATTTATTTTCTGCACTTTAGATTAAGAATCATTCTTTTATTCATATTTCTCAAGTAGTTTAGAACCTTTAAAGATAAATATAACTTTAAAGTATATATATATATATATATATATATATATATATAACTTCTTTATGGGAACGATCCTATACTAGCTCTACAATTTCCATTGTGCGCTTGCAATAGGTTAAGACTTAATTAGACATACATAGTAGGCCGATCACTCATGTCCGAGGTATATCAGATGGGTGATTGAACTTGTTATGAAGCCTTAAACCTTGGGGAGTGCATTAGTGAAATTGAACCGACCTTGTATTCCTAGGTGCGGAAAGGAGGGTCTCGATAAACAAAGAAAAATATTCCCTAGAGGCCTTGCTTCCAAGAACCAAGTCAAGGACCAACTTAGATCTGCAATCTGGAATATACATATGTAATAAGCCTTGTGTGCATACTATGCATGCATAGCTAAAAAATTAAAAATTTGCACATGCATGTGTGCAACCGTGGGATTTTATACGATCCCGTCGCGACGATGCGCACTCAAAATATAGAGTCACCACCCGGATCTTTTGGTGTCCCGAGAAATCTAAATCAATTTTATAAGCACCGAAGTGTCAAAATTATGACTCTAATTCACCGATCTACGCCAAAGGCTCTTGGGTAGGGGCTTCGGTTATCGATCGGGAAGGTGTTAGGCATCCGACCAATCCGCTTAAAAGCGGTCTCTACTTGTGGCCAAAATAAACTAGAAAAATAAGAAAGAAAAGAGCACTTCCTCTTGCCCTAAGACATCTTGACCCTATTTGTGCCCCTCCACCGCCATCAAGATTTCGACGACGTAACGACACATATTCAAGGGTAGAGCAAAAGCTAAGAAGGTAGAGGAACAGAGGGGAGAGCCGGAGCTCTCGAGCCCTGTAGCACGCATGTGGACCTTCGCGTAGGTGCACTTGACGAGCTTCCGATAGCTTGAATGGTTAGAGAATGGGATCTAACCTCTAAGGCTTGATAGCTAAGGGGTAGAGGAAGAAGGCTAGGGGGTGGTTCTTTCCTAACTCAAGGTTTTTTTGGTGGAAGATTGGGTCTAAGGGGGGGCTTTTGAATTCTGAAATTGGTATGGAATAGGTGCATCAAAGGGAGGAAAGCTTCTCTCTTGGAAAAATTTTCAAACCTTTGTAAAGGAGGGGGGGGGGGGGGGTGCCTCTCTAGTTATAGGAAAAAGGGAGGTTAGGAGGGTGCTTAAGTGTTAATTAGGGTTAGCAATTAGGAAATCTCCTAATCTAAGGTTTTCTAGGATTTTGAGAGCTTGAAAATGTGGGCAATGGGCTTCAATGGTAGGTGATAGGGTGAGGTTTTAAATGACTTAAGGGTTGTAAATAGGGTAATTAGGGGTGCAACAGTCCTAATGAAACCCATCCTAAATATTGAGATGGTCAACAAGTCAAACCCCAAAAGTGGATTTTGAGCAAAAACCCATGGTTACTGTAGCTAAGCCTGGTGTGTGTATTACACATGCCAAGCATAGCTACAGTGTCTGGAAGTTCAGAGCCTGAGGATGGGCCCACCTATACTTGGCATGTGTATTAGATGCGCCATATTTGCCCTAACCAAGTGCAGCTCCTGGGCACTGCCCAGATCGCTGTAACTTTTGACGTACACCTCGGATTGAGGTGATTCTTGACTTGTTGGAAAGCTGAGAACCTATACTTTTTAATGGTATAAGATTCAGTCTTAGTAGAGGTCCCTACCAACCCTGGCACATCTCTCTCTTACCATTGCCCGGGAGGGTTAACTGTGGGTTTGGAGAGGTTGGGGGTAATTCCTAAAGGTTTGGGAAGATTTCTAAGGGTTGGGAAAGTACCTAAGGGTATGGGGGTGGTATCGGAAGCTCAGGAGTGTGCCTCTCTCTAAGTATGTTTCGATCGGGCATTGGGCCAATTTTGGGTGTCTACAGATGCCCCTCTTTGGTATCCGATCACTAATGATCGAATGCTAAAGTCAAGAGACATCCGAAGAGGCCCAAGGCATCATTGATGGGTCCGCTGTATTAAAAAACAAACCTCAAACATTAGGTGGGTAGCATGGTGAGTAAACGAAAGCCCTGTATGTCAGAAAAAATATTAGTTTCTCAAGGTTATCGGTCCCCAAGTGCTTAGCGACATTACTGGACATAAACGAGGTACAGCGAGTTGCGAAAGCCCAATATGCTGAAAAAAGCATCTGCTTCTCAAGATAGTTAAAGATGTTTGATGTTCAAGTTTCATTCTGAATAAAATAGCTTGGTAAGTGAGAGGGTGATCGACTCATGCTTAAAGATAGGAGCGAAGCAGATACGTGAAGGTCCACAATTTGTGTCCAATCATGTGAGGCATTGATTGCCCCATTTGACTGGCCACGGGTGCCCCTGCATTAAGTAGGGTTAGAGGTCTTTGGGCGAACCCATCGACCTTGAAATTAATTTAGCATGACTACTCGAGCGGAGTGAATTGATGTTGCAACGCTTTTTGGGAGTACATGCTGCTTTTCGTTTATTTTTATGTAAATTTTTTTATTATTTTACGTGGGGTTTTATGCAGATTTTTTGATTTTATGTGGATTTTTGTATTATTTTGTGTGGATTTTTTTGTGATTTTATGTGGAATTTTTTTATTATTTTATGTAGATTTTTTTATATTATTTTATGTGGATTTTTTTTTTATTTTCTGTGAATTTTTTTGTGATTTTTGTGGAATTTTATGTATGCTCGGGATTTTGTGCAAGCTCATTGATCTGTAATCATTTATTTTAGCACAGCCTCTCGGGCAGGTCAAATGGAAGTTGACGTGTCGTTTGGGGGCATGTGCACCTCCTTGGGTTCGAGGAAGATCAGGCTCGGTGTGTGCAACACACAGGCCAAGCCAAAAAGGGTCAGGAATAGCCTGGCGTGTGTATTATACACACCAGGCCAAATCTGGCCAGGAATAGCTTGGCGTGTGTAATACACGCGCCAGGCCAATATGGGCCAAATAATGCTTGGCGCGTGTATTACACACGCCAAGCCAAAACTAGGGGGCCTTTAAAATGGTCGAGCTCGAGCCAAAAGAGGTTATTTTCAAAATCTTTCTCTCCCCCTCTCCCCAAATCAAAACGGAACCTCCCTCTAGGGTTCCCTTGGATTGCTTGAACATTGTTTCATCACCGGAGTTTGCTCATACCGATCAAACACACACTCCACACCGGATCAAGGGTTAAGTTTTTTTAAAGGTAATCGATGTTTAACCTCATTTTCTTTTGATTTTTCTTGAATAATTTACAATGTGGTTGAGATTTTTGATTTTTTGAATGATGAATGAGCGATTCCTCTTGCAAGTATGATTATTCATCTGTTCCTTGATCTATTCCCTGTGCATTGTCCCCTTGAGCAAAAATGCGATTTTTTAGTGATGCCCTACCCTTTTTCTTCACTTGTTGATGTGATTAGGGGCCTCTCTTTCTTCTTTTTTTTTTGTGTGGATCTAGATGGTGTTTTGTTGTATTTTTTTTTTCAATGCAAGATGATTGTGATGATTTTTTTTTTTTTTTTGTTGGAAAAAGAACTCTCTTTTTTGTATTTTATCCATGTTTTGCTTTTCTTTTTTTTTGGATTTTTGTATGTTTATTGTGTATATGCATATATATATATATATATATATATATATATATATATATATGTTTTTTGGAAAAAGAAAGACTCTCTTTTTTGTATTTTATCCATGTTTTGCTTTTCTTTTTCTTTTTTATTTTTGTTTGTTTATTGTGTATGCATATATATTTTTTGATTTTTGTTTGTTTGGAAAAGAAAGACTCTTTTTTGTATTTTATCCATGCTTTGGTTTTTTTTTTTTTTTTTTATCTTTGTATGTGTATATATATATATTTTTTGTTTGTTTTCTTTTTGTTTTCGCTTTGGTTGTGCTTTCTTTTTGAAATGTGAGGGTTTTGGGCCTCACCCACTGTTGGTGCGCACTTTTTCTGGGTTCCTCTCGGTTCCCGTTGAATCAGTGGCTTCCAATTCTGTCCAAGTGGACTCTAGTGATGTGACATTTGGAATATTAAAAATAAAGGGGCTTTCTAGGGAGGTTCCTAGTTTGTTGTGATCACCAGCTGCAGATATTTATCGACACTGCAACACATCAATGGTCACGCTTGAGAGCGGGTATGGGTTACTTTTATACTGAATCGTTCGCCTGCGAACGTCAGCAGCAATGTCTTTTCTTAATTTAGATAGTCCAATTTCCCTTTTATTCCCTATTATGGTTAAAATTCTTATTAGTTTAGATATCCCTGGTTCTAATGTGAGTTTAGCTGTGAGTTTGTCAGAGTGAGTGGAACTATTTTAATGTTATAATTCTATTAGGGGTCTAATTAACTTAGTTTCCTAATCTTATTAGAATTCTAATTGATTTAGTGTCCTAATGCTACTAAAAGTCCAATTAATTTCAGTCTCCTACTGGTACTAGGAGTGCAAGTGTATTAATTCCAATAGAACTCTAATTAAATCAGGCATGCTCATTATACTGGGATTCTAAGCAAGGCGAGTATACTAATTGTGCTGCGATTCTAATTAAAGCAAGTATGCTAATTGTATTGCAGTTCTAATTGAAGCAAGCAAGCTAATTCTACTAAAAGTCTAACTAAGGCAATTATAATAATTCTACTATAATTCTAATTGGAATAAAAAGACAGATTTTGACTAGAATTCTAATTAAAGTAATGAATTTAATTTTTACTAAAATATCAATTGAAATAAAGGAACTGATTTTTCTGGAATCATAATGATAAATGAATTAATCATGGCAAAGTCTAATTAGTTATAAATGAATCAAATTTCTCGAAATTCTAATCAAAGCAATTGAATAACTGAACTGAAAAATCTGACTAGAGTAATTAAATAATTGTCTTAAAGCCTAATCAATGCAATTAATCAATTATATCAAAATAAAACTAATTAAAGTAATTAATTAATCCTAAAAATTTTAAAAAAAAGGGGGGGTTTGGGCCCGCTATGCTAAGGAGGACTGGCCTCGTTCCCAAGTACCCTCCGTAAGCTCCCTTGGGCAAATTGGGTGGCTGAGATTGAAGATAAATTGAATTTTAGACCGTAAAATAGTATTTTGGATTTTTCAAAGTCAATTTTGGAGTGATAATCATGAATTAAATTATGAATTGGAATTATAAAAACTAAAAGTAATATTTTGGATTTTTGGGGATATTAAAATAGAGAATTGAAATTCAAATCTAAATTTTAGGACTGAATTCGGGTATGAAATTAGAAAATCAAGCCGTATGATTAAGGATTGGTTCTAAATTCAGAGATTTAGAACCAAAAATTAATGATAGGATTGTAGATTAAGACTTTAGAATGGAATTAAGGGCTTAGGTTCGATAAATCAGACCGATAGATTAAGGACTGGTTTTGAATTCAGGAGAATTTGAACCAGATGTATAAATTTGCGGTCTGAAAAGGGTTCTACGGTCTCAGACTAAAGATTAAAAACTATAATTGAAATTAAGAGAAATATTCTAAATCTAAAACTAAGGTTTTTTACCTAAGACCGGGGCTGTGGAGAGAAATCTCAAAGATTCGGCGCTTGAATCTCGAAATCATGACTAGATTGCTCTATGGATTTGTCCTCGGAGTTCTCTGGTTTCGAAATCCCAAAAAAAAATTCGTTCTCTCTCAAAAATTGCCAGCCTCTTCGTCTCTCCTTGAAAATAAAAAATAAAAAAACTTTTATAGGTTTTCCTTCAATTACGTGCCCTGTTTCAGGCATTTAATCGAATTACGTGCCAGTTTCCTGACACTTAATCGCTTTGAGTCGGTCACCGACTCAGTGAGCGACCGACTGACTTGCTCAGCGAGTTTCCTAGTCCTAATAAGGTTAGAACTATTTGCGTGCATGGTAGGACGTGCGTAATTTGATTAAGCGATTCTTAAGAAGCGCTCAATCAAGGAAACTTAGGGGTCAAGGACAGTGAGGCTAGGCCTGGCGTAGGCCAATTGCGTGCTAGTTGTGTGGCGCTCAATCCGATCGCACGTCTGGTTTCAGGCACGTGATCGAGTCTCGAGATGGTCTGGGAAAGGAAGTTTGGTCTGAAAGGAGACTGATTGTGCGTTTGTGGTTCAGCATGCAATCAAATTACGCGCTATGTTTTAGGCGCTTAATTTGGGGTTGTCCGGGTCTGGTCTCTAGTCTGAAATGTAAGACTATTGTTTCAGTCTGCATTCTGACTATATACTATTGTTTTAGTATATAGTCTTCCTACACTGGGACCTGAGCCACAAAGCTATTGTTTCAGCCTATGTTCAACTATGTACTATTATTTTAACATATGGTCCCATATCAGGGTTATGAGGTCAAAGGTTGATCGAACAAATATGTATATTCCGAGAGGGTAAAATGGGGGTGTCTACACCCCCTTTCTCCTTTTTTGATGTATTATTTTTTTTTACAATGATGATGATTTAAGATTGATAGGAAAATGAAAGGGGCATACTTACCTGCTTATGTCTCGTTACTGACATATCTTGATATCATTGCTTGTGTCCATCTCAAAATGTCGAGTGAGGAAGAGCATGGGCAAGAACAAGAGGAGGAGCCAGAAGTGGTCTATGGTTCCCGAGGGGAGCAAAATTTTGTAGTGCAACGCTCTTCCGGTACTTGGTTCAAAATGCAAGGCGAGGTCACCCGTACTAGTCTCCTTCATCTGCAATATGCCCATATCTTGAATTTTAGGATCGCCGACAAGGTAAAAAGCTTTGTTGTTCTTTGTATGAGCTTGTAATATCTTCAGGATCTGATACCTCTTTATTTGGATGCAGGACTTGCCTTCCATCACCTTCTGAGGAGGCTGGTTGGACCTCCAGTGCTTCTATCTCTACCACCCTCTGGTCGTGGAGTTCCTTGTTACCTTAACGATTTTGGGGATTTCCTCTCGTGCCCTGCCATATGGGCCGGCCCGGCCTATCTGAGGGACTTGGTTGAGCGCTTTCGTCTCAAGACTATGACATTTCACATGGCCATGGCGGAGATGACTCTTACCCCCATCGATTGGTCGATGATTACGGGGATTCGGATGGGGGGTATACCGGTGACTAACCTTCACGTGCCTGATCGGGATGAGGTGGTTCAACTAATCGGGGAATATCCCACCTCCACAAATCTGCATGGGTCTGAGGTTAAAATGTCATAGCTATCTGATCTGTTTGAGGAGAATGAACTGGTGGATTTGGGCCAGCCTGATGCATACATCTTCATTGAGCTCGAGCGTGCGGTGATGTTGGCTCGCATCTCGCACTTTTTCCTGTTGGGCAAGACTCTTTTTTTGAACGTAAGTGGTAGGCAAGTCTCATTGTCTTTGCTTAGTCTTATGGTAAATTGGGATGATGTGCACCAATATGATTGGGGCGGGGCCGGATACGCCGTACTAATGTCTAGCCTAGCTCGGGTCTCAGTCGGGAATGCAAAGTCTGTTGTCGGCTTTTGGCCTACCATAGAGGTAACCCCTGGCTCCTTTGCTTTCCTTGGTTTATTGGTTATTCATTCTCTACTTGTTACATGTCTTTTATGTATGCCACTCTTTTTAAGTTTGGGGATATCTGCACTTCCAGCCTGGCCGCCCCCTCCTTCACTCTGATGTATCCACCTATCCGCTCATGAGCAACTGGAACACGCACCGCCCTAGGGATGTTGGTATGAAGCATTTGAAGATGGGCCTACGATCCTAGTTCGATCTACTGATGCCGGAGTAGGTGCGGCTATCTCTACCTCTTTTTCTCAGAATTTTCTTTTGTTTTGCTATTTGGCTGATAAGATGCTTTTCTGTCTGGATAGGTTATCTATGATCCCTACATTGGTTCTCCTTTTTGAGATCGAGCTGCTGTGGGTCCGTCTCGCTTTTTTGTTGACTGTCGTGTTATTTTCTTTTACGGGGCTTGGGCCAGTGCATATTACCTAGGAGAGAGAGTGGTCCACCAGTATCGAGACCACTTTTTTATGCCACAGGCTCCTCCTGCGGATGTTATGGCTCCTGAGGGTACTATTGAGGAGCTCTCTGCTTGGTTTCACCATCATGGGGTCCTCGTCAATGATCTCCTCATGCCCGGGGGGTACCAGCTATGGTATGGTCCTTCCCCTATCGGTCCATTCTTCCGTGCTTCGTACCTGGTGCTAATTTCTTGGCCTTAAGCGGTCTGCAATCTCAGGTGGTTCTCCTTTTCCTTAGGCAAATTTTTGGTGGTTCTGATTCAATTTTTACTTCTACTAACTGAAACTCTGCTCCTTTTCACAGTTCGACCAGGGAGGTGACTCTGATGATGATGATGAGGCGGTGGCGGATACTGCTGAGGCTACATGAGCTGGTCCCTCAGGCTCCTCTGGTAGTTCGACTGCTGAGGTCCAGGGGACTTTTAGACGCCTTGACAATGCCTTTCTTTCAGGTTTATGTACGGCCGTAGAGGAGCGGGCCTGCATATCTACTGAAGCGATCCGAATCCCCCCTCCTGAATTGGTTCTTGGGGTAAGCAAGTTTTTTTTCTTTCTGCATGATTGTTTCTTAGGAAAATGCATGTGCTAGCGCCTGCGGCTCCTGTAACTGATGTCTCTTTCCTTTTTGTGTAGGACTATGTCGGTTGTGAACCAAGCAGAGTATTATAGTAACATTGCCGGTCTTCGGGACATGGAAGTGGTGAGTATCATACTGATTGATTCTGATCATTGCCTGGTTATTTTGATCTTTTGATGGATTGTGATTGTTGACTTTGGGCCGGACCTGCAGCGTGCTCGTGAAAAGGAGTCGCGCTCCTGGCCCGAGTGGGAGATGTCAAGACATATTAGAGCTCTTTGCGTAGGTGTAAGAAGTCCAAGGGTGCCAACAAGGATTAGGCTCTGCTTTTGGATTTTTTAATTTTGAGACTTTTGGGACATATACACATGGTTTTTTTATTTTGGAAATATATAAGGGACCATGTGATTCTATATTATTAATTTTTTTGTTTACTCCTTTGGATGAATGTTTATTGCTTTCCCTCATTGTTGTTTGCTCCATCTCTATTGTGGTATATCGGCTCTCTATTGCAGGGCGGATTCAATTGATAGTAAGAAAAAGCCTTGGGACCATACCCTCGGTTAACACTTGGCCACCATTTTCTTATCTGTGCGGGCCTTTTTCGCATGGAGAAATGTATATAAGTTAAATGTGACCGAAATTTGTATCCCTATATGTGGTCTAGCACGCTCTTTTTTTTTTTAAGCAAAGGGTCGTAAATGCAAGTGGGCTGGCTAGGGGGTCAGCAAGATTAAGCCCCCCCCCCCCCCCCAAACCTTATCTCTCTTGTGGGGGCATTAGTGGTCTAGCGCGTGTATTACACACGCCAGGCATATCCTGGGAAAAAAAGCTTGGTGCGTGTAATACATGTGCCAGGCCAAACCTAGGAAAAAAATGCTCTAGCGCGTGTAATACATGCGCCAAGCCAAACCTGGGAAAAAATACTCTGGCGCGTTTAATACATGCGCACGCCAAGTGCTTCCTGAGGAAAGTGGGGTCTTTTAAGCCTGAGAATGCACTCTTTTCCTTCTCTCTTAACTTAGGCTTGGTACTTTTTGCTGCTGCTTTTTTCCTTGCTTTCTCAAGGGTTGTCCATCGTCCTACATTGAATTTGTATCCTTAGGAACATCTTTATATGTCAATGGACCCACTTTCCAACCCCACCTATCATGGGGGGCCCAGGACCGCTATACTTCTCTCATTGGGCGTGGGGCCCAGTTTCCTAAAGAAGTGCTTAGAGAGTTTGAATGAGAGCGAGCTCGTGAGTTCGAATGAGCTTGGGTTGGCTCGCCTCTTGTCTTTTCTTGACATTCCTCCACTATGGGACCTTCATGCAGCGGCCTCCTTTTGGGAAGTGGATACCCATGTCTTTCATTTTGGGAACCATGAGTTGTCTCCTACACTTGAAGAACTCTCTAGCTTATTGGGTTTGAAGCTGCACAGAGGTCTTGCGAGAGTGATGCTGAAGTCGAGTTACACCAAAGTCGTCCACAGGACTTTGGGTTTGAAGAAATCTGATTATAAAAAAAGTCTCATTAGAGGGCCCACCAGGTGTTCGATGAAATTCCTGAAAGAACTTTTTGGTGACGAGAGCCTGTGAAAATTGCTCATTAAAAATGTTTATAACGTGAAGGCTTTTGCTCTTGGTCTCATCTCTGAGGTTCTTTTCTTCACTGGAGGAGAAAGTTCCTCGCTTGCACTCTGCGATGTCTTGACCGAATTAGAGGGAGGTCGCTCTGTGATGCATCTGATCCTGGCGGAGCTTTATCGTTGCCTCAATCTTTTGCCTTGGGCAAGGTGGTGTACCTTAGGGGATGCCTGCTTCTATTTCAGGTTTGGCTAGGGGAGCACCTTGCCATTTTGGGACCCGTGCCTCATTTTTATATTGCCCGTGGTGTGGTGGCCTGCTGCTTTTTGGGTAGATTCCATATGCTTCCACTAGGAGACATGTAGCGTTTGAAGCTTTGGCTGGCCGAAGCCGAGTTGGTGTGGAGGCTTCCTTGGTTAGATCGAACCTTTTGGGTGGTCCGCTCCAAAGATTACGAGGGCATCACTCTCCTTGGCTTGACCGACAATACTTATTACTTCTCATTTCAGGTGTTGTGCCAGTTTTGTTGTTCTCAGCAGGTGCCCTATGCGGTAAAACCTACTCTATGTGATTTGATCTTTTCTCGGGGGTCCTCTGGGGACATGGATAGGATAGCTACTCTTTGGGAGACACGTCAATCGACGCTCATGTAATTTAGAGTAGGGAAATTCGGTTATGTCCTCCCTAGAGTACGAGGCTTGGCTATGCTGTTGGTCACTTGGATTAGGCAGAGAGCAGTGATATGGCGGGGCCTTAGCCAAAGAAGGAGTCAATGCTTCGATCCCGTATTGAGCTGCTGGTGGATGAGAAGCGAATCCTGCATGAGAATTTAGAGAAATAGAGGGTTAGAGCAGAGGTGGCAGAAGCCCGAGCCGATGTAGCTGAGTGTGAGGTCCTTCGTCTAGAAGGGTAGTTGAGTGACGCTCTTGGTGCTACTGATGCTTCTCGGAATCGGTATAGGAATCTTCATGGCCGCTGGATGATGGAGCGAGATGTACAGGAGGATGCTTTACGTGTAGAGATTCGTGCCTTAAAGCGCGAGTTGGGTCGTTGATTCCCTCCTGCATATACTTTTTGCATAGATCAAAACCATAGAAAGGGGCGTAAGAAACCCCTAATTAGATACATCTTTTTGGTAAACATATTTTCTTTATATTTTTCTTATTTTTGCACTTTTTGTAAAGAAAAAGAAGGGCAGAAAGAAAGAGGCTAGACATCTCATATTATTTTTTAGGATGTGGTGTCAGCTGCGTACAAGTTTGTACATGAGAAAGGGAAATCTATTATCTTTCAAAACAGTATTATTTCTCCTTTATTTAATTGATGGACTTCTTTTGAGATGGAAAGTACATAGTATGGGCACAAAAAAGAAAGTCTATTATCTTTTGCAAAAAGGGTCTCATTGCCCTGTGGTGGTGCACACAGTGTGGGTCTGAAAATGGGGAAGGGAAATCTGTTATTTTTGACAAAAATGGTCTCCTTGCCCTTTTTTTTTTTTTATTGTTTTTGCTTGATGCCTTAATTATCGGGGAGATGGCGGGTCCCCTTTTGAGCATGGTTGAACCACCTTTCATGGTTGGGCTTTTGTGAAATTCAGCCATTTTTACCAAGGCCGAAACATTTATTCCTTTGGATTGAATCGGCCTTTTTCTTCTTACCCTAGGTCATAGTTTGACAGTGTAATTACGAAAATATTCTTGGTTGGGACCCGAATTTGAGCTAACATGAGCGGCCCCGTCGAGAATCGGGTAATGCTGGAGGGGAACCGAGGGGATCTTATTATTATTATTTTTTCATTTTTCTTTTTCAATTTTCTTACTCACAACGCTGAAGGTGAGTTTCTGTCGTGCCCGTTGTTTCTCTCTTTTTACCCACAGCGCCCTCTCGGGTTTTCACTACGTCCATGGGTTTGCATTTTTACCCCAGGTGTCTTTCCAGGTTTTCACCTGGTCAGCACAAGCTCGCTATTTTTACCCATGGTGCCCTTTTAGGTTTTTACCACGTCCTCTTTGCTTTGAGCTTATATATTTATTATTATTATTTTATTATATATATATATATATATATTTATCTTATCAAAGGCCATGACATGCACGTCGATTCCGTCATAGTCGGCTAGATGGAATTCCTTTGTTGTCTCTCAGCTTGGCTTGTGCTGACTCAATGGATACAATGATTGCCTGTAGACCTTAAATAGGGTTTTTCTTGGAATGTATCGTGGCCATGGGATAGGTTAAGAATTTTGAAGGTATTCTGGGTTTTCAAAAAAGTTTCCTTGATTGGGTTTCGGCTGCCATAATACACTTCTTCCTTAAAGGTTTTGACTGTACATGCCTCACTTTTCCTTTTCTATATTTTTTCTTCCTTTTTGATTATCCTCTTTTAGGATTTTGCTTTTCTGATTTTTTTAGATTTTGATGGAAACTCTTTTTCTCTTTTTTTTTTGTTTGGTATATACACGTCATTTTCTTCTTTTTTTTTTCTAGGGAGGGGGTAGTGAAAGAGAAGGCTCATGGCTCAAGCTGGGTGGCAAAGGGTATGAGTGTTCAGGGGCGCTTTTTGGCTGCTTGGCTTTAGAATGATGGCCTCTTTTATTGGGTCTTTAAGCAGTCACGTATCCATCCTATCAATACTTACCTCAATGTGAGAGACCTAGGAATAGAATCGTCGTACGTATCCAGCATTGATGGGCTCAAGAAAGTGATCTCCGTCCATGGAGGCGAGGCGGATAGCGTATCCTGGGAGCATCTCTCGGATGACATAAGGTCCTTCCCAGTTAGGCCTGAATTTTCCTCTCGGATCGGCGTGGAGGGATGGAAAGATTTTCTTGAGTACCGTGTCTCCTACCTTCAGATCTCGACCTTGAACACGTTTGTTGTAAGCTCGTACGATTTGCCGCTGGTACACTTGGGTATGACACAAGGCTAGGAGCCTTTTCTCATCCAGCAGGTTCAGCTACTCCAAGCAGGATCTCTCCCTTTCTACTTCGGGCAGGCCTAACTCAAGGAGTATACGAAGTGAGGGTACTTCAACCTCTACTGACAGGACGACCTCAGTTCCATATACAAGGGAGAACGGTGTTGCCCCTGTAGTGGTGTGAATCGATGTTCTGTAGGCCCATAAAGAGAATGGTAACATTTCACTCCAATCTCGATAGGTGACGACCATCTTCTTGAGGATGCGGATGACCGTTTTGTTAGCAGCTTCCATGGCCCCATTGGTTTGTGGCCGATATGGTGACAAGCGATAATGTTATCTTTTACTACTCACAGAAGGCCTTGATGTGCTTGTTCGTGAAGTTCGTGCTGTTGTCTGTGATGATATCCTTGGGTATGCCAAATTGGCAAACAATATTACTTTTGATGAATTTTTCAACATGCTGGGCCGTGATGTTTGTGTAGGATGCTGCCTCTACCCATTTGGTTAAGTATTCAATGGCAACCAGGATGAATTGATGTTTGTTTGATGCTTTAGATTGACTTTCCCGATGACATCGAGGCCCCAAGTGGCAAATGGCCATGGAGTGGTCATGCTGTGTAGATCTATAGCCGAAGCGTGGATTAGACTGGAGTTTTCTTGGCATTTATGGCACTTTTGAACATGCTTGCAATAGTCAGTTTCCATAGTCTTCTAGAAATACCCTTGCCGTAGGATATTTTTGGCAAGCATGTGCCCATTGACGTGGGCCTCTCTTTCATGATGTTCGCTACCTCGCTTTCAGTTAGACATCAGAGTAGGATATTATTATATGATTGCATGTAGAGACATTCACCGTAGATGACGTAGTTTGCCGTTAAATGTTGAATGGTCCGTCTGTCCTCTTTGGATGTCCCTTCAGGGAATGCTCGAGTTTCGAGAAAATTCTTGATATCTGAGAACCACAGTGGCTCATCATCCAACCTTGGGGGTTCCTTTGTTCAATCATGATCGGCTTGTTCCACCATTGATGCCAATGTTGCTAGGGCATTGATGAACCCATTTCTTGCTCTCGGAACATAAGAGAAAGTAACATCATCAAAGCATGCTATCAGATCTTCGACGTGTTCATGGTATGGGATCAACTTCTCATCCTTCGTCTTCCAATATCTATTTGTCTGGCATATGATCAACTGTGAGTCGCCAAACACCCTAAGGAGAGTTACGTTTAGGTCTAGAGCTACTTGTAAGCCAGCTCTACATGCCTCATATTCAGCCAAGTTGCTAGTGTAGGGGAAGTTGAGTTTGATGGAAACTGGCACGTGGGACCCCTTTGGCGAGATTAGGATAGAGCCAACTCCTTAACCTTTGGCATTTTCCACTCCGTCGAAGTGCATCACCTAGGACTCCTCTGTCTCTACTGTGTCATCCTCTATCATGAACAAGATGTCCTCATCTAGGAATTCAGTTCTCAAAGGCTCATAGTCAGGTAAAGGATTATTGGCAAGATGATCAGCGAGCGCCTACCCCTTGATTGACTTCTGAGTGATGTAGGTGATGTCAAATTTGGACATTAGGAGCTGCCAGCGTGCAGTCTGCCCTGTGAGGGTTGACTTTTTAAACAGGTATTTTAATAGATCCATGCGTGCGAGGAGTAGAATGGCTTGGGATAGCAAGTAGTGGCGGAGCCTCTGTGTGGCCCACACGAGAGCCAAGCATGCTTTCTCCATATGAGAATAGTGTGTCTCGTAGTCGGTGAACTTCTTACTCAGGTAGTAGATGGCCTGCTCTCTTCTTCCTGTCTCGTCATGCTGCCCTAGGACACATCCCATCAAAACTTCTGCCATGGAGATATACATTAAGAGTGGTCTCCTTGACTCGGGTGGTACTAATACTGGAGGGTTGAGAAGGTAGCCCTTGATTTTATCGAATTCTGCATGACAGTCGTTGTTCCATTCAACGGGAGAATCTTTCCTTAGCACCTTGAAGATTGATGTGCAGATAATAGTGAGCTGTGCAATAAACTGACTGATGTACTGTATCCTACCCAAGAAACCTCTAATCTCTTTTTCAGCAGACGGTGGTGGCATTTTCATGATGGCCTTTACCTTGACTAGGTCAACCTCGATACCTCTCCTACTGACGATGATTCCTAGCAACTTTCCTGACATGGCGCCGAATGCATATTTTTGAGGATTCAAACGTAACCTATATTTTCTCAGCCTCTCAAATAGCTTTTGGAGGTTTATCAGATGGTCGCTTTGCTCTGGTGACTTGACGATCATGTCATTGACGTACACCTCAATTTCTCGGTGCATCATGTCATGGAAGAGTGCTGTCATTGCTCTTTGGTACGTTGCGCCAGTATTTTTCAACCTGAATGGCATGACTCAGAAGCAGAAAGTTCCCCAGGGGGTGATAAATGCTGTCTTCTCTCAATCTGCCTCCGCCATCCCGATCTGATTGTATCTAGAGAATCCATCCATGAATGAGAGCATCCCATGCTTGACAGTGTTATCGACCAAGATGTCGATGTGTGGAAACGGGAAGTAGTCCTTTGGGCTCGCCTTGTTTAGGTTTCAGAAGTTAATATACATGCGGACCTTCCCATCCTTTTTTGGTACTGGAACAATATTGGCTAACCGCTGTGAGTATTTGTAGACCATGAGAAATCTTGCATTATATTGCTTGATGACCTCATCTTTTATTTTTAGCATCCACTTGGGTCTGAGTCGCCTCAATTTCTGCTTGATTGGCCTAATATCAGGGTAGAGTGGCAACTCATGCTCGACCAAATCGGTGTCCAAACCAAGCATATCCTTGTATGACCATGCGTAGACGTCTTGATATGACCGAAGGAAATTGATCATGCTTTTTCTTTCCTCGAGAGATAGAGATGTTCTGATCTTAGTGATTCTAGGAACCTCCTCGGTCCCTAGATTGACATCCTCTGTTTCTTCAATGATAGGGGTAGGACCATGCTCAAAGTTGGCAAACCGCTCAAGGAGTTTATTGGGGAGCTCCTTAGTAGGGATTTCCTCGTCCAGACTCGTGACTCCTACCTCTTGTATTTCTACAGGAAAGGGGTCGATTTCACATGGGACGGGGATTTTGATTAAGGCATCATTTTTTTTTACTTTATTCAGAATTTTGAAAGACAATATTTTTGGGTTTTATATTTTTTCTATGTTTTTGGGATTTTTGTTTTCTTTGAAAATGGGCTCTTGGCAAAGCGAGTCCCTATATTACGCGGTATTGCCTGGCAAGGGCTCGTCTCGCTTTTTATAGGTTTTTTTTTTTTTGGAAAACGGGTGCTGAATTTTAAGCCACTTACTGCTTCCAGAGTTTAGGGCATAGACGCCCAATTCTGTACCTGTGGTGTTGCTCCTTTACCTATTTAGATGGAGGGGGGTGGCTAATATGATTCTTTGGAGTCAGTCTCCATCATGTTGACCATGGGTTCATATGAGATTTCATCCTCAAATGTCAGTAAAGTCCTGTGATGGTTTACCATAGGGGGGATTATGCAGGTATGACAAACTCTTCCTCAAACAGGAACAGGGCGGCTAAGTCTACTTCTAGATGGGGAGGAAGAATTTGGGGTTTGATGGGGTGGACAGGGGCTACAGGATTGTGTGGGATTAATTGTGTTTCCCCATTTTGATCAATCTTCACAATCCCGACACTCACAAAGGTGTTCCGAATGTGAGGCCTAGGACGGGATTCTTCTTTCAAATTGATTCCTCGGGCTCTTGCTGCAGTAATGGTTCGGGCTTCTCCTTAGCCTCTTGTACTTCTTCTTCTATGGGTTTGTATCCTAACCCAAATATAACCTACTGCCCGCCTTTGGCATTGACTGGCTCTTTCCTGCCATGTAATCGAGATCCTAATCCCTTTCCTTTATGATAACCCCATTTCTGGAGCATGGCCACAACTGTTACCATTCCGCCTCCGGTTTTCAGAGTGATGCTTCCTGGGGGTTTCGGGACTACCGTCAATACCTCGCATTCAAAGTTATGGAGGTCTATATCCTCGGTCGTGTGCGACACATCCAGTACGTTGGGGTTCTCAATATTGTGGGTAGCTCTTTCCTTTTCCTCATGCCCTTCACCTATGATGGTGATGATCTTCTGCCTAGACACAAATTTAAGTTTTTGATATAGTGTGGATGGTATTGCTCCGACTTCATGTAACCAAGGGCGTCCTAACAATAGATTGAAAGAGTATTTGATGTCCATCACTCAAAAATGTATGGAGAAGGTCATTGGCTCGATTACTAGCTCTAGATCGACTTCTCTAATTATTTCTCTTCTAGTGTTATCAAACCTCCTGGCACTAGTTTTTGTTGGTTTCAGCATAGAAGGATCTACTCCTATCTTGGTAGCTGTTCTTATAGGGCACACATTTAAAGCGAATCCATTATCAATTAATACCAGTGGAATTACCACGTTTCTAGCTTCTACAGTGATATTGAGGGATTTAGAATGATTATTTCCCTCCTCTGGTAAATCAACATCCGAAAAAGAGATGGCATTGGGAGCCATCACTTGCCCGATTATTTGCCCGACCTCATTTGGGCTTACTTGGAGTAAGACGTGTGCATTTTTTAATACCCCCATCAAAGCTTGAAAATGAAGCAGGGACGTCATGAACAAATCCCAAACCGTGATATGGGTCGGCATTCTCCTGAGCTGGGTTTCAAGTATGTGCTCATGACTCATCTTCTTGAATGGGTTTATCGCAATGGTGTCCTTTTTCCCCTCTGGTTGGGTTGGCATTGGTACCAGTGTGTCTGGTGGCTTGGAGATCTTTCCTGACTTGGTGACAAAATCAACTGCCCCTTCCCTGCTGTTGCCAGCATTGATGTCTGTCTGTTCATAACTGAGCGGGACCTGATGAGGATTGTAAGTTGGTCCCGGGATGTGAAATGGGGAGAAAGTGGGTACTGGGGATATTGGTACTGAGGGATTGGAATGGGTGGGTAATACCTGGTTAACTTCAGGGAGGGATGGGCAGGTAGAAAAAGTGGGCCAACTGGGGTTGGTGAGGTTTGTGGACGGGGGGTGATGGGACAGGGGTGGGCCATTGATAACTGATGGGTGATGGAGGGGGATGGGGGACACAATCGGTTAGTGGGTAGTTGGCGGGGGATGCCGTGTATGGTTGATAGGAGTTAATTTGGACGTAGTAGAGTTGGCGTTGGGATGTATGCCCTAAGATCTAAGGTTCTGTTTGCGGTGCGGGGTTGGGAAAGTAATCAACTAAATTTAGAGGTTCAATCACACCAATACTTCTATCTCCCCAATCTCTCTGCAGTGGCGCCACAAAATTTCCTCAGTCGCCAATGTAATCTGACGGGTCAAAATCTTCATCATCCTCTGCCACCATGCCGATAGTGGGTCGTGGGCCTGCCCCTCCAAGAGGGTGTGGGGGTAATGGTACCTGGTGTATGTTAGCATGCTGATTGGTTTGGGGGGAGGCAGGGGGGATGATTTTCCTAGCCCTGATCAGATCTTGTATTGTGTATTTCAAAGGAAAATAACGATCAGTCGGGTAGCCCGGTCCCTGATGGAAGTTACAGTGAGTGTTGGGGTCATAGTTCCTTGGGATGGGATTTGGTGGAGGTCGTGGTTGGACTGTTATGACCAACCCTTTTTCTATTACTAAGGGTAATAAGATATTCAATGATTGTCCTAAAGGTGTGAAGACTTGATCAAAATGAGCCCTTCTCTGCTCTGGAGTCATCTGTGCCCCCTGTCCATTTTCGGTTCTCTGTATCGGCTCGCTTCTAACTGGAGTTGGTTGTGCGGCTTTGAATTGGAATGGGGTTATATCGGTGTTGGGTCATGTGTTCACAATATTTTATACATCTGCCCCTGTTCTTCTATAATTTCTTTGCTCAAAGAACCTCCTGATCTCGTTGGCCCCACCGGATACATTCTTGCTTAAACGTCCTTCTCTGATTGTGTCCTCACAACGATTGACATTCCTTATCAAACCAGTAAAGCTAGATTGCTGTTGATAGACCAGGAAGTCTGAGATAACTAGCAAGGTATTTTTTGAAATCATCTCTATTTGTTCGTTGTCAGGTATTCTAATTCTTACCTGAGCTGCCAGCGCTCTCCAACGCCCAAGGTAATCGCTGAAGGTCTTGTTAGGAGTATGCTTTAATCGGGCTAGATCTGACTTACAAGGTTCAATGTCTATGTTATAGACATACTGCTCTTGAAATAAATGAGTAAGATCTTTCCACATTTTTATCATGGATGGTTCCAGAGACGTGAGCCATCTCAAAGCTAGGCCCATCAAACATTTCTGAAATACTTTTATAAGCAGACGTTCATCCCCTCCATACTGACACATGTCCCCACAATAGGACTTGAGATGTGCGATGGGATTGCCTGTGTCATTATATTTATCAAAGATCGACATTTTAAATTTTGGAGGCAAGGGGACTTCAGAGAAAAGGCATAGATCTGAAAAGTCAGTGGCGTGGATCTCAGTTCCACCCATCTTCATTAATTGCTTATGGATCTTGTTCAGTTGTTCTTTCAGCTGCTCAGACTCTTTAGATGCCGGGGCTATTTTTTCAATGATGGGCCTTGATTCACTTTGTGCTGGGGGCGTGGTGATTATGGGTGGAGGATTGATGTTGGCAAATGCCCCTGTGTAAGCCCCACTATTCCTGATCTCGTCTTCCTCATACTATGGGTCTACATATGGTTTAGTGAGGGCGAGATTTTCCTGTTGATGTTGACTGGGCTGGATGGGTGCCTGGTAGGACCATTGGATGTGAGGGAGGTTCTGTGGAGTGATAGGATGAGTGGAATTTGGATTTTGGGTTAAGCCCTGATGGGGCCACTGTGCTTGAGAGAATGCTTGAAGATGGCTTTGTGGTGCATGGGGATGGGTGAATTGGGGTTGATGAAGGGTAGGCGCCTGGCTCTCACCTTGGGCTGGGTGTGAGGTTTGTGGTGATGGGTGAATTGGGGTTGATGAAGGGTAGGCGCCTGGCTCTCACCTTGGGCTGGGTGTGAGGTTTGTGGGTGGGTGAGTGAGATATTGAGAAAATTGTGGAGGGTATGGGTATGAGGATCCAAGGCTTGGACCTTGCTGGGCTTGGGTATAAGGTAGGGAATTTGGAGGGGTTTGGGCCATAAGGCCTTGGGAAGTTTGGCCCATTGGGCTTGGTTGGGTTTGGTCCATTGGGCCAGGTTGGGTTTGGGACATTGGGCCCTGGTGGGTATGGGCCATTGGGCCCTGATGGGTCTGGCCCATTGGGCATTGTTGGATATGATCCATTGGGCCTTGATGGGTCTGGCCCGTTGGGCCTTGGCATGTTTAAGACGTTTGGGGTCTAAGACGTTGGGCCTTGGCAGGTCTAAGACGTTTGGGGTCTAAGACGTATGGATGATGGGGGTTTGGGCCATTGGGCCCTGGTGGGTTTGAGGTAAAGAAGCATGGAGACTTGGGAGTGTGTATGATGGTTTAGAAGATATGTGGTGAGGATGAGGGGGAACGTTTTGGGAGGCCTTCTAGCTTGTGTAGGCCCGGACCATCTCATCCATCATAGTCATTGGAGAGGGATTGAATGGAGGTGGTGTATCTAAGGGATGGTGGGTGTGGATGAGATGGATGTGGTGGGAAAATTGGGCATGACCCTAGTAAAAATGGGCCTGACCTGGGTAGATGGGGGGATATGGGAAAATTAGGTGTGGTATGAGGAAATGCGGGTGGATCAGGTAGATGTTGGGAAGATAGAAAATGGTGTATGGCGGTAAAGGTAGGGAATTGGGTTGGGTTTTGGGTGGATCTAAATGGAGGATGGGAGGGATTTGGAATGGCCATGGAGGGGGAAATGGGCATGGTTTGAGCAAATGATGGGGATTGAAGTGGCGGACTTTGGATATTTTGAGTGGTGGTGGATGGGAAAATGGGTGCACCGAAGGGCTCGGTGACGATAAATGGGGGTTGGGTGAGGGGGATGGATGTAAACACTTCTTTCGTGTGGGAATAAGTTGGGGAATACGGTGGGGATGAATCGGGATGGGCATATGTCGGATCCACTGCCCACGACATGGCTTGGTGGGGGGTGGGGTATGGGTGCCTTGGATGAGGCCCATAAAGCTTTCTCCTTCTTCCCCTATGGGACGATGGGGGGTAAGGCGATGCCGTTGTGTCGGCACTACAATAGTTTTTCCTTTTTCAATTTTTTTTTTTGGTTTATTATTTTTTTGAAGATTTTTTGTAAGTGAATTTTTATGATGAAGGATTTCGGGGCCCTTGAATTCTCGTTTTGGGTGGTATTTATACCCTAAATAAATCCCACGGCTAGACCCCGACGTGCTTCGAAAGAATCAAAGGAGAACCCTTTGATCTATTGAAGGCACGACAATCAATGCAAATTACCCGATCCCCTGGAGTGAGTCGATAAGAAGGTACCCTCTTTTGACCGGTGGGGGCGTATTGGGTGTTGGATAGTACGAGACCTAATCAGAGGTGCTAAAACACTAAGCGGGGAACTCAGGGATGTGAAAAAGGCCTCAAATTTTGGGTTGCACTACTCAGTTTGGGTTTCGCGTGTGTATTACATGCGCCAGGCCAAATTTGGTCAATCAAAGCTTGGTGCGTGTATTACATGCGCCAAAGCAAACTTGGATTTTTTAAGCTTGGCGCGTGTAATATATGCGCCAATGCAAACCTGCAAAAAAGTGGTTTGGCGTGTGTTTTACATGCGCCAGGCACAAACAGTGGGGTCAAATAATCTTGACAGCAAACCAGCAAGCCCGAATTCAGTCTATTTTTTTTGGTTTTCAAGAAGCGATGCTTTCGGGGACTAATTTCTTAGTTGCAACGGGTCTCTCCTCACCGACCCTAGGGATACAAGGCCGATTCGGGACTACTAACTCTCTCCCCCAATGGTTTTAAGCTTCATAACTGGATAGGTTACCCACCCGATATACCTCTGGCACAAGTGCCTTCTCAGATACTAGGTGGGGTGGTTCTTTTCTGGATCATCACCACTAGGGGCTGCCACCGTACCGAGAATCGGAACGTTCATATCTTTGCCTAGAATTCCCAACCCATGAAAATCTACCCTCGTAAAATTTCAATTAAGTCCCCCTCTTGGTTCAATTTTAATTTCTAATTTTTTAGGGGATTTTTCTTAAAGTTCAAAAATGGGTAGTTAAGGTCTCGTGCCGCCTCTACGGGCCGGCGTCCACTGGTAGGATATGATTGCGATAAAGTAAATACTCATGTAGGCCCACCAAATGGCTAAGGCGTGTAAAGAAAGTGCAAGTAAGCCCGCCAATCAGCTAAGGCATGTAAATAACGAAAAAGTAAAGGAAATATAAAGATGATGCTCAAGTAGGCCCGCCAACCGGCCAAGGCACGTAAATGACGAAAAAGTAGGGGTAAGTAAAAATAAGACTAAATCGTAGGGGTGAGTAAAATAACAAAAACAAGAAAAACAGCTAAATGTTAGTAAAAACAAAGAAAAAGGCCAAATTTCAAGGGGAAGCTCTACTAGCTCATCCTCAGCAGAGTCGCCATCTGTGTAATCGTGGGATTTTTGATGATCCCGTCGTGACAATGTGCACTCGTGAAAAAAATATAGAGTCACCACCCGGAGCTTTTGGTGTCCCGGGAAACCTAAATCAATTTTATAAACACCGAAGTGCCAAAAATGTCACTCTTATTCATCGGTCTACGCCAAAGGCTCTTGGGTAAGGGCTTCGGTTATCGATCGGGAAGGTGTTAGGCACCCGACCAATCCGCTTAAAAGTGATCTCTACTTGTGGCCAAAATAAACTAGAAAAATAAGAAAGAAAAGAACACTTCCTCTTGCCCTAAGACACCTTGACTCTATTTGTGCCCCTCCGCCACTATTGAGATTTCAATGGCGTAACGGCATAAATTTAAGGATAGAGCAAAATCTAAGAAGGTAGAGGAATAGAGGGGAGAGCCGGAGCTCTTGGGCCCTTGTAGCACGCGTGTGAACCTTCGTGTAGGTGCACTTGATGAGTGTCCGATAGCTTGAATGGTTGGAGAATGGGTAGAGGAAGAAGGCTAGGAGGTGGTTCTCTCATAACTCAAGGTTTTTTGCTAGAAGATGGGGTCTAAGGGGGGGGGGGGGGGGGGGCTTTTGAATTCTGGAATTGGTATGGAATGGGTGCATCAAAAGGAGGAAAAACTTCTCTCTTGAAAATTTTTTCAAGCCTTTGTAAAGGGGGGGTGCCTCTCTATTTATAGGAAAAATGGAGGTTAGGAGGGTACTTAAGTGCTAATTAGGGTTAGCAATTAGGTAATCTCCTAATCTAAGGTTTCCTAAGATTTTGAGAGCTTGGAAATGTGGGCAATGGGCTTCATTGGTAGATGATAGGGTAAGGTTTCAAATGACTAAAGGGTTGCAAATAGGGTGCAACAATCCTAATAAAACCCATCCTAAACATTGAGATGGTCACCAAGTCAAAACCCAAAAGTGAATTTCGAGCAAAAACACATGGTTACTATAGCTAAGTCTGGCGTGTGTAAACCCCAAAAGTGGATTTTGAGCAAAAACACATGGTTACTATAGCTAAGTCTGGCGTGTGTATTACACACGCCAAGCATAGCTATAGTGTCCAGAAGTTCAGAGCCTGAGGAGGGGCCCACCTATACTTGGTGTGTGTATTAGATGAGCCAAGCCATTTTTGGAAAAAAATGGCTTGGCGCATATAATACATGCGCCATATATGCCCTAACCAAGTGCAGCTCCTGAGCATTGCTCGAATCGCCGTACCTTTTGACGTACACCTTAGATTTAGGTGATTCTTGGCTTGTTGGAAGTCTGAGAATCTCTACTTTTCAATAGTATAAGATTCAGTCTCAGTAGAGGTCCCTGCCAGCCCTGGCACATCTCTTTTTGATCATTTCCTGGGAGGGTTAACTGTGAGTTTAGAGAGGTCGAGGGTAATTCCTAAAGGTTTGGGAAGGTTCGTAAGGGTTTGGGAAAGTACCTAAGGGTATGGGGGGTGGTATCAGAAGCTCGGGGGTGCACCTCTCTCGAAGTATGTTTCAATCGGGCCTTAGGCCAGTTTTGGGTGTCTACAGTGTGTATACTATGCATGCAAAGCTTAGTTACTGTTTCCAGAATTTGTGACCTTTTGTCACAGTTCCCCCTATTCGGGCTTTTAATCGTACTAAGTCTTAACATATTGCAAACGCACAATAGAAATTGCAGCACTAGTATCAGATTGTTCCCACGAGGAAGGTGATTATTCTTACATATTTGTGTTTGTTTAAAAACTTTTATTTGTCTTTAAAGATCCTAAACTACTAGAGAAATATGAATAAAAGAATGGGTTGTTTAAACTAATTTACAAAAATTAATTCTAAATCCTCCTCCTTCCAGATTATGGTAGTCAATCATAATCCTTCAGGTCTCGGATATCTACAAAATAAAGTACCGTTACACCGTATCTCAGTCCTCTAGAATTTGGGCATCAATCAAAAGCTAGAATTCCTTAACACAGATTTAAACTAATCAACAATCTTCCTAAAATTTTGGCGTCAATCAAACTCAAGAAAATTGAAGATGGAAAAGTAAAACCATTACACTAATCTGCAAATTCCTAATAAGAGTCGCCAATTCAAATAAAAAACTTCTAGATGTTTACAAAGCAGTAAAAATGCATGAAAATAAATCTAAACTAGTCTTCTAGCTCCCGATTATAGGTGTCAATTGCTCTTGAGAAACCTTGAATATCTAAACTACTCTACTTTGCTTTTGATTGGAAGAAAACCCAACCTCAGTCGTCAATTGATGTTGAGAATTCCTTTGATAACTCTATTCCTATGCCGAGCCTTCTTATTTATAGATCATAAGGGGTCGGTTGACATTATTCTAATTCTAATAAAAGAAAACTTCTAAACAAAATATTCCTAATATAACTCTACTTCTAATCTTAGTTCTTCCTTGCTCTGATGGTAGATGTATGCATGACTTTTCTCCTTGATTTTAGAGGCAGAGATCTTCTGAGTTCTTTCACCAATCTTCTCTGATCCGTAAGTTGTTAGACTTTTAGTCCAAGAGATCTTCTAATTATGTGCATGGCAGTGTAGACTTCACTTGATCAGCAGCATGTGCTTTATTTTTCATATTTTCGTGTGTACGATTGTTCTTCTTTTCATACTATTTCTGCTCTGACGAACTGTGCAACCGTGAGAATCGGGACGATCCCCGTCGCGACGATGCACTCTCTAACGATAAAAATATAGAGTCGCCACCCGGAGCTTTCGATGTCCCGGGATACCTAGTTCATTTTTATGAGCACCTAAGTGCTAAAAATATGACTCTGAATCCAGTCCACACTAAAGGCTCTTGGGTAGGGGCTTCGGTTATCGATCAGGAAGGTATTAGGCACCCGATCAACCCGCTTAACGCGGTCTCTACCTATGGCCAAAAATAAAATGATGTAAAAGACAAGGAAATGGTTCCCTCTTGCCCAAATGAGCCTCCAATCCTATTTGTGCCCCTCCTCTCCTACCGAAAATTCGGCGGCGTAACGGCACAAATGAAAGAATAGGGAATGCCAAAAGAGATAGGAGAAGAAAGGGGAGAGCCGGAGCCCTCGGGCCATTGTAGGACAGTAGGAGAGCCTTGTGTGGCTTGCTTTGATGAGCTCTTGAAGACTTTGTATGGTGGAAAATGGGGTTCTAACTCCTAGGACTTGAAGCTAAGAGGTAGGGGAGGGAGGCTAGGAGATCACACACACCTAGGCTAAGGGTTTTGGATGCAAGAACAAGCTTGAAATGAGGTTGGGAGGTTCTAGAATTTAGGTGAAATAGTGCACAAAAAGGAGGAAGAACTTCTCACTTTGAGCTCTTTCTCTCTTAAGCAAATTTCTCAACCCCTAAACCAAGGGGTGGGGGGCTCTATTTATAGGAAAAGGGTGGGTTAGGAGGCCACTTAGATGCTAATTGAGGTTAGCAATTAGGTGATCTCAAATCTAAGATTTCCTAAGATTTTGAGAGCTTGGAAAGGTGTGAAGGTGGTTCTAATGGTGGATGATGGGGTGAGGCTTTAGGCCACTTGGAGGGTTGCAAATAGGTAAGGAATAGGTGCAACAGAACTATCAAAACACACCCCAGAGGTCAAGGTGGTCAACAAGTCAAACCTCAAACACAAAATTTGGGGCAAAATCCCATAGTTACTGTCATATGTCTGGCGCAACTAATAGTTGCGCCAGGCAAATGTACAGTAAAATAGTGCAGAATAGTGCCTGGAAGGTAGCTCGTGGGGTGGGGGCCACCTTTAAACTTGGCGCAACTATTAGTTGTGCCAGGCTTAAAGTCTGGGAGAATTGGCCTGGCGCAACTAATAGTTGTGCCAGGCTTAAAGTCTGGGAGAATTGGCCTGGTGCAACTAATAGTTGCACCAGGCAAAGTTATAATTGGCGCAACTATTAGTTGCACCAAATCCTTAGGGGGCCTACATGTTTTTACCTTTTTTGCCCCTAGGGTTCGGTTTGCCATATCTTTTGACGTACACCTTCGATTAGGGTGATTCTTGGACCCTTGGAAAGCTGATGACCTCTACTCTTTAATGGTATAGGAGTTGGTTACTATAGAGGCTCATAGCCAGTTCTAGTGCACCCCTCCTCCTTATTGTCTGGGAAGGTTAAATTTAGGGTTCGGAAAGGGTTCTAAGGGTCGGGGTTGGTTTCTAAAGGTTCGGGGTAGGTTCTTAAAGGTTCGGGGTAGGTTGCTAAGGGTTCCATTCATGCCATCAAAAGCTCAGAACTGTACCTCTCTCGAAAGGTGTTTCGATCGGGCCTTGGGCCAAATTTGGGTGTCTACAGATGCCCCTCTTTGGTATCCGATCACTAATGATCTTATGCCAAAGAAAAGAGACATCCGAAGAGGCCCAAGGCATTACTGATGGGTCTGCTGCATTCAGAACGAACTTTACACATCAGGTGAGTAACATGGTGAGCAAACGAAAGCCCTGGATTGCCAGGCTAATCATTCGTTTCTCGAGGTAATCGGTTCCCAAGCACTTAGCGACATTATTGGCCATAACCGAGGTGGAATGAGTTGCGAAAGCCCAATAGCTGAGAAAAATGTTTTCCTCTCCAGTTGCAAAAGCCTGTTAGCCGGGAAAAATGTTCGCTTCTCAAGATGATTTGAAGGTGATTGATGTTCAAGATTTATTCTGAATGCAACAATTTCATAAGTAAGAGGGTGATCGATCCATATTCAAAGATAGGCGCGAAGTAAACATACGCAAGGCTCCAAAGTTTGCGTCCAATCCTACAAGGCATTTGATGACCTCATTAGATTATTCACGGGTGCCCCTGCTAAAGCAGGGTTCGAGATTTTTGGGTGAACCCATCGATCCCAAAGTTTATTTAGTATGACTGCTCGAGCAAAGTGAATAGATGTCACAACGCTTTTTGGGAGTACGTGCCATTTTTCTTAAAAGGTGCCCTGGACCAACATGAGCTAGAGCATCCAGCTTCAACTACTTTGAACAGATCCAACCAAACATTGGGTGTCTCCCAAAAAGGGGCATCCAATCTTGGCTTCCGCCAACAATGATCATAAACATTAATTAACTATGCATAACCATGCACCCATTAGGGGCAATAAGCAATAACAAAGGCGATGGAAGCCCTGACCCGGACCCGCCTGGGTATAATTTACGAGGACAAACGACCATCATACGGATACCCAGATGCATGGCGTACACTTTACAGGGATACCGCTGCCGAACAGGTTTTAAGCCTGCAGAAAATAAAAGGGAAATGAACCCTTCCGAATGCATGGTTGCACATAGTTTGATTGATATGTAATCTCATTCTTAACAGGTTGGTTTCAACCAACGATTGATCTTTTTCAACGAAGAATCCAAAGCTTAAGACGCTTAAGTTCATGTGAGTCCAAAGCGAAACTCTCGTCGCAAAGATTTGGCAGTGGAGTTGACTAGATCGAAACATTGATTGTTTGACCGAGACTAACACCGTTGCTCTTGCCCTAAGGCAGGATCCAAAGATCCGAGGAGAACCTCTGACTCAGGACTTTAATGTGGCACAACTGCATTACTGATAAAATATTGACATTTTACCGCTTTATGCTTGTGCGCTATGGGGAATGTAAATCCTTTTTTGTTTGGTTTTTTTTCTATCATTATCTGTGATTTTTTTTCAAATTTTCTGACTGTTATTTTGTGTGATGAATTTTTTTTTAATTTTTTATTTTATATTAAAAGCTATTATTTCTTGGAATTTAAAAGCTATTATTATTTATTTTTTTTAGAATTTAAAGGTTATTATTTTATGTGAACTTTTTGGAATTATGTGAATTTTTTAGAATTATGTGAATTTTTTTGGAATTATGTTAAGTTTTGTGAATACTTCTGGCTTCTATGTGGGAATTTATTTTTGATTTGATTTTTTTCTTTTTATGTAGGACCGAGGTGCCTGTGGACTCTGGTCCGCCGTTATTTTAGCACGACATCCTTGGCAAGTCGAAGGGTGATCGAAACACCATCTTGGGGGTGCGTGCATCTGACGGGAGTGACAGATCAAACAACAAAAGGTGGGGTAGCCGGTTTTCCCATCTGGCCCGTACCAGACCCGATACCCGGCCTAAGTGCCTAGCGCAACTATTAGTTGCACCCGGCCACTACGGGCCCAACAATAGCCTGGCGCAACTAATAGTTGCGCCAAGCCAAAGGAAGGCAAATATTTGCTTGGTGCAACTATTAATTGTGCTAGGTTTGGCTGGGTAGTTAAAACAGCCCGAACTCGGGCTTTAGTGGCCGGGTGCAACTAATAGTTGCGCCAAGCCAAAGGAAGGCAAATATTTGCTTGGTGCAACTATTAGTTGTGCTAGGTTTGGCTGGGTAGTTAAAACAGCCCGAACTCAGGCTATGGGGCCTCATTTCGAATTCTTTCCCCCTCTCTTCCTCTTTGAAACCAAAAATCGCTCCCCCCCCTTAGGGTTCCTTTATGTTGCCTCTACGTGTGCCCATTGCCGTTGTTTCGCTTGCGGATCGATCGCAGGCTCACGCTAGAGCCAAGACTCCTTCTTCACAAGGTAACCATTTGAAACTCCTTTTTCTTGATTTTCCTTGCTTTTTCATGCAAATATGATCATGATCTTGCATTTTTTCTTTTAAATGAGTAATGGTTTATTATTTATTATTATTATTTTTTATTGTATACATGTTTATTGATGATGTGTTGGTGATTTTTTACGAATGATGCCTTACTTTTGTTCTCTTATGGATTTTATTGGTGCCTAATGTATATATATATTTTTTTTGTTTTTATTTGTGCACATAGAAAGGGCTCTATTTTAGGTTTCTGTTTTTTTTTCTTGAATATAAAGCAAGGATATTTTTGGTCTTTTTTTTTTGAAAACTAACTAATGAAAGAGGATTCTTCGGCTCTATTTTTGAAGATTAATTAGGAAAACGGGATTTTTATTTTTTGTTTTTATTTTCAAAAATTAACTAAGGAATTTATTTTATATATCTTTTTCGTTGTTGATATTTTTGTTTTTATGGACATAAGAGAAAGGGATTTTTTGTTGGGTTTATATATAATTTTTGTAAAGAATTTTTATTTTTGTTTTTTTTTTTTATCAAAATAAAGCAAGGATTCTTTTTATTTTTTTGTAAGTAAAGTAAAGGATTTTTTTTGTTTTTTGTTTTTATTAGAATAAAGCAAAGGATTCTTTTTATTATATTTTTTTGTAAGTAAAGTAAAGGATTTTTTGTTGTTTTTATTAGAGTAAAGCAAAGGATTCCTTTTGTTATTATTATTTTTGTAAGTAAATATGAAGGAAATGACATTTTTTTGTTTTATTTTTTTGAAGGAAACACATTTTTTTGTTTGTTTTTTTTTTATGAAGGAAGCACATTTTTCTTCTCTCTTTTTTTGTTTTTATGAAGGGAGCACACATTTTTTTATTTTTTTATTTTTGTGAACATAAAGGAAAAACATTTTTTTGCTTTTTATTTTTGCTTTTATTTTCCTAGACATAAAGGGAGGATTTCTTTTTCTAAGTGTAAAAGAAGGGCCTCTTCTCTTTTTTTTTCTTTTTTTTTTCTTTTTTAGAATGATAAAAGAATGATTTTATTTAATTCTAACTTGCTTTATTTTCAAAGATAGGAAGGGAAAATTTTATTTATTATCATTTTCTGAAAAAGATTTTTTTTTTTTGCATTTTCAACCTAAAGAGGATTTTTTTTTGGCATGTGTATCTCTCATATTTTAAAATATGTGAAAAGAAAGGGGAAAGGTGAGCATACTTACCTCCCTTTTGCAGCATAGAATATCATGGCTCTTTATCATTGATCTGCTCTGACGTGATTCCTTTGTTGCCCCAGCATGTCGGGTGAGGGTGAGCATATTCCCGAGGAGGGCCACGAGGAGGGGCCCAAGATAGTGTATGGCCCGTGGGGGGAGCAGTTCCTCTAGGTGGAGCAGAGAGCAGGCCCTTGGCTTGAGATGCAGGGCGAGGCTGCCCGGGTTGGCCTCTTGAATCAGCAATACACCCATATCTCAAATTTCGGAATAGCGGGCAAGGTAAAAGATAGGTTCAATTTATTTCCTTTGCGCAATTTTTTTTTCTTTACCTCAGTCATCTGATGTGTATTTCTTTGGGTGCAGGAGCTGCCCAACATTGTGTTCCGCAGGGGTTGGCTCGACTTCCACGAGTTCTACCTTTATGGCCCCCCTGTGGTGAAAGTCTTGTTGGAGCAGGTGGGCTTTGGGGAGTTCTTGTCCTGCCCTGCCATGAAGGCTGATGCCGCCTATCTGAAGGCCCTCATCGAGAGGTTTCGTCTAGAGACCATGATGTTCCACATGCCGTATGCCGAGCTGACGCCCGTTGATTGGGCCATGATTACCGACATTAGGATAGGGGGAGTCCCGATATCTACTTTGGCGGTACCGAGCCAGGAGGACATTATTCGATTGATCGGGGCCTATCCGCCTCGTGGGCAGACCATGGCACAGAGGTCAAGATGTCCTTACTGACCTCCCTCTTTTCTGCTGATGAGTTGGTGGACCTGGGCCACTGCATGGTGCTTTACATCGCGCTGAGGCGATCGTTTTAGCTCACATCACCCTCCTACTCCTGCTGGGCAAGACCCTTTTTACAAATGCTAGCAGGGGATGAGTCAGCCTGGCCTTGTTGAGCGTGATGGATAATTGGGGCGACGTTCCCAGGCATGACTGGGGAGGGGCGGGATACACCTGGCTGATGTACAACTTATCCCGAGTTACGACGGTGGATTCGAAGTCTGCCGTGGGATTTTGGGCCACCTTGGAGGTAATTCTTCTTTTCTTTGCTTTTGCCATCACTATCATCTTTTGTTTGACTGATCCATATATGCTACTGACCCGATCTTGTGCAATGCCCCCTTTTTAGGTATGGGGATATCACCATTTTCACCCTGGGCACCCGCTCCTTTTCTCGGAGGTGCTCACCTATCCCCTCCTCAGCAATTGGCATCAGGCCCGACGCCGTGACGTGGGCTTAAAGCACCTGGAAATGGGCCTAAGGTCCCAACTTGACTTGATGGTCCCCGAGCATGTGATAACTTTTCAACCTTTGTTTACTTTCAGCTTGGACATTTCTTTTGATTGAGGTGTTGCTTACTTGATCTCTCTCGCCTTTTGACTTTTGTGTAGATCCTTCCTGATCCGTATCTGACATCCCCCTTCTGGGACCGAGCGGCCGTGGGTGCCTCCCTCCTATTCAACAATCGCCGCGTCGTCTTCTTCTATGGAGCGTGGGCCAGAAGCTACTATCTGGGGGAGCGAGTAGTGCACCAATTTCAGGGCTACTATGCCATACCCGTGGACCCCCCGACTGGCGTTTGGAGTCCCGCTGGTAGTATTGAGGAGATGACGGCGGCCTTCTTCAACAATGGGTTCCCCATTCATGCTCTCCATGTGCCTAGGGATTATCATGACTGGTACGAGTGCCTACCCTACCGGTTCATCCTGCCGCGTTTTGTCCCTAGCTCTAATTTCCTTGCGTTCGGGGGCTCACTTGGTCAAGTAACTTCTTCTTAGCTTGGGTTAGTTTCTCTTTCACTTTTACTCGGCCTTGGTCTTATCTGAATAAATTCTTGTCATGTTCACAGTTTTCTCCGGGGGATGGTTCGAACGGTGAAGGTGGGCCGAGCGCTGCTGACCTGTCAGGGGTAGATCCCTCTTATGCTGGTCCTTCTGGTGCGGGTCCCTCGGGCGAGGGTTTTTCAGGTGCTGGTCCGTCGGGTACCTCTCAGGCGGGTGTCCCTGGTGGGGGTCCATTTGTAGCCTATGGGACCTTTCGGCGTCTTGTCGATGGCTTCCTCTCAGACCTCTGTGCCGACGTAGATCGACAGGCATGGCTCTCTGCCAAGGCGGCCCGCGTTCCTCCTCCTGAGGTGGTCCCTGGGGTAAGTTTTCTGATGAGCCACTTCTCCTTTATTTTGGTTTCCTTCGGTACATGTTTTCAGGGGTGTTCCAACAATTGAATATTGTATCGTAGGACTTCAACTCGGCCATGGAATATGCGGAGTACCATCGTCATCTGGCAGAGCTTTGGGAGGTGGAGACGGTGAGTACCTGGCTGCTCGACTCCTCTCATTCTTTTCATTATCATTGGCCCCTTGACTGATCTTGTCCTTGACTGTGCCTTGCAGCGTGCCCGGGCTAAGGAGTCGCGTTCCCTGCTCAGTAGGATTTCGCAGGCGTGGTCTAGAGTGGGGGACATGAGGACCTATCAGAGCTCCTCTTGCCGTCGCAAGAAGTCCAAGGGGGCGAGCAAGGAATAGGCTATTACTTTCCTTCAGCATTTTTTTTTTGGAATTTGTTTTGGATCTATTTTAAACACTTTGGAGAATGGTTGGTGTGGTACTTTGGAAATAAATTTGATCTTTATTATCATTTGGGAGATGGTATTGCTTTGATTTTATGCCCCGATTGCTTGGTATCAAATCTGTTTCTCTGCAGGACGTGTCTGCTCAATGCCTTTTTAGAAAGTGGCCTTTTGGGTCGCATGGCTCAACATAGGATCAATCCTGTACATAGCAAAGTAATTCTCAAACCATCAATGATCGGAAGTGCAAATATATGTAAAACCAACAAAAAGGGCAGAAGTCCCCTTCTCAGTTCGGTCTTGAGATGGCTATAGGGGGGGATTTTAGTCTGGCGTAACTAATAGTTGCGCCAGGCTAAAATTCCAGGGAAATTACACTGGCACAACTAATAGTTGCGCCAGGCCAAACTGGGAAAATAATGCACTGGTGCAACTATTAGTTGCACCAGGTTTGACCTGGGGGCAATGGGGCCTTATATGCCCGAGTTGGCCCAGAAATTATTTCTTTTTTGTTTGACTTGGCTCCTTGGACCGGCCTCTTTTGCTCTTGTTTTTCCAAGGTGGGTCCATCACCCTACATTGATTCTTATCTTCCCAAAAGATCCTTGTACGTTCATGGATCCGCTTCCTAACCCTCCCTTACGTGGAGGGCCCGGAGCCAATTTATCCTCTTTGTTGGGCTTGGGGCCTAAGTTCCTAGCGGCTTGGTTTGGGAGTCTAAATGAGAGTGAGCTTGCCGACTTGGAGCGCCTTGGGCTATCTCCTTCATGTCACTGCTTCGTGCTGGGATGTGAACCTCCATGTATTCTGTTTTGGGAAGCGGGAACTGACCCCAACCCTCAAGGAGCTATCCAATCTATCTGGCCTGAAGCTTCATAGGGACCTTGCAAGAGTTATGCCTAGGGCAGGATATTCCAGATCCGTTCACCTTACTCTCGGTTTGAAGAAATCTGAGTATGAGAAGAGCCTCATCGGGGGGCCCACAAGGTGTTCGCTGAAATTCCTCAAAGAACTTTTCGGTGATAAAAGCCTCCAAAGATTGCCGGTTAGGAGTGTCTTTAACGTGAAAGCTCTAGCACTTGGTCTCATGTCTAAAAATCCTCTTTTATACCGGGGGAGAGAGCTTCTCATTGGTAGTTTGCGATATTTTGATGGAGCTGGAGGCGGGTCGGTCCATGATGTACTTGGTGCTTGTCGAGCTGTACCGAAGCCTTGATTCTTTTGCCTTGGGCAAGGTGGAGGGCCTTCGGGGATGCCCCTTGTTGCTCTAGGTCTGGCTGGGTGACCATTTTGCAGTTTTGGGGCCTGTGCCTCTCTTTTATTTTACTCGAGGCGAGGTGGCCCAATGTTTTTTGGGTAGATGTCACTTGCTTCCCCAGGGTGATGTGTCAGCTCTGAAACTTTGGTTGGTCGATGCTGAGCTGACATGGAGGCTTCCTTGGTTGGACCGGGCCTTCCCAGTGATTCGTTCTAGAGACCATGAGGGCATCACCCTCTTAGGACTAATCGGCAGCACCTTTTACTTCCCATTCCGGGTGTTGCATCAGTTCGGTTGCCCTCAGTAGGTGCCTCGTGAGGCCAGACCCCCTTAATGTGATTTGATATTTTCTAGGGGATCCACTGGGGACATAGATCGGATTACTGCTCTTTGGGAGATGCATCAGTTGACACTGATGTGTGATTTTGAGCAGAGAGACTCAGTTAGAACTTCTCCTGAGTACGAGGCCTGGCTATTGACTGAGCAGCCTACCGTTGATGGCCCTAATTTGTCAGAGATCATTGACACTAGAGGCCCCTGGCCAAAGAAAGAGGCGGTGCTCCGAACCCGTATCGAGCTATTGGTGGATGAGAAGAGGGTCCTGCAAGAACTCTTGGCATGCGAGAGGGTTAGAGCAGACACAGTGGAGAGCGAGGTTCTCCGTTTAAAGGGATCACTAAGAGTTGCTTTTAGAGCCGCCGACTCTTCTTGAAAGAGGTTCAAGAGCCTGCATGGTCGTTGGTTGACTGAGAGGAATGTCCAAGAGGATGACCTTTATGCTTAGATTAGCGCTTTGAAGCGCAAGGTGGGCCGTTAACTCCTTCCTGCACACAAAACTTTTTTGCACAGATCATATACACAAAAGAAAAGGCGTAGAAAACCCCTTTACAGATACACATACATTTTTGGTATATATATATATTATTTTTATTTTTATTTTTTTGTTGCTATTTTATTATTTTTTTGTTCTATACTTGTAAAAAGGAAAACACGCTAGTCATCACACCGACTATTTTTGAGATGTGGTGTAAGTGATACAAAAGGCAGTTATATACATCTATACAGATCTATTTTTGGTTTATGTATTATCTCCTCTCTCTTTTTTTGTTGTGCCTTAATCATTGGGTGATACTTTGGGGAATCCTGGGTCTACTTTTTGAGCATGGTCGAACCCTTTCTTTGGAGTCGGACCTGGGTGGGTTTCCGGATTTTGTCAAGGCCGAAATATTGATCCCTTTAGATTGAGTTAAACCTTTCTCCTTGCCTCGGGTCATATGTTTGACGATGCGGGTTTCACAAGGGCAATTCTGGTCGGGACCTGATTTGAACTAGCATGAATGGCCCCCCAAAATCAAGGGGGCAGGGGGAGTAACCAAGGAGGCTCTTCAATAATTTCTATCAGTTCAAACTTTTCTTCTTTTTTTTTGTGTCAAAATTTCTTTATTTATCTCCCTCTCTTACCCGTGGCGCCCTTTCAGGTTTTCACCACATCCATGGCTTCGGATTTCTTACCCCAAGCGCCCTTTCGGGCTTTCACCCGGTCCTCACAAACTCACTATTTTGACCCGTAATGCCCTTTCGGGTTTTCACTACGTTCATCTTGCTTTGAGCTTGTATTTTTATTTTATTATTTTTATTTCATTTTTTTCATTTCCTTTTGAAAAGCCACGACATAGACGTCGATTTTGTCATGGTTGGCTAGATGGGGTACTAGTGTCGTCTCACAACTCGGCTTGTGTTGACTTAACAGATATTATGACTGCTTGCGAACCTACAAAGAGGGCTTCCTTCAGGGCATAGCTTGGCCATGAGTCAGGTTAGGGTTTGAAGGTATGCTGGGCTAAAAGGGTTTCCTTAATACGGCTTCAGTTTTCTCAACATGCTTTCTTCCTTGGGGGTTTTACTGTACATGCCCCGTGATTCTTCTTTGTTCTTTTTGCTTCATTTCAGACAATCTCTTTTTGAGGTTTTGCTTTTTCAATTTTTTTGGATTTTGATAGTAACTCTACTTCATCTTTTCTCTTTTTTTTTTTTTGGTATATGCACACGTATATCTTTTGGGGGAATGGGTTTATTGAAAGAAAGGCCCAGGCTCAAATGGGATAACAAAGGATATCATCATTTTAGGAATGTTTTTGGGCTACTGTGCTTGGAATGATGGCCTCTTTTGGGTGGTTCTTAAGCAGTCACGTATCTATTTCATCAATACTTACCTTATCGCGATGGACTAAGAGAACCGTTGGACGTATCCAGCGTTGATGGGATCAGGAAGATGATCTCAGTCCATGGTGGCGAGGCGGATGGCGTATCCTGGTAGCACTTCTCGAATGACGTATGGTCCTTCCCAGTTCAGCTTAAACTTTCCTCTTGGGTCGTCATGGAGGGATGGGAAGATCTTCTTTAGCACAGTGTCTCCTACCTTTAGATCTCAACCGCAGACACGTTTATTGTAAGCGCGTGCGATTCACCCCTGGTAAAACTTGAGTGTGACACAAGGCTAGGAGTCTCTTCTCATCCAATAAGTTCAGCTGATCAAAGCGTGATCTCTCTTTTTCTGCTTCGGGTAAGCCTGACTCTATGAGGATTCGGAGCGAGGGTACTTCAACCTCTACCGGGAGGACGACCTCGGTTTCATACACAAGGGAGAATGGTGTTGCCCCTGTAGCGGTACGAATTGACGTTCGGTAGGCTCACAAAGAAAATGGTAGCATTTCGCTCCAATCTCGATAAGTGACGACCATTTTCTCAAGGATGCGGACGACTGTCTTGGTCGCGGCTTCCACGGCTCCATTAGATTGAGGCCGATAAGGGGACGAGCGATGGTGCCTAATCTTGTATTACTCGCAAAAGTTTCGGATGCGCTTATTCACAAAGTTTGTGCCATTGTCCGTGATGATATCTTTGGGTACTCCAAATTGGCACACAATATTGTTCTTGAGAAACTTCTCGACGTGACTGGCAGTGATGTTGGCATATGACGCCGCTTCTACCCACTTGGTGAAGTATTCAATGGCGATGAGGATGAACCGATGTCCTTTTGATGCTGTTGGATTAATCATTTCGACAATGTCAAGGCCCCAGGTAGCAAATGGCCAAGGAGTGGTCATGCGGTGAAGATCAATGGCAGGAGCGTGTATCAGATTGGAGTGTTCTTGACACTTGTAGCATTTTTGAACATGTTTGCAATAATCCGATTCCATGGTGGTTCAAAAGTATCCCTGCCGTAGGATTTTCTTAGCGAGCATGTGACTGCTGACGTGGGCTCCGCATACTCCCTCATGAATTTCTTTCATAATGTTGACCGCTTCACTTTCAGTGAGGCACCTAAGTAAGATGTTATTGTATGATCGCTTGTAGAGGCATTCCCAGCAAATGACGTAACCTGTCGCTAAACGTTGAATGGTTCATCGGTCTGTTTTGGATGTACCCTCTGGGAAAGTTAGGGTCTCGAGGAAATTCTTGATATCTGAGAACCAAGGTGGCTCATCATCAAGCCTTGTAGGTTCCTCAATCTGGAGGCAGAAGGCCGGCTCATTCCTTTGCTCGATCACGATCGGCTTTATCTCAACACCATAGGAGATTTCAATCATTGACGCCAAAGTTGCTAATGCGTCGGCAAAGCGATTCCTTATCCGGGGGACGTATGAGAAAGTCACATCTTGGAAGCAAGTTATCAAATCCTTGAGGTGTTCATGATAGGGGATCAGTTTCTCATCTTTCGTCTTCCAGTTACCATTTGTCTGGCATATGATTAACTGTGAATCGCCAAATACTCGAAGGTGAGTTACATTCAGATCGAGAGCCGCCTGTAGACCAATGGCACAAGCCTCATACTCAGCCATGTTGTTAGTGCAAGGGAAGTTGAGTTTGATAGAGATCGGTACATGGGATCCTTTCGGTGAAATCAAGATGGCGCCAACTCCTTGGCCCTCGCCATTTGCCACCCCGTCAAAGTGCATTACCCATGATTCTTTTGCTTCTTCTGTATCGTCTTCCATCATGAACAGGATATCTTCATCTGGGAACTCGGTCCTCAAAGGCTCATAATCAGGTAAAGGATTGTCGGCAAGATGATCAGCAAGAGCCTGCCCCTTGATCAATTTCTGAGTGACGTACGTGATGTCGAATTCAGATAATAAAAGTTGCCATCGTGCAGTCCGCCCAATGAGAGCCGACTTCTCGAATAGGTATTTTAATGGGTCCATTCGGGCCAAGAGCAGAACGGTCTGGGATAGTAAGTAATGGCGGAGCCTTTTAGTAGCCCATGCAAGAGCTAGGCATGCTTTCTCCAAATGAGAGTAGCGCGTCTTGTAATCAGTAAACTTCTTGCTCAGATAGTAAATGGCCTACTCTCTTCTTCCTTTTTCATTGTGCTGCCCCAGGACACATCCCATCGAAACTTCATTCGTGTAGAGATACATCAAGAGTGGTCTCCCTGGCTCAGGTGGTACCAAAATAGGTGGATTAAGGAGGTAGCTTTTGATTTTTTCGAACGCTGCCTGACAATCGTCGTTCCATTCAATGGGCGAATTCTTCCTTAGTAACTTGAAGATCGGCGTACAGATTGGAGTTAGCTGTGCAATGAACCGACTGATATACTGTATCCTGCCTAAAAACCCTCTAACATCTTTCTTAGTAGATGGTGGTGGCATTTCAGTGATGGCTTTGACTTTGATTGGGTCGACCTCGATCCCCCTCCTGCTGATGATGAACCCTAGCAGTTTCCCTGACATAGCACCAAATGGGCACTTCTATGATTCAGACGTAGTCGATATTTCCTTAGCCTTTCAAATAGCTTATGAAGGTTTACTAGATGGTTGCTTCGCTCTGGTGATTTAGCTATCATATCATCGACACATACTTCAATCTCTTGGTGCATCATGTCATGAAATAGTGCAGTCATAGCTCTCTGGAACGTTGCACCGACATTCTTCAGCCCGAATGGTATGACTCGATAGCAGAAGGTTCCCTACGGGGTAATGAATGCTGTCTTCTCACGATCAACCTCTGCCATTTTGAGCTGATTGTATCCTAAGAATCCATCCATAAATGAAAGCATCCCGTGCTTAGCCGTGTTATCAACCAAGATGTCGATGTGTGGTAATGGGAAATCATCCTTTGGGCTCGCTTTGTTCAAATTACGGAAATCGATACACATGCGGACCTTTCAATCCTTCTTCGGCACAGGTACGATATTAGCTAGCCATTGCGGGTATTTGGATACCATGAAAAACCCTGCATCGTATTGCTTGATGACCTCATCTTTGACTTTCAAAGATCCATTCGGTGAGACGTCTCAAAGCTTGGCGGATTCATATCAGGGTAGAGGGGCAACTCATGCTCGACCAAATCAGTATCCAGACCAGGCATGTCCTCGTACGACCAGGCAAAAATGTCTTGGTATGACCAAAGGAAGTCGATCATACTTTTTCTTTCCTCAGGAGACAGGGATGTTCCGATTTTGGTTATTCTGGGAAACTCCTCAGTCCCTAGATTGACGTCTTCGGTCTCTTCGACAATGGGGGTAGGGCCATGCTCAAAGTTGGCAAATCGGTCAAGGAGCTCATCGGGGAGCTCCTCAAAGGGAACATCTTTGTCCAGACTCGTGATCCCTACCTCTTCTTGTATTTCTACAAGGAAGGGGTCGATTTCACATGGGACGGGTATTTTGATTAAGGCATCCTTTTGTGGGACATTTTCTAGAATTTTAAATGATAATATTTTTAGACTTTAGATTTTTTCAATGTTTTTGGGATTTTGTATTTTTTCCATGTTTTTGAGTTTTTGTATTTTTTCCATGTTTTTGAGATTTTTGTTTTCTTCGGAGACGGACCCTTGGCAAGGCGGGTTTGTGTATATACAAGGTATTGCCTGTCAAGGGCTTATCTCACTTTTTATAGGTTATTTTTTTTTTGGGAAATGGGTGTCAAATGTTAGGCCACTCCCCGCTTCCAGGGTTTGGGGCAAAGATGCCTAGTTGCGTACCTGAGGGGCCGCTTCTTTATCTGTTGGGATGGAGGGTGCTGACTGATATGGCTCATTGGAGTCAGCCTCCATCATATTGATTCCCATTTCGTCTGAGATCATGTCCTCAAATGATAACTCGGTTTTATGGTGATTCACCATAGGGGGGGTTTGTTCAGATACCAACCGTCCTTCCTCGAAAAGGGATAATGCGGCCAAGTCTATCTCCAAGCTGGGAAGGGAGATCTGGGGATTGGTGGGATGGACTGGGGCTATGGGTTTGTGTGGGGTCAAATGGGTTACCCCATTTCAATCAATCTTTACGACCCCTGCACTGACAAAGGAATCCCTGATGTGCGGCCTAGGGTGAGGTTTCTCTTCTATGTTGATTCCTCGAGCTCTTGCAGCCACGGCGATCGTAACTTTCTCTTTGGCCTCTCGGACCTCTTCTTCCTTGGGCTTGTATCCTAGCTCGAATCTTACTTTCTATCCCTTAGCCACAACTGACTCTCTTCTGCCTTGTAGTTTGGGTCCCAGACCCCTTCCTTTCTAATAGCCCCACTTTTGGAGCATCGCCATTGCTGCTACCATACCACCTCCTATTTTAGGCATGATGCCCTCAATGGGTTCTGGGAGTATGGCCGATACCTCATATTCAAAACTGTGGAGGTCGACATCCTCAGCAGTGTACAATATATCTAGTATGTTAGATTTCTCCACACTGTTGGTGGCCTTTTCTTTCTCACTGTGCCCCTCTCCAATGATCGTGATAATCTTATGCCCAGATGCAAATTTGAGTTTCTGGTGCAATGTGGAAGGTATGGCTCCGACTTCATGTAGCCACGGGCGCCCCAACAACAGATTAAATGAGGATTTGATATCCATGACTTGAAACAAGATGGAAAAGGCCATTGGCCCTATTAACAGCTCAAGATCAACTTCTCCCATTATTTCTCTCCTGATATTGTCAAACCCTCTAGCGCTGGTTCTGGTGGGCCTTAACATGCACTAATCAACCCCAATCTTGGTGGCGGTTCTCAACGGGCATATATTCAATGCAGACCCATTATCAATTAGTACCAAAGGGATAATCATATTTCCAAACTCAACGATTATATTCAAATATTTTGACTGGCTACCTCCTTCCTCAGGTAAATCGGCATTAGAAAATGAAATGGCATTTGGAGCCATCACTTGACCAATTATCTGCCCGACTTCATCTGGGCTAACTTGGAGTGATATATGCGTATTTTTTTAACACCCTCATTAATGCTTGGAAATGGAGGAGGGACATCATCAACAGATCCCATACAGTGATATGGGCAGGCATTCTTCTCAGCTGAGTCTCCAGTATATGTTCTCGACTCATTTTCTCGAAGGGGTTCACCGCGCTGTCTTTCTTTCCTTCGGGTTGGGCCTGTCTTGATATTTCGTCGCTGATATCCTCCCCGATCTGGTAACAAAATCATCGCCTTCTCTCTCGCTATTGATTGATATCTGTTTGTTTGTAGCTTAGCGGGACCTGGTGAGGATCATATATGGGTCCTGAGAGCTGGAAGGGTATGGCTGTAGGTTCTTAAGGTACTTGTATTGTCAGCTCAGGAGGTGTGGGCAATACTTGATTTACCTCTGTGGCAGCGGGTTGGGTGAAAAGATTGGGCCAAATGGGGGGGGGTGAAGCTTGAGGGTAGTGGTATTGGAGGGAAGGAGGTAAAAGTAGGCCATTGATAGCTAGTGGGTGCTGGTGGCAGATAGGGGGTCTGATGGGCCGTTAGGTAATTGATCAGGGTGGTGGAATTCGCTGGTGGTTGAACTGGGGGTGATAGAGTGGGCGCAAGCCATTGATAACCCGATGTGGGTGTTGGATTGGGGCCCGTGGCTTAAAGGGTAATCGATGGGGGTTGTGGTGTATGGTGGTAGTTGAAATGGGGCGGGCGCAGGCCATTGATGACTGGCGGGTGCGGGTGCAGGATTGGGGGCATGGGGGTTTATAGGGTAATTGATGGGGGTTGTGGTGTATGGTTGGTATGCATTGATATTTACATAATTGACGGGTGCGGTGGATGGAAAGTATGCTCGGAGATCCAAAGGTTCAAATTGTGGGGTTGGGCTGGGGAAATATTCGGACAAGTTTAGAGGTTCAATTACCCCAACATTCCTTTCTTCATTATTCCTCAGCCATGGTGCCACATAATTCTCTGGATCACTGATATTATCAGATGGGTCAAATTCAAACTCCTCCTCATCTTCTATCATTTCGACGATGGGTTTGGGACCTGCTCCTCCGGTAGGATGTGGGGGTAGTGGCACTTGGTGAATATTAGCATGCTGAGAAGGTGCAGGGGGGATGATTTTCCCAGCATCAATCAAATCCTGGATGGCATGCTTCCATGGGAAGCAGCGGTCAGTAGGATGACCCGGACCCTGATGAAAATTGCAGTGGGTATTTGGGTCATAGTTCTTTGGGATCGGGTGAGGAGGAGGTTGCGGTTGGCGGATAGCCACTAATCCCTTTTCTACTAACAGGGGCAAAATTACACTTCAAGATTGCCCCAGAGGTGTGAAGACTCAGTCGTAGCGGGCTCTCCTCTGTTCCGGGGTCATTTGCATTCCTTGCCCATTCCCCATTCTTTAAATGCCTTTCGGGCCCTAACGAGTCTTTGGTGGGTTATTATTGGTCCTAGTATTGACTATGTTCTGGACATCGCCCCCTGTTCTCTTCTTGTTCCTCTGTTCTGAAATCTTCTAACCCCATTGGGTCCACTTGGCACGTTCTTATTCAGACGCCCGTCCCTGATGGCGTCCTCGCATTTGTTGGCATTTCTCACCAGATCAACAAAGCTGGTTTGCTGTTGGTATACCAAAAAGTCTGAAATCACTGGCAGAGTGTTCTTTGAAATAATCTCTATCTGTTCATCATCAGGTATTCTATTCCTTACCTGAGCTGCCAATGCCCTCCATCACCCCAAGTAGTCGCTGATGGTCTCGTTCTGATTCTGCTTCAAACGGGCCAAGTCGGACTTACGCGACTCAATGTCTATATTGTAGACATACTATTCTTGAAAGAGATGCGTCAAGTCCCTCCATGTTTTCATCATAGACGGTTCTAATGATGTGAACCATCTTAAAGCCACCCCGATCAGACTCTTTTGAAAGACTTTTATTAGTAGTCTTTCGTCCTCCCCGTATTACCACATGTCCCCGCAGTAGGACTTCAGGTGCGTAATAGGATTGCCCGTGCCATTATATTTGTCGAAGGCTGGCATTTTAAATTTGGGGGGTAGGGGGACCTCAGCAAACAAATATAAGTCTGTGAAGTCCGTGGCGTGGATTTCAGCACCACCCATTTTCATCAGCTGCTTTTGTATTTTATCCAACTGTTCTTTCAGCTGCTCTGATTCTTTGGACACGGAAGCAGCTTTCTGGCAGTTGGTTGGACTTCACTCTGGGCCACCAAGGGATGGGCAATTATGGGAGGAGGGTTGAGGATAGTCAAAGCCCCAACATAGGCCCCGCTATTCCTAAACTCGTCCTCTTCATACTGCTGGTCGGCATAATGTGCTGTGAGGGCGAGATTCTCCTGTTGTTGTGGCATGGGTTGGATGGGAATGACATGAGTGGGGGTTGGGCGAGCCCATTGGGGGTAAGGAAAGGTTTGTTGAGTGATGGGAATTTGGTTTTGAGGTGGGGCTTGATAGGGCCATTGGGTATGGGGGAAGGTTTGGAGATGGTCTTGGGGTGTGGGGCCATGGGAGAATTGGATTTGAGTTATGGCATGGGTTTGACCCGGCTGTGAAGGTTGGGTTAAATGTTGGGGGTATTGTAGAAGGTATGAGTGGGGGGTTCGGGTTTGGGCCATGAACCCTTGGTCATTTTGGGTCATGGGCCACTGATAGGTTTGGGCCATGGACCCTTGGTAGGTTTGGGCCACGGGCCCTTGATGGGTTTGGCCCAATGGGCCTTGATGGATTTAGGCCATGGACCCTTGGTGGGTCTGGCCCAATGGGCCTTGGTGGGTATGGTCCAGTGGCCTTGATGAGTTTGGACCAGGGCCCTTGATGGGTCTAGCCTAATGGGCCTTGATGGGTATGGGCCATGGGCCCTTGGTGGGTCTGGGCCATGGGCCCTGGGAAAGTTTGGGTGGTGGGGTATTGGGCCATGGGCCCCTGGGATATGTGAGAAAAGGGGGTTTGGGCCAATGGGCATTGGGGTAAGTGGGTAATGGGGGTTTGAGTGGTGTGGATTATGGGGGGTTGATGGGGGTCATAGGGGAGTGAGGCATGGAGATTGGCTAGGGTATGGGATGGGTTCATGGGGTGTGGAGGAGAGAGGGTGTTTTGAGAAGCCTTCCATAAGGTGTAGGCATAGAACATCTCCTCCATCATGGCCATGGAAGGAGGATGGGATGTGGATGAAGGATTTAAGGGGTGAAGGGGTATAGATGGGATGGACGTGGTGGAAGAATTGGACATGACCCCAGTATAATCGGGCATGGCCACGGTAGGTGGGGGTGTATGGGGTAGATGAGGGGATGTATTGGGTATGTTTTGGGATGATGGGGGGACATGATGAGGAGGGATGAGGAAAGTTGGGCATGGCCTTGGAAAAATGGGCATGACCCGAATGGATGGGGGATTTTGCGGGGGGTTGGTTAGGGTGGAAGTGGTGTATGTGAATGTAGGCGGATCGGGTCTATAGGGGGATGATGGTAATTGGGGCATGGATGTGGATTGGGAAAATGGGTTTGACATGGGCATGGTTTGGGCAAAAGATGGAGAATGGGGGGTTGGATTTTGGATATTTCGGGGGGTATCGGTTGGGAAAATGGGGGCGCCAAATGGGCCAGTAACGGTAAAGGGGGGTTAGGTGAGGGGGATGGTGGAAAAGACTTCTCCCGAATGGGAGTGGGTTGGAGAATGTGGTGGGGATGAGTCGGGATTGGCGTAAGCCGGGTCCACTACCCACAACATTCTACGGGAGCGGGTCGGGTAAGGGTGCCTTAGATAAGGCCCAAAAATCCTCCTCCTTCCCCTACTGGACGGCGGAGGGCAAGATGATGCCGTTGTGCCAGCACCACAAACTATCTATTTCTTTTTGGGTTTTATTTATTATTATTTTTTTGAATTTTATGAAATTTTTTGAAAAATAAAGGTTCCGAGGCCTTGGAATTCCCTTTTCGGGTGGCTCTCGTACCTTAATTCAAGACCCGCGGTGACAACTACGATGCACTTCGAAAGAATCGAAGGAGAACCTTCGATCTATTGAAGGCAAGAAAATCGAGGCAAATGACCCGATCCCCCGGAATGAGTCAAAAAGTGGTTGCCCTCTATTGACCGACGGGTGCGTATTGGGTGTCGGAGATGGCGGGGCCTAAACAAGGCACTAAGCACACTGATCGGGGGACTCGGGAAGTGAAGAAGGCCACAGATTCGGGCTGGTGCTGTTAAACAGACCTGACGCAACTAATACCTGCGCCCAGGTTGCAGGCCAACTTTTTTACACTGGTTCAACTATTAGTTGCGCCAAGGTAAAAAAGTGGAGTTTAAAGCTGGCGTAACTAATAGTTGCGCCAGTTATAAATTTCAGCTTTTTGTGTTGGCGCAACTAATACATGCGCCAGCCAAAACAGATACTCCAAAATTTTTGACAACAACCACTGCTGCCCAAAATGAGTCTCTTTTTTTGGTTTTTGTGGAAGCTAGGCTTCCGAGAACTGAGCAGTTTTCTGGATGATCGATTCTCTCCTTACCGCACCTAAAGGTTTTGAGTCCGGTATAACTCGCTAACGTGCTCCCCAAGGGTTTTAAGCTTCGGAATGTGAACCCACCCGATATACCTCTAGCGCAAGCGCTTTCTCAGATACTAGGTGGGCTGGGACTTTTCTGGATCATCACCACTAGGGGCTGCCGCCATACTAAGACCCGGGTGTTTGTATGTGTACCTAACTCAACCCCTTTGAAAATCTAACCCGCAAAACAAATTTATTAAGCTCCCTAACTTGGTTCAATTTTAATTTTTTTTAAAGCTTTTCTCTATTTTTTTGGAAGTTTTCTTTAGTTGAAAGACCGAGGGTGATTATCCCGTGCCGCCACTCGGCCCGGCGTCCACTGTTAGGATATGACAAGAAATAAATAAAAAGATGACGGGGCCAGTCAAGCGACTAGGCGGAAAATATAAAGTGCTGAAATTTAAAACCGAATCGTAAAGGTAAGTAAAAAAGGTGCCAGTCAAGTGACTAGGCGAAAATTGCTGAAATTTAAAGCCGAAATGTAGGGGTAAGTAAAGGAGGTGCCAGTCAAGTGACTAGGCAAAAATTGCTGAAATTTAAAGCCAAAACGTAGGTAAGCAAGAAAGATGCCGAAACGTAGGTAAGCAAGAAAGGTGCTAGTCAAGTGACTAGGCAAAAATTGCTGAAATTTAAAGCCGAAACATAGGGGTAAGTAAAAATGTGCCAGCCAAGTGACTAGGCAAAAATTGCTGAAATTTAAAGCCGAAACGTAGGGGTAAGTAAAATGACGTAATCAGAGGGGTGAGTAAAAAAAAAATAGCAAAAATGCACTAAAAAAATAACAATAATATATTAGCAAAAATAAAAAATAACAAGGCCAAGTTCAAGGGGAAGCTCTACAAGCTACTCTCTAGCAGAGTCGCCATCTGTGCAACCGTGGGAATCGAGACGATCCCCGTAGCGACGATGCGCTCTCTAACGATAAAAATATAGAGTCGCCACCCGGAGCTTTCGGTGTCCCGGGATACCTAATTCATTTTTATGAGTACCTAAGTGCTAAAAATATGACTCTGAATCCGGTTCACACCAAAGGCTCTTGGGTAGAGGCTTCGGTTATTGATCGGGAAGGTGTTAGGCACCCGATCAACCCGCTTAACGCGGTCTCTACTTATGGCAAAAAATAGAATAATGTAAAAGACAAGGAAACGGTTCCCACTTGCCCAAATGGGCCTCCAATCCTATTTGTGCCCCTCCGTTCCAATCAAAAATTCGACGGCGTAACGACACAAATAAAAGAGTAGGGAATGCCAAAAAGAGATAGGAGAAGAAAGGGGAGAGCCGGAGCCCTCGAGCCCTTGTAGCACCGTAGGAGAGTCTTGCGTGGCTTGCTTTGATGAGCTCTTGAAGACTTTGTATGGTGGAAAATGGGGTTCTAACTCTTAGGACTTGAAGCTAAGAGGTAGGGGATCACACACACCTAGGCTAAGGGTTTTGGATGCAAGAACAAGCTTGAAATGAGGTTGGGAGGTTCTGGAATTTGGGTGGAAATAGTGCACAAAAGGGAGGAAGAACTTCTCACTTTGAGCTCTTTCTCTCTTAAGCAAAATTTTCAACCCCTAAACCAAGGGGTGGGGGCTCTATTTATAGGAAAAGGGTGGGTTAGGAGGCCACTTAGATGCTAATTGAGGTTAGCAATTAGGTGATCTCAAATCTAAGGTTTCCTAGGATTTTGAGAGCTTGGAAAGGTGTGAAGGTGGTTCTAATGGTGGATGATGGGGTGAGGCTTTAGGCCACTTGGAGGGTTGCAAATAGGTAAGGAATGGGTACAATAGAACAATCAAAACACACCCCAAAGGTCAAGGTGGTCAACAAGTTAAACCCCAAATATAAAATTTGAGGTAAAATCCCATAGTTATTGTTCATATGCCTAGCGCAACTAATAGTTGTACCAGGCAAATGTACAGTAAAATAGTGCAGAACAGTGCCTGGAAGTTAGCTCGCGGGGTGGGGGTCACCTTTAAACTTGGCGCAACTATTAGTTGCGCCAAGCTTAAAGTCTGGGAGAATTAGCCTGGCACAACTAATAGTTGCGCCAAGCAAAGTTATAACTGGCACAACTATTAGTTGCACCAAATCCCTAGGGGGCCCATATGTTTTTACCTTTTTTGCCCCTGGGGTTCGGTTTGCTATATCTTTTGATGTACACCTCCGATTGGGGCGATTCTTAGACCCTTGGAAAGCTGACGACCTCTACTCTTCAATGGTATAGGAGTCAGTCATTGTAGAGGGTCATAGCTAGTTCCGGTGCACCCCTCCTCCTTATTGCCTGGAAAGGTTAGGTTTAGGGTTCGGAAAGGGTTCTAAGGGTCGGGGTTGGTTTCTAAAGGTTCGGGGTAGGTTCTTAAGGGTTCCATTCATGCCGTCAAAAGCTCAGAATTACACCTCTCTCAAAAGGTGTTTCGATCGGGCCTTGGGCCAAATTTGGGTGTTTACACGAACATTCGAGATTTTACTTTGGTTCCTCTAGTCGTAGCTTCTTTGGTTGCGTATGGCATAGGTCTCTGCTAACCCCTACCATAGCAGAGTTCACCTACTTTAGTAGGTTCCCAATCCTCTTTGCTAACATCTCACTACCCTCTTTAGCAAGTACTCCTCCTTGATAAGTCCTTGCGTAGCAAGATTTTATACAAGAATTACCTATTCAGTAGTTTTACCCTCCTCTCTACTCACACCTTGATAGAGCAGATTTTATTTGCTCTGGTAGGGAGCTAGTGGAGAGCAAGGAGGTTGCAGCTAGAGCAGATAAATCCTCCTTTGTAGGGAGTTAGAAAAGAGAATGGGAATGAACTAAAGCCAAAACTTCGTTGTGGCAGGGGCTAGCAAAGAGCTATGCCAGAAGCAACTATTGTCTCCTGATGGTTTTCAGTGAAGTTACCGACAAACTTCAAATATTTTTAGATTTTTCAAGGATTTCTTAAATCAAAGCAAAAATTTTAAAATGTCAAAACTAAATTTTATACACTAAATTGTAATAGCTGAGCATTATATGGTTGTCACAATTTCAAAAGCATGATCCCAACATCCTTTGCTTTCCATCCTAGCAGTACTCCTTGACCAGAACTCAACAATTACAATTCATATTAAGTGTGGAGTGTGTGTATATCAGTGAAAAGTTTATTCATCATAAATTTTTCTAAACTACAGATTTAGAAAATATTTTCATCCAAACTCTCACTATTGGTATACTCTCACAAAGAATATTAAAATTTTTGGGTTCTCTATATATGATATATATGATGAATGGCTCAAAGGATAATTGACATAGAAGAAAATCTCATGGAATTGATAATCAATTTTATTCCTATGCTTTCCTGTTTCTCCATAGTATTTATTATATACATCTCTACTAGGCTCATGTTGTTATACACCATGAATCAAGGTCTTTTTTTTTTCAGCTTGTAATGGGGCTTTGGGTTAAGAGGTTTTCAAAGAAAGGTAGAAAGGATTAAAAAATTATGAGAATTTGGCTCATCTTTCTTCTATATTCTTCTCTTCTTTCTATTTCTACTATAGTAAGCATCTAAAAAGTTGGATAGCTTCTTCCCATTTACTTGTATTTCATTTTCGGTAAATCCCATTTTCTTGAGTTTCATATCTCCTCTTTGAATTTTTCTTCAGTTGGGTGCTTCTCCTTTTGCGGAGTCGTATTTTACGAATTCTCTTGGTTTCTCATTTTTTTCTTCATTTTATTTCTTTCTCAGATGTATCCTTTTGTTGCATATCCCTTATCTGTTATTCTTTTACTCTTTTCACTCTCTCTTCTCCCTTTTTCAAATTCTAAATTCTCAGATAAATAATAAGGGTAAAAGGTTAAAAGCTCAAATAGTACATATGGTTAAGGGTTTATAAGAATTTGGTACAAAGAAATTCAGTTTAGGCTTCTAATATGGGTTCAAGGGATTTAATCAATTTATGAGATTTTAGCTTTTTGGCTCCAATGAATGAAAAGAATGGCCTTTTATCATTTCCATGATTCACTAGCATGACTGCCATATTATGTTGATGTATCTAATAAACAGTTATAGAAAGACAAGTTATCATAATAAAAAAATATTTGATTCAATTATTCAGCAATATGAGATTTCATTGTAATGCAGTCAAGAAGTTCAAAGAAAATTTATGTTCGAATAGAAAGCAGTCTATCTCAGAATAAAAGAGGAAATATGACTCAAAAGCTCACTGGTTATTTTATTTCGAAACTATAGTCTAAATATTATAGTTTAAATTAAAGTATAGTTTCAAACATTCAATTTGATACAGTGTTCAAGAGAGCTAGACATGATCTATTGTGATTGTTGAACTTTTACTACAATGGATTGGACAGTTTGTGGAATCATAAGTGTTTTTCTATTATTACTCACATACAATGATTAGTATTTCCGAATTTAAATAAAAATACTAAAAATAAGCAGGAATATATATATATATATATATATTATGCAAAGAGAAAAATGAAGCAACTACAAACTAAGCAAAACTAGTATACACAGAAAGGTGTATCCCCCCAAACTTAAATATGAAAATTTCCTCATTGTTTTCCAAAAACAGGGGATACTTAAAAATTTACCTACTATACTGTGTGTACCGGGCTTATAATCTGCAGAAATAGTAAAAAATTTCCCCCAAACTGAGAGAAATCACATCTGGCATGGATCACACAGAAGGATAATCATCAAAAGAAAAATAAAAATTCGAAACAATAAAAAAATAATTAAGAGAGATTTTTTTATATAGCAAACCAGATATTTATAAATTTTACTAAAGAGAAGTAAAAGTGCTTACATAAAAGATTAAACCTAGGAAAAATCTAGACACACCCTAAATACGACACCGACAGCATTTGTCAGAGGCAAAAAATTTCTTCGACAAAGATCGGTCCTCGAATTTTGTTCAAAATTGTCCCACCTTTAATCAGAGTCTTATCTCCCTCCTTCGTTAATGACTATCCACACATTGGCGGAGTCGCCCCCCTGTATTTCAGACGTCTCTCCCAAACAGAGCACATCACACACTTCCCTCAGGGGAAATGAAATGCACTTGGGGAGCACTTTGAAGAGTGGGAAGTGAACACACCACAATCCTCCCATAGCTAATACTACTCCCCTGCGAAGACTACGTGTACAGAATGTAATGTAGGCAAGGGGAGAAGATGAGCAATGGAGAGGGGTGGCGAGGAAAACAAGGAAGAGATGGAAGATGACCTTAAAAATTACAACCCACCATCGTCATAAAGGAGCTCGCACTCGGGGAGGGTTATAATGCCGTAAGGTTTAGGAAGTGGGGGAAAATGGGCCATAGGAAAGGGATTTTGGATTTGGGTTAGGTTTAGGGTGAAGGGGCTTTGTGGTGGACGATTTAGCATCAGGTATGGGCTATTGGTGTTTCAGCTTTTCTAATTTCTTTATGGCTGCTAAAAGATCGGCCCTTCCTTTCTCAAGAGCATGATCAAGTCTTCTGCCAAGTTCATCATGGTCTGGTTCTTTCGTCATAGGGTTTAGGGTTAGAATAGAGGAGGAAGAAAGGTTTTGGAATGGTAAAGGTATGTTGAAGGGTATGGATTTATAAGGAAAAGGCCAGAGCTATGAACCGTCATTTCGAGTTAAATGTCAAAGTGTAGGCATTGAAGCTCGGGTAGTTGGCAAGTGGAAACATTGAATGCGATGCTTGTCTGCTTCTTCTATAATTTAAGTGGGCTTAAAATCTAAAGTAACCGGTAAGATTAGTCACTCAGTTCGCATGTTCCCTAAAATTGTCGTTTACAATTTGGGAGAACAATATTAAGACTCTGTGATACTTCGATTCGCAGTCGCTACGATTCATCTTTAATAAATCATGAAAGATCGTAAATCCATACATTCAAGGGGATTATATTACATAGGAGCGGTCCTTATGATCAAATACGTTTCAACAAGTCTTAGATCGTAGGGTACTCTCCTAACAAGGTTTTCTAATAATGCACATATGTTATAGGGTTTTGCTACGGATGAGTCAGTAGCAAGACAGTGTCCAGGAGGAACTTAGTTATGATTTTGGGGAGTTGATGTGTATCCCATAAAAATATGTCCTCTTGGAGTGCCATCTGGCCATGATGAAGAATAGCTATTGTCTTTCTTCTCGATTAAAATAGTTAGTTGCTCAACTTGGCTTCTAACTTAAAAGTAGATTGCTGAAGACTGAGAAGTGGCTTCAATTGGTTCTGGTCATGCCGCTGGCAATTTCCACATGTCTGCAGCATGGCATCCTTTATGGCAACAATATGGTTTGCAACTCTTGTGGGGCAAAAGGTATAGTAGTGTGTGGAGGATCCTCTTGAGATGAGCCATGGTTAGACTCGCAACCTTCTCCTTTTTGAGATGTTGGGTGTGATTTTATACCCAATTCAAAAGATTCTCCCTGCTTGGTATTGTGCGCACATTTTCTGGGTTCCTCTCGGTCCCCGTTGAATCAGTGGCTCCAATTCTGTCCAAGTGGACTCTAGCGATGCGACGTTTGGAATGGTGGAGGTGAAGATAAAAAAAGGGGTTTTTTAGGAAGATTCCTAGTTTATTGCGATAACCAGCTGCAGATATTTAACAACGCTACAACACGTCAATGATCACGCTTTAGAGCAGGTGTGGGATACTTCTTTACTGAATCGTCTGCTTGCGAAAGTCAGCAGCTATATCTCTTATTATAATTTAGATAGTTTAGTTTTCCTTTTATTTCCTGTTATTATTGTAGTTCTAATCAGTTTAGATTTCCCAATTCTGTTGTGAGTTTAACCGTGTGGGTTTATTATAGTTGATTTAATCTAGTATTCTAATTCTATCAGGAGTTTAATTAATTTCAGTTTCCTAACCTTAGTAGAGTTCCAATTAATTTAGTGTCCTAATACTACTAAAAGTCCAATTGATATCGGTGTCCTAATTGTACTAGGAATGCAAGTATATTAATTCTTAATGAAACTCTAATTAAATCAAGCATGCTAATTATACTGAAATTCTAAGTAAAGCAAGTATACTAATTGTATTAAAATTCTAATCAAAACGAATATAATAATTGTATTGAAATTTTAATTAGAGCAATTATAATAGTCCTACCAAAATTCTAATTGGAATAGGGAACTAATTCTACTAAAAATCTAATTAAAATAAAGAGACTAATTTTACTGGAATTACGATTAGAGCGAGAAATTAATTATCCTAAGATTCTAATTAAAATAATGAATTATCTATGCTAAAATCCAATTAAAATAAGAGAACTAATTTTTTTCTAGAATTATAATCCAAGCAATGAATTCTAAGGGTTTAATAAAAATAAAGCATGTAAATTAATTGTACTAAAATTCTAAGCAGGAATTATGAAACTGATTTTCTAATCCTAATTAAAGCAACTAAATAATTCTAATAAAAAAAGGGTTTGGGCCCGCTATGCTAAGGAGGGTCGGCCTCGTTCCCGAGTACCCTCCATAAGCTCCTTTGGGCAAATCGGGTGGCTGAGACTAAAGATAAATTAGATTTCAGATTATAATATTATATTTGAATTTTTAGAGTCGATTTTGGGGTAATAATTATGAATTAAATTGAGAAACTAGAATTATAGAAAACTAAATTAATATTTAGGATTTTTAAAAGTATTAAACTAAGGAATTAAAATTAAAATTTAAAATTCTAGGACTGAATTCGATTCTGAAATCAAAAAATTAGACCGTATGATTAGGGACTGATTATAGAACCTAAGAACTAGAATCAGAGATTAATGATAGGACTGGAAATTAAGATTTTAGAACGGAATTGAGTCAAGGGTTGGTGAATTAGATCGTCAGATTAAGGACTGGTTCTATAAAGGGGGAACTAGAACCAGATATTGAAGATTACGGTCTAAAGATGCTACGGTCTAAAACTGCGAACTAATATTAATAATTAAAACTAAGAGAAATCCTAAGTCTAAAACTAAGGTTTTTACCTAGGACCGGGGCTGCGGAGAGAAACCTCGAAGATTCAAAGCTTGAATTTTGAAATCACGGCTAGGTTGCTCTATGTGTTCGTTCTTGGAGTTCTCTGATTTTGAAATCCCAAAAAATTCCGTTCTCTCTCGAAAATTGCTAGCCTCTTATTCGTGTTATGTTTTGAGTCAAATTAAAAAAAAAATTTATAGGTTTTTTTCCAATTAAATGCCCTGTTTCAGGCGTTTAACCGAATTATCGAATTACGCGCTAGTATCCTGGTGCTTAATCGCTTTGAGTCGGTCACCGACTCAGTGAACGATCGGCTGACTTGCTCAATGAGTTTTCTAGTTCTAATCACATTAGAACTAATTGCGTGCTTGGTGTAGGGTGCACAATCCGATTAAGCGCTTCTTTCGAAGCGTTTAATCGAGAAAGCTTGGGGGTCAAGGTCTGTAAGACTAGGTCGGGAGTAGGCCAATTGCATGCTGGTGGGGGAGCGCTCAATCCGATCGTGCATTTCATATAAAGTGTGTGATCGAGTCTCGAGATGGTCTTGAGAAAGGAAGTCTAGTCTAGAAGGGGACTGATTGTGCGTTTATGGTTTTACGTGCAATCGAATTGCACGCGTGATTGTAGGCATGTAATTCGGGGCTGTCCAGGTCTGGTATGAAATGCCAGACTATTATTTCAGTCTGTATATTGGGATTTGAGCCACTTAGCTATTGTTTCAGCCTCTGTTCAGCCATGTACTATTGTTTTACTACATGGTCCCTGCGTTAGGGTTATGGGGCCTAAGCCACAGAGCTATTGTTTCAGCCTGTGTTTAGCCATATACTATTGTTTCAGTATATGGTCCCAATATGAGGGCAAAAGGGTCTGAAATGCAAGACTATTATTTCAGTTTGTATTCCGACTATATATTATTATTTCAGTATATAGTCTCCCTACGTTGGGATCTGAGCCATAGAGCTATTATTTTAGCCTGTGTTTAGTCATGTACTATTGTTTCAGTGCATGGTTCCCACGTTAGGGTCATGTGGCCTGAGCCATAGAGCTATTGTTTCAGCCTGTGTCTAGTCATATACTATTATTTCAGTGTATGGTCCTACTTAGGGTTGTGAGGTAAAAGGTTGACTGAACAAATTTGTATATTCCGAGAGGGCAAAATGGGGGTGTCTACAGATTCCCCTCTTCGGCGTGCTCTTGTAGAGTAAGAACGCCTCGAAAAAGTAGACACCCCTCATTCGAGGTGTCTTCTTATTTCTCTTGGAAAATCACAAATGTGAACTAGGGATGCTAACATAACATGCTTGGCTTTCTTACCGATCAGCGTAAGCTAAAATAGAGCATTCGGGGGCCCAGTGGTAACTGTCGAAAGGCGTGTTCCATGCCATGGATGCCCAGGGGTGATCCCATCGCGTATCATAACCCGCTGTCATAGACAGTCAACGTATCCTATTCTGTGGGTGCAAGGGACATCCTATCACGTGGCGCAACCTACTACGAGTGACAGTCAAACGGAAAGGAGAATCACCATATCCTAATCTGTGGGTGCAAGGGGCATCCCACCGCATGTCGCGACCTGTTGCAAGGGGCAATCAAATAGAGGGGTATGACATAGTTAAGGTATCGGGGTTATGATACGCGAGGGGCATCTCGCGTATCATAATCTGTGGGTGCAAGGGGCATCTCGCGACATGTCGCGACCTGTTGCAAGGGGCAATCAAACAGAGGGGTATGACATAGTCATACAAATGTCCATAAGGTCCAGGGACCAATAATTAAAATACAATGCAATATAATGTCGAAGGCTTTTGCAAGTCATGTCAGACTGGGGGTGTTATTGCTCACACCAATGCGCGTCAGATATTCCTTTTCCAATAGGCATTTGTAAGTTCTTAGATTAAATATACTCATGGTTCGGCTTCCCAGGGGAATGGCCGATTCGGGGCTGGTAAATTGTGAAATTTTTGGTGAATTTTGGAAAGTAAAATCTCTTTGTTTATTATTATTTCTTTGGTTTGATTCTATTTTTATTGTTTTGGGAGTAAAAGATTTTTGGTTTTGGAATAAGTGGTAAGAGTTTTTTTTTATTTTGTTGTCTTCTTTTTTTTTGGAAGTAAGTGATTTTTGGTTTTGGAATAAAATATTTTTGGTTTGAGAAGTAAGAAATTTTTTTTTGAAAGTTTTGAAAATTTAACTTAAGATCAATTCAGTGGTAAATCAGCGAAAAATGTGGCTTCCGAGACGTCGCTGAGCAGATCCACCAGAATGGGATTTGTGGACCTGACCGTTTGTGTGATTGTTAAGACGACACTTAGCATGTTGGATACTCCATCTAACCTTCTCGACGAGTACTGATGATTGTCTCTTATGGGAGGACTACAATGATTCGCGAGTCGTGAGAGATGGGTTTTAAAAATATTTTGACTTAATCATAGCTAACTATATTTATAAGCAATATCGAGTAATTGAAAAGTGGGTAGTACTTACGTGGGGCTGATACTTACCTGGATTGTGCATAGCTTGTACGGTTCGTGGTGGTGTCGTAGTGTCGTGACTAGACTTTGGAGGTATTTTTTTTTCAGGTCAGCTGTGGCACGGCTTGGCGGTTGTGATGTAATGTCTTGTAGAAGTGATATCGCGATGGGACTTGGGGATTCTTCCTTTCTTTGGCTGCATGCTGGGTGAGTCCTCGTAGGATGTGGGGCTCAATTTGGGAGAGAGAGCTCTTTACTTTAGCGTTGGGACATGATCGAGCTTTCCCTCTTTTTCATGTAGCGTGATAGGTGTTGTTTGAGCTTTTCAGGTAATGATGTTTGTGATGGGATGTCGGTTGAGCATAGTTTTTTTTGGCGGCATGCTTGCGTTCTCAAGAGATTTGCTTTTGGCTTTTCGGGATGGGACATGAGGGCATGGCTAATTTATTGCGATGGGACTACATATTGAGGTGATATCATGTGTGTCCATGTTATCGCGATGGGGCATGTGTGATGGGGTTATGCGATCGGATAGGGGTAAGTGGAAAGTGACTCTGATTGTGAGGAGCGGAGTAGTGTGCTGGTTGCTTTTACTATGTTGTGATAGGGGTGTTATTTGTGTCGGTGATATATGTGTCCTGTCATGATGGGACAGGGGGTGCTGTCAATGCTTCCTTCTCATGTAAGGGTACACGATGGGACGGGTGAATTTTGACCGTGATGTGATAAAAAGGTGTGAGGGTGTAGATTTCGTCCAAAGTCAGGTATTGCACACCTGTTTTAGGTCGCTCAATACGATTGAGCGCCTATTTTTGGGCATGCGATCTCAGTCTTGAGGGGTTATTTACGCGTATGTGAGTTTGCGTGTGATCGTATTATGCACTATAATCGTAGCACGTGATCGAGGCGTCACCAGGCCAGTGTACGAGCGACCTTTCATGTCGCACGGCTGTAGTGTGTCATTTAATGTGATTGCGCGTGATCGGAGCGTCGCGCCGTTGGCGCGGGCGATGGTTTCATTGAGCGCTTGGGTCATAGCGTGTGTTTTGGATTGTGCGCAGTGTGCCTAGCACGTGATTGACTTAAACACATGTGCTCTGGTACATGATTGAGTAAATACTCTATATAAGCAAGGGAGCCTTCATTTGTCACCCTTCCCTCGGTTTAGTCTCGAGTTTTACTTTTTCTGGATATTTTGTATTCTAAAATTCGTGTTTTAACGATATTGGGTGATCTGACCGTCCAATTGGGATGTCGTTTCTTCTTATGTTCATTATTTTACGTGATCTTCATCCTAAGGTGATGCTCGGGGACGATGTCATTCTGGGAATGGGCGGTATTGGGAATAAGGGCGTTAGTCTTCACATAGATCTCTTTTAGGGAGCAGTGAAGGCAACATTGAGGAGGCGATGACAGAGGAGGTAAAGATGGCGGAAGGGGAAGGAGTAACAAGTGGTGGATGTGTTTCCCAATCATTCCTCCTTGAAGCCTCATATTGGATGCTACGAGCAGAATCTGCTCCTCGCTTCATCTCAGTTTTGAACCCAGTCTTTGTTTTGGGTTGTATGTTTTCGTTTTGGGTTGTAAATTCAGGAGGTATGCCTCCGGTGATACTTGTAAAATTTTTGAGTTATAAATAAAGAGGCATTTTTTATTTTATCGTTCTTGTTTATTCGTTTAAACTTATTAATGGATTGGTTGGATTTATTTGATTTGTTTGACTTATTTTAGGATTTAATTTAGCTTAGAGTGTAGTTTGTTTTATGGGGTTTGCTTAGAGTGTTTACTTGGTTCCGATGGATTTGGTTGGGGCATTTTTCTTGGTCCCTCACAAGTCAGGATCTCATTTTAGAGTTTTTTTTTTTTTGAAATTAAAGTTTAAGGTATTTTGTTTTAGTCTTTTGTTTGACTTGAGGTGACACTTGTTAAAGGGTATGGGTTTTTAGAAGTTCTAGATGGGTGTCAAAGTATTTAAATCTTATTGGCTGTTTACTTTATTTTGGATTTGTGTTTCCTTGAAGGGGTAAGTGTTGTGTGATCACTGATTCATCTAGGTTTGTCATGGGTTGTGGTCTTTTAAAGGGGGTAGGTGTTTGGTTTAGATTTAATTAGATTGGAAGGGTTTTCAAAATGTGACACTTGTCATTTGGTAATTTAGGAGGTATAGTTTATAGATGTGAGAGCTAAAAGCTTTAAGTTCTTGTTGTTTTGAATTTTATTTCAAGTTTAGGATTAAAAGTTTTGGGGCATTTTTTTTGTGATTTTGGGCATTTTTTTTGTTCATTAATGTCTTTTCTTCTTTTCTCTTTTGTATCTCAGGTACTGAACTCGGAGAGTTATGTTTATTGAGTGGATTATTGAGAATGGACGAAATTGGGAGTGCGAGGTAGCAGTTAAATTGCTACCATGCTAAGGGAAGAGGCGAAGGAGAAAAAGGTGGTAGGAAGGAAACCCAAGGATAAGGCAAGGTCAGAGTTCTCGTGACAGATGCCTATTTTTCCTCAGTAGGGTCTGCAGATTCAGTGTTAGTTGCTCCTCCTTTTTATGGTTTCCAAGGTGAGCTTTTAAAGGTGGATCCCGCAGGTCCTGGGTGGCTTTCTGTGAGCCACTCTTCCTTTCTTGCCAGTTCGGGGCTAGGAGAAAAGGCTATCATGGTTAGAATTCATTTAGGGCGCTTCCCCCCTCTGATCTTCTCTGAGATTTCTAGTTTCCCGAATAAATCCAGATTCGGACATTGCTTGAACGTGCCGATTTTAAATTTCTTGTTTTAAGTTGTATATTCAAAGGGTATGCCCTCAGTGTATTTTGTAATTATTTGTTTATTTATGAAGTGATTATATATATTTTTTTATATTCCACTTGTGATTATTTATATTTAGTAACTTTTGGTTTGGTTGACTTTGTAGATTATTTGACTGGTTTTGAGGGTGAGGCTTACTTGTTTAAGTGTGGATTGATTTAGTTTATTTATTTTGGATCGGGGCATGCTAGGAGCATTTTTTTGTTTTGATTTAGTTTGGGCTTAGTTAAAGTGTATAAACTATGGGGGCATTTTTTTGTTTGTTTAGTTTGGTCTTAGTTGGAGTGTGTGAGTGATGTTGGGCATTTTTTTTAGTTCAGTTTGGTTTGGTTCTTTAAGTTAGGAGTGATTTTGGATTGGTCTTAATAGGGGCGTAGTTTGGGATTGATAGTGAGTGTCAGAAGTTTCCCAATTTAGGGCCTGGGCCTACTATTCTGGGCATGCTTTTTTTGGTTTCTAGGAAATTACGCGCTTTGCTCCGGGCGCATAAACAAATTGCGCGCTCGAATAGAAGTGCATGTTTCAGAGCATCGGAAGGTCATTAAGAGCCGGCTTCCGATCGTTTACTCGAGTTAAGTGCACAGTTTGGAGCGCAGGGTTAGGCCGGTGGCCGGTTACTATGCGGGTGACCTTTGGAATTCACTGGCCACTATGTTGGCGCTTGAGGTGATTACATGTTCGGTAGGACGCGCGTAACCAGGTGGTCAGGTTAGTGTGAGCGGGCGACAATCCGTTTACTCGCTCAGGGCTGGGCACTTGATCCGAATTAAGCGTGAGTGGTGTGGTGCGCGATTGATTGAGCACGTGAGTTTATGCGCATGATTCGGGTATGTTCTATATATAGTTCAAAAAAATTCATTTTTTCTGCGCTATCCATTTTGGTCTTAGATTCTCTAGTTTCCTTGTTTCTTTGCACTCTAGTTTTCGTATTTTCGTGATATCTTATGATCCGATCGTCAGTTTCAGGCGTTGTTTCTTCTATTCTCTTTAGTTTTTCGAGCTCTTTCTTCTAGGATAGAGTCTCAGGGTGGTGGTAGACCTGCTTTTACTATCTTTGAGTTGGAGAGGATGATGATGGGGGAGATAGGTGAGACCTCTGAGGCTCAAACCGATGTTGTCAACGGAGAGGTGGATGTCGGGGAGGTGGCTAGAGAGGAGGTACCAAAGGTTGACCAGGTGGGGGTCAAGGAGGAGGTGCTCAAGATTGAGCAAGGTGTAGCGGAGGAGGAGGGTGAGAGGATTGAGGGTGAGATACCTGAGGGTGAGAGGGCTGAGGAGCACCAGGGTGAGGAGTATCGGGATCGCAGACACTTCTCGCTGGAGGATTTCTTCGCTCGAGGCCAGGTAGGTACCCATGAGCAAGAGTTACTTCATGTTATTAGGCATTAGGATATGGAAACCCTTCTAATTTATGTCGAACCTATATTGATTATTGGTTGTGTGCTCACTCATGCATCATGATTGCATCTAGGGATAGGTCATGTTTCGGTCCAATTGTTTTTATCATATTTTGTGTGTTTATTATGAGTTGTTAATGGGTGTTTGGGTATATTTCATTTGCTTTTAGCTCTAGACCTGTTTGTCGTTTGTCGTAGGTATCTGTTAGTCTTACTGTCATTGTTTATGTTTCATTCAATAGGAACCCCCGTAGCTGGCTATCAGCTAGGCATGGACCGAGTCTCATACTTGGTATCATGCCTTGCCGGAGTTTCAGCGGGCGCGGTCGGTGTCTTTCGATTTCGAGCCGATCCTAGAACTGGTGGCCTTTCAGGTAGATCGTGGCCTGATCTCTGTGATTTTGGAGAGGTTGAGGGAGAGGCATTAGGCGCTTCTCTTTCCAGTCGGTATGATGTTACCGACTCCAGAGGCCTGGGTTCGCGTCATCGGTTTTCGTTTCGACATTTGATTCATTTTCAGTTGCTTCCTCCAGTCGGGAGGATCCAGCGATGGCTTAGCTTCGGGTCGAGCTAGATCATTGGATAAGTTTCCATTTAATCTTTTGATTCTTTTGTGTAATTATCACAGTTTGTTGGGTGTTATTGTTTCGCTTTCTTAATAGTTTACTAATGTCATGTGATATTTCAGCGTCAGGTAGCCGAGGGTCCTTAGACGAGGGAGGTGACTGCTGCCTCTCTAAACCTAGAGAGTCAGGTATAGTTTTTTTGGTGTGGCGTAATTCAATTTAGGTTATTTCATTTCATTTTATTCTAATATGTTTTATCTTTACTTGTTTGTGTTGTTTTTTTTGGAGGCAGCTCCAGACTCAGGTATGCTTTAGTTATTCTGTTCATGGTTCATTTGTCACTGTAGTGCTTATCTGATGTATTTGTTTATTATCGTTGCAGCCGCCTACGTTTGTTGTCCCTTTTATGCCTTCTGCCGATCCAGTGACTGCTGAGACGGTTGGGCGACTTCGGGAGGAGAGGCTGGATCTGGTATAATTCTTTCCTTTTCAAAGTTTCTTTTCTTTTTTTGTTCATGTATATGTTGGTTTTCTTTGACTTGGTGCGGTTATGCAAGTTCGTCATCTTGAGGAGGTGCATTTAGAGGCAATGCGAGAGCGCACCACTCCCGAGGCAAGATGGATCCTTGGGGAGACGTAGAGTCGCGATGGCATGTTTGTTGAGATGATGCCTGCACAGAAGACTCAGGCTGAGGCATTAGAGGCAGCTCGTTGGACAATGCGAGCAGAGATGCAGGTGACCTAGATCAGCTGCAGTATCGTCTAGCAAGGAGTGAGCGAGGGATACATAGGCTAGCTAGTAAGCTTGGTGGATCGAAGTCGAGGGCTATGGGTTCCTCGACTGGGCAGTCTCGTCGCACCTCTCGTGATCGTGTGAGGGGTGATGCTCGTGAGGATTCTATTGTTCGAAAGATTCTTACGGGGTATCCTTCTCATTCTCGCTCGACGCGATCAGTTAGTTAGACGAGTGAGGGGGGTTCTGTGGTGGGGCCTCGTCGTTTAGAGGTTCCGAGGACTCCGGGTGCCGGGATTGTGTTTTCGGAGGACCAGTCTATGGACCGCCGAGCTGATGATACTGGGGACAGCGTCACTCATCCATCCCAGCGGCAGCGTAGGGAGTAGGGCGTGTGTGTGTGTTTTTTTATATTATATGTGTGCATTGTATATATAGGGGGATGCCCCTGGTGACAAGTATAAAAAGAAGAAATTTTTTGACATATATATAGAGAGATTTTTTTGGTTTAGATGTACCTGATTGGCTCTTTTTCTTTTAGTTACCTCTTGCATCTACTTTTGCTTTTTAGTTTGTTTAGCGTCATCGACCATCATTGGGACTTGGATGCTTCCTAAGCTGGCCCGGTAATGGTTGAAAGTTGCTTCGTATCTGCACATGTGAAGGTAATGTTATCAGTAGTTTTTATTCTTCCCCTTGTTAGTTGTCAAGGGGGGTGAGTATCTCAGACAGGGGTTTGGTAATAAAGGTGGATATTGTTTTTTTTTTTTTCTTTTTTTTTTTTTTTCTTTTTTATTTTTGAAATGAAAATAATGCCATAGAGAAAGCAAATTACTAAGATGATAAAATAAAAAAAATAAAATAAAAATGCCCTAGTGTAGGAGCGTGGTAGGATTGGTAGAATAATATCTTCGGTAGCACTTTTCGGATGGTAACTTCGTCGTTCCTCGTCTTCTTTGTGGACAAGCTGCCACTCTTTATATGATTCTCCTTTTGATCCTAAAAAAAATGCCCCACTGTGTGGATGCAATGGAGCTTTTCTGGGCTGCGAGATGAGCACTTTGGGCCTATAAGCAGTCATGGGTATTTCGTGAGTTAGTTTTGAAGAGAAGTTCATCAGTACTGTCATCAAACCGGGGGGAGGTCATTTTGATTAGGTCAGTTGTATACAGGGGTCTATCTTGGGGTGGTGGTCATCCTATCCCGTGGTCATCAGGGAGGAGTATGATAAGTATAGTGGGTGATTACGTCAATCGTCATTCATTGGTTTTCAGTTTCATTTCTAGGAGCATGTTGTAAGGCTTCTGATTTATCGTCCGAAATAAAAATAGAAGACGGAGGTAAGGCTCAGTGATGTGGAGAATAGTTTGTATTTAACGCTTTCCAAAAGGAATGAGTAACAATCTTTTTCTCAGAGGGATACGGGATGCCATGATCGAGCTTCTTCGTCATTTTTCGGTGCCATCAAAGTCTCACATTCTATGGTTAGCAGGAGTTTGTCCTCCTCCCGCCACCTCACAACGACATCTAGTAGTATGGGGACATTAGGAATGCCCTCACAGCTTGCTAATACACTTCTAATAAAGTTACCAGAGATGTCCTCACGGTCTGGTTATGCTTCCCTGAGCTCATTGACTTGTTCATTCGTCATAATGCTCTCACTCAAAATTTCGACATACGCATTCTTTGAAAGCATCCTGCTAGCGCAAAAATAATGAGTTTGATTGAACCTAACATCATTTTTATTTCTCTAACGTCTCCTCTAATGGTGGGAGAAGGGAAATGAGGATTGGGTGTTACTTATACTTTTTCAATAGGTTAGGTAGGTCACTAGTCCTTTAATCAGATTACCCGAGTGAGAAAAAAAGGTGGGCAATAAATCAGAGGTCTCAAGGATATTCAAAGAATTGATGATGTACGACCAAGGAATGGGTCGTGATGACTACGAAGGTGATAAGTATAAGTATTTAACCATGAGATGTGATGATCACAGGGCTAAGGATAGTATTTTCTAAGGTACATGGTGTTCCAAGGGCTAGGGAGTTCTTCCCCGTCCTGGTTTGCCAGTTTCTATGCATTTCCAGGGTAAGCGGCTGTTATAACATAAGGGCCTTCCCAGTTCGGTTTCAGTTTTCCTTTCGGATGGGCATGCTTGGAAGGCATGATTTTCTTTAAGAATAATTTTCTAATATTAAAGGTTCGTTCGAGGACTTTCTTATTGTAAGCCCTGGCCAATCTCCTCAGATATACCTGAGTGTGATCAGCTGCCCTTAGACGTGTTTCATCAAGTTGCTCTAACTATGCAAGTAGGGTAATTCTCCTCTCGTCTAAGGATAGCTCATCATCGAGTTGAATATATAAGGATGGTACTTGTATCTCATATGGTAAGACTGCCTCCATCCCATAGGTAAGGAGGTAGGAAATTTGGCCAGTGGCCATACGAATAGAGGTCCTATAGGCCTAGAGTATTTTTGGTAGTCGTTCAGGCCAGTCGGCTCCATTACTTGTTTCTACTGTGCATTTCAAAATTTGAATCAGTATTTTGTTCGTAGCTTCTGCTTGTCCATTTCCTTGAGGCTAGAACGGCGATGAGAGACATAGATTGATGTCGAATTTCTTGCATAACTTCGTCTTTTATGCAATGAGCTGTGGTCCATTGTCGGTGATAAACATCCTAGGTACTCTAAACCTGGTGATGATATTCCGAATGATAAATCATACGAGTGTTGAAGCGGTGATTGTGACGTAGGATTCAGCTTCTGCCCATTTGGTGTAGTATTCAGTAGCTGTAAGTTTGAATGCGTGCTTGTGAGTGTTCCCAACTGTGTCTGGGAAAGGTCTGATGACATCGAAGGCCCACATCAAAAATGGCAACGACAAGGTCATAGTGTTCAAAGCAACTGATGGAGCTTTGATGAGGGGGGCGTGTTCTTGGCATTGTTTGTAGGATTGAACATAGAGGTGACAATCTCTGATCATTGCCAGCTAGAAGTAGCCTTGTCGTGTAACTTAATCAGCAAGCCTCTGTCTACCAGAGTGGGCACTGCAGGCATTGGTGTGTGCTTCTCGAATGATGTATTATCCTTTGGTAGTCGTGATGCATCGTAGTAAAACTCCTTTGGTGAAGGCTTCTTTGTATAATGTTTCATCGAGTATGTAGAATCGGGCGCATCGGTTCCTTATAGTCTTTCGTTCGATCATCGTGGCATATGGAGGAATGTGCTGATGCTTTAAGAAGTTTCAGATGTCGAAATACCATGGCTATCCGCCGTCGGTTGGTATTTTTCAAATTTGAACATAGCGACTTCAGTTTCTGCCTTGACGTGCTTTTTCAGAGAGATTGCCTCGTTTGGTCCTGTATTGGTGGGGAGGATCGGTAATTCTCTCTTAACGGTCCATGCTACCTCATGAGCTGGTGCTATTAATTTTTTGATAGAGAAGGTCTTGGTACTTTATCCAATGGGTATTTGGATGACAGAGCTAACATGGATAAGGATCTGCAAGCTCGTTTTCTAGTCTAGAGATATGCGTGAAAGAGATTCTTTCAAATTTCTTCACTAAATATTGAGCGGTTTCTAAGTATACCATTAGTCTCATTTTCTTAGTTTTCCATTCTCCTATAACTTGTGCAATTACTAGCTTGGAGTCACCGATAGTTTTAGCTGCTTAACGCCTAATTGTAATGCTGCTCGTAGTACAGCTATAAAAGCTTTATATTCTACGACGTTATTAGTGATAGAGAAGTCTAATTGAAAAGTCTTAGGTATAACTACTCCTTCTGAGCTTAGGAGGACTATCCCAATACCTTTTCCTTTGTGCTTTAGAGCACCGTCGAAATAAAGGGTCTATGACGTCTTATCGAGCTCTTCGTTATGAATTGTGAGTAGGTCTTCATTGGGGAAATCAACATGTATGGGCTCATCACTAGGGAGCGAGAGCTCTGTGAGATAATCGGCAATTGCTTATCTTTTGATTGATTTCTGCGTGGCGTATGTGATATCAAATTCTTGTAAGAGCATATGCCAGCGAGCGATCTTTCCTGATGTTGCAGGCTTTTCAAATATGTACTTCAGAGGGTCCATTCGGGCTAATACTAGTATTTTATGTGCTCTGAAATAGTGTCATAATTTGGTTGAGGCCCATACCAATGTGAGGCAAGTCTTCTCCATTGAAGTTTATTTTCGTTCGTACTCGACCATCATCCTACTAAGGTAGTAGATAGCCTTCTCTCTCTTGCCTTCTTCTTCATAGTATCCCAGAATCACTCCCATTGATTTATCGTTCATCGAAAGGTATAGGATTAGGGGACTTTCGAGAACTGGTGGCGATAGTATTGGTGGGTTAAGGAGGTACTTTTTGATATTATCGAAGGCTTGCTGGCACTGGTCATCCTATTTGTACTAAGTTCCTCCTTTAAGAAGTCTATAGAAAGGATTGGATCTGTCTGAATGTTGGGAGATAAATCTGATAAATTGTAATCTTCCTATCAGGCATCGTAATTCTTTGTTATTATTGGGAGGTGGTATCTCGAGGATGGCTTTGACTTTGTCAAGGTCGACTTCGATCCCTTGCTTGCTGACTATGAAATGGAGTAATTCTTCGAAGGTGACTCCGAAGACACATTTCTTTGGATTCATTTTCAGCTGATACTTTCTAGCTCTTTGTAGTACCAGTCGAAGTGCTTCAATATGTCCTGCTCGTGTTTGGGACTTCACTAATATGTCATCGATGTAGACTTCTACACATTTATACATCATGTCGTAAAAAATAGCCATCATGGCACGTTGATACGTGGCTCCTGTGTTCTTGAGCCCAAAAGGCATGACGATATAACAATATGTTTCCCATGGTGTGGTGAAAGAAGTCTTCTCTTGGTCAGACTCTGCTAATTTGATCTGATTATATTCAGAGAAACCATAAAGGATAGCATCTCATGTCCAGCGGTGTTGTCGACTAGAGTGTCGATGTGTGGAAGTGGGAAGTCGTCTTTTGGGCATGCCTGGGTGAGGTTTCGGAAGTCAATGCAAACCCGTACTCTGCCGTCTTTCTTAGCGACAGGTACTATATTGGCGACCCACTTGGGGTAGAGGAAAATTCGGATAAATTTGGCTTTGTGTAACTTGTCAACTTCCTCTTTAACTTGAAAGGCTATTTGTGGGTGCATCCTATGGAGTTTCTGCTTAACAGGCTTTGCATCGGGTTCTAAGACAAGATGATGTTCTACTAAATTCGGGTCTAAACCAGGCATATCCTTATAGGACCATGCAAAGGAATCGAGGTGTTCTTGTAGGACTTGTACAATTTATTGGCGCTCCTTAGAGTTAAGCATTGCGCTAATCAGTAACTTCTTGGGTTTCTCTTTAGTGCCAAAGTTAAGGTGTTCTGTAGGTTCCGCGGGAGCTTGGGTTTGCTCGTCGAAATGCTTGATAACCCATTGGAAATCCGGTGCCTCCTCGGTGATTGGTGTTCCTTCTTTATCCTCGGTAAGCTCATATACTCGAAATTGCTACACTAGGGATTCAATTTTGTGAGAGGCAACCCTTTATCGGTATAATTTATGACCGAGAGACCTTTAGTAAGGTGAAGGTCAAGGCTATTGATCATTTTCTCAAAGTCACAAAGTGTCTCATCTGGTATGATCACTGGCTTGTTGTTTAGCCTGGATGCTTTGTGTCCTCGTACGGGAGATGGGATAGAAGTCTTAGGAGAAAAGTCTCCTTGTTGGCCACAAACTTGGTTTGGGACGAAGGGTTCCCTTTCTTTTATGGGGTTTTCTAATTTTTTTGAATTTTGTATTTAGGAATTTTTAGGGTTTTCGTCTTTTTGTATTTTTTTAATTTTTGATAATAAATATGGTACAGGGGTTGGTCGCCTCAAGTCGGGAGAGTTGCTTCCTCTAACCGAGGGAGCAAGACGGCTGCTGGAGTCGTTCAGGCGATCCTTCGAGAAACGCAGATTTGTTCTGAATTTGACTTTTTTTTTGGCGTCCTCAATTGATGAGGTCTTTTGAATAAGCGACGCAGGTGATAGTGGCACCAACGTTTGGATTTCTTCTACCACATTGATTGCCCATTCTTCGAAGAAACTTTGAAGATCGTAGTCGATCAAACTATCATCCTCTGAGATATAATAAGGTTTTTCTTCCTACCGAGGGTGATCCCTTAAAGGAACCTCAGGGGTAGCAAGTTCTTTTCCTTAATCTTCATAATATGTTAGGATGAGCACGCATGTTCGACATCGAGGTTGATAATGGTGAGAAATTCAGGGAGATCCCCAAGGACAGTCCCATCCTTCTAGGTTAGAGTCGAAGACGGTATTGAATTTATCTTCTTGGTCTGATAGTGTTTGAAGTCCTAGGTTAGCTTGCTCTGCTAACTTTAGTGCAGGGAGGTCTATCCAGTAGTCTTCGTCATCACTCAGGGGAGGTTGCCACTCTTCCTCAAGAGATTTCTAGAATATTTAGAGTTGTGGCCCATCTGAGGATGAAGAAGTGTCTAGTTCAAGTTCCTCTTCAAACTCTATGAGGGCGATATGAGTGTTTCCCCTGGGTCAACTAGATGACCGTTGGGATTTTCTGCTTCTTGTGCTAGTGGCCGAGCTGGTAGGTTATTACTTGTTTCGATTGTCACGAAGTTGGAGTGATTCGATTCTTCCATTATATAATGTTGGGTCCAACTAGCGAAGCATTCTAATATGCTGGTGCATGCCCTACAGCAAGGTTGGTATGGGTGAGCGATACAAGGGGAGTCCCAGGGACATTCCCATCCCCCAAGGCCATGGCCGAGGCGCATGCTATATGAGTTAAAATCCTCTTATGGGGTGTCATCTTCTTCCCATATTGAGTGTAAGTACTCTTCATAATCTTGCAAGGCTGCTACGTGAAAATTTTCGTTGTCAGCGGATTCTCAATCTTCTACTCATGGCTTGAGTTCTAGAGGTTCTATCTCTCTTTCTTCTGTAAGCTCCTTATTGTCAAACAAGGGTTTGACTCCTTCGAGTGGTTTATCAATATCATCATTTAGATTGGTTAAATTATTGAATGTTTTAGTCATTTGCTCGATTTCCACTTCTTGGGATCAAGTGAAGGACACTTCCTTCTGCCTTGATACATCTGCTTTCTCAGTGGTCCCATAGACGAAGTGATCATATAGAGACCATTTGGATGAGGTAGGGAATAAGTCGGCTTATGGGTTGTCACGACCTCAGATTTTTGAGATAAGTGCACGGTATGCATTACACATAGGTATATGTGTTTCACAAGGAGACCAAAACGAATCAAAGACACTAAGTGTGTACGTGGGAAACACACTAGTATACCCCTAACTTATAGATATAACAGTGAAAGAGAGAGAGAGAAACCTTTACGTAACTCTATTCTAACCTAAATAGAGAGAAGGAGAATATAGAGAGAAAGAAGAAAAGAGCCTAGTAGAGAACTAGGGTTTGTTTGGGACTTAAGTCGGCAAAGGAGATTAGAGGAAATGACGGGAGGAAGAACCAGGGAGGCCAGATAGCCTAGTAGATATTCGAATCATAAATCGGACCGGTGCGTGACTCATCGTCAGAGGTACGTTAAGGACATGATAGATGCCTAGGAATGTTTTAAATAGTAGGAAAGATGTTGGCTAAATGTTTTCTTGTATGAGATTAAGGTTAAATGATGGATGGAAACATGTTCTCGATCTGATCGAGGGACAAAAATCATTGTTCCTCGCTCGAGCGGTCTAAAAAGGCTCGCTCGAGCGAGGATGAACAGAGAAAAGTATAACTCTGGGCTCGCTCGAGCGGTCCCCAAAACTAAAGGGAATCTCGCTCGAGCGAGGGTCCACAATAATAATTCGAAAGCTCGATTTAACCGCTCGAGCGACCTCGATTTAACCGCTCGAGCGAGGTCAAGAGACCGCTCGAGCGAGGTCAAGTGACCGCTAGAGCGAGGATAAGTGGCCGCGCGAGCGAGGTCTGGTGACCAGATCTTGGTTTTTCGAATATAAGAAACTTGGGGGTCATACACCCCAATGACTTTAGATTGTTCTAAACCTATCTTTGAAATGTAGGTTTGATGCATTATAACCCTCTACGAGCAGGCGTGCCTTGAGATTCGTCGAGGTAGGGAATATTCTTGAAACATGTGCATTATTCTGTGAACTCATATGCGTAGTATAATCTATTTAAATAGTCACATATTTCATGAACCCTCATGATAAGGGTGTGTGTGTGTGTTACAACGTGAAAATCTTGAAGTCCCCAGGGGGCGAAAAATCATGTAGTTCAATCAAAGAAGGGTGCAACAGCAGTATGGGGCATCCCAGGGATGCGGATGAAAACTAACAGAGAAACAAAGGTAATGTGATAAGGCCTAATGTAATATAATTAGCACAATCACGGTGAATAACTATATGTAAAGCACATTGATATTTTTATTATTTAAGGTTGATTAGAATACCCCACCGACGTGGTGGGATACCCACGACTGACTCGGCAGGATATCCGTGATCGGTACGGCGGCCAATCCGTACATTTATAACACATCCCAGGGATGTAGATTGAGAATAGACCCAGCCGCCTATGAGAAAGGGGCCCGGGCAGTATTCCCAGGGAATACATATAACAACTGTCTAGTTAGACGACGATGGCGGGTATTCCATCGGGGCTCGATGCTATATTGCTCGAGGACTACTTAAGTTAAGATTTAAGTAATTAGGCCAAATTCACAACTAAACTAATAAGGAGATTAAACAAAACCATGCTAAGTAACGACCAAAAATCATTGGGTTATTCCCTATTATTCAATTTGTTGTCCATAAGTGATTACTTTATAATTCTATGCTTGTCAAATTACTGATATATGTGGGAAGGTTGATCTATATGTTCTTTTTGTTTTCCCTACTGAGCTAGGATGTAGCTCACCCCCTTCGACTATACGTCGCAGGTCCAGGACTAGCGGCAGCAAAGACTTCGGAAGAAGCTGATCCAAGGGCTTCAGTTTTTGTGCCCACAGAAGAGTCAGAACCTCCTCCTGAGGAATTCTTCTAGGAAACCCGCTGCATACTTTGAGAGTGAGTCGAGAGAGTACTATGTATGGCTTGGTATATCAAGCCTCTTTATTTCGAATGTTTTAATTACCATTCCTTGACAGAACGCCTAGGATGAACTGTGATTACTAAAAATTTGGGTAAGTTCTTATGCCCATGAGTTGGCATGGGACAAGGACTGCCTTGCGACACCTTGATTATTTTGTTGAGTTTTGTGTAGCTACGAGTGCTTCAATTTCAGTTTTAGTTTTTATATACCAATGTTTCGTAAGGAACCCGGGGCACGGCCTTGAAGGACGTACTGATGGCACGGATTTCAGGGTTTCGAAATTCGGGCTGTCACATGGGTCGTCCGATTGATAACCTAACCCTATGTGTTTATGTATTTTCTTTGGGACGATAGGTCCTACATGACCTTGCTTATTTTTACCGAGTTCGGTGTGGGGAACGTATCCGAGTTGGTACATAAGGTCCCACCCTTTCGTCGCGGTGGGGTTGATATCATAAAGTTTGGCGAGGTCTAGGCCGACCTCTCTCCTCATTAATTTTATTGACACGTTGGGGGAGAACTAGGAGGGGTAGGGGGACGGACTTCCACAATGGCTGTCTCATCAGGGATTTTAGTCTTCTGAATGTGGCCCATGTTCAATACAGAATTATGGGCTATAGGAATACTTGCTGGGTAATCAGTATCCATCTCCTGGAGGGTGCGTCAGCGTATATACAGACGATGGAGTCCTCATATGGGAATTTGACTCATTGATGGTATATGGATGCGACAGCCTTCATTGACTCTAACCATTTTCTTCCTAGGATAAGATTGTACGTACTAGCAGAATCTGAAATATGGAAGGTGACGTCTTTCATTACATGTCCAAGGTGAACTTGGAGTTTAATAGTTCCTTTGATAGAGTGATGCAATCCATCATAAGCTATGAGTGACAGTGCCGAGGGCCTGACATCCTGCTCCATGTATTTAAGCGTCTTTAACATTATGAGAGGGCAAATATTGAATCCTGCTCCCGTATCGACCAACGCATGGGGTACGGAGAACCCTCTAATTATTACTATAAGATATATGGGAGCCGCACTCCCACAGAGTCACTCTTTAGGCATGTCTGCATTTGTGAAAGTGAGCGTTGGAGGTTGTGCCATGACCGAGGTGATTTGATGAAGCTCATGTAGGGTTGTGTCCTCATCCACTTGCATGTCTTCAAGTATCCTTATCAACAATCGGTGATGGTCAGGCGATTTCTTGATGAGTTCTAGTATGGATATTTGGGCTAAGATCTTTTGGAGATGCCGCAGAAGGTCATATTCTTGCCTTGGCTCGGGTGCCATTTCTTTGCCTAGCCGATGAGCCTTGGGTGCAGGTGGTTGGATTGGTTGAGGTACAAGAATTGGCGGAGGAATAATGTAAGGTGGGAGCGGCAAGTTAATCTCTCTTTCTCTTACATTCCCCTCTTATGGTTGTGCATTCGTGAAATCCTTATTTCGAGGGAAAAGCGGAGGTGGATAATTGGTTCCCGACTTGAGAATCGGGCACGTCATTGACCGAACTCGGTGTGGCTCAACGTGGATGTATTTGTGAAATGAGTGAAATTTGAGGTCAGAGCGCGTACCTGCACGATGCCTCTCCAAGGTGGGAGGTACTATGTGTAATCCTCCTCCTCTAGGAAAGTAGAGACCAGTGTCTCGCATGGGTCGGGATGTTCTTCACGCTCACTTTCTTCTATGTTTAGCAAACACTCAGTCTTTTTTTCATTCTCTTGGCTTGGAGTCTTCTGAGTGACACTTTCTACCCATGCAGCAATTTAGGTTGTAGTTTGAAGAACATGATCTCTGTACTCGGGTTCAGAATCGAACAAAGGGAGTGGTAATGACATTGATTCAGGATTTGGAGGGGTTGAAGATTTTGGTGGGTGACTATGGAGGAATGGTCTCCTAGACTTAAAGGAATGGACTCATATCTAAGCAAATTTTGGATAAGGAGGTGGGCTCGGCGGGGCAATGCGAGTGATCAAGGCCGAGGGATGCGGGGGTGAAGGAACTCTCGCTAGTGTGGCGAAAGTATTAGAGGGTTGAATGTGAGTGATTAAGGTGGAGGGCTGGAAGGAGGATCAACTGGAAAGATCTATGGTGGTGACCTGAGTCGGTGTTGCTTGGTTGTGGTTGGGCATGGGGTTATTAATGATCCCTAAATTTTGTTGGGGTTGGTTATTATTAGGGTTAGGATTTCTAAGCGCTTCCCAATCGATATGATTTTGGTCATTCATGTCATAGATTATGTCCCTGAGGACCCATCAGTCTTCTAGGTTATGTCCTGCATATCGATGGAAGGCACAATATTTACTATAGTCTAGATTGGTCGGCCATGGGCGAGGTCTTTCTTACAGGAATCAGAGGAGATTCTGAGTGTTGAGGAGACAAAAGATGTTAGGAATCGTATCAGGTAGAGGGGGGTAGTGTTCCAGCCACAGCTGGTAGAGACCTCTAGCTGGATTGAAGTTTTGTGGTGGGGGTACGCTATTATAGTTCGACGCATGGGCCAGTCAATTCTGCATCATGTTCTGGCACTGGTAGGTGTTGGGATATTGGTTTCAATTTTTATACTGGCCCTGATTCTGGTTTTGGCCTTGGTTTTGGTTTGCATATCTCTGTTAATTAGCGCCTTGGTTTTGGTTGGTATACCGTTATTGATTTTGATTTTGCCCAAAATTTTGCGATCAAAAATTCCCGTTACCAGAGTTTTGTCCTTGGTTGACAACGGTGTTGACCTGCTTGGTTCCCGAGGCTTTCTTATTATTTTTCGACTGACTCACTAGAAGAGTCTACTTTCGACATAACTATTAATAGGGCAAGGTCTCCGCCTTTAATGTGTCATGCTAGTCGGGATGTCCGGGAGTGGAGTGCAGTGAAGTCAGGGCAATCACTTATGACAAGTGCGCTCTTTAACGGTTCTCTAGTATTATCGATGATAATGTCCACCAAGTCCTTCTCTTTCATTGAAGTGTTGGTCCTGGCAGCGAGCTTTATCCATCTAGCAACGAGTTGATAAATTTTCATCGGTTCCTTGCTTGGCCGCTATCAAATCGCTGAAACTGACCGTCTCTTGGATCAAGTGTTTGTATTGGTTAAGAAATTGACTGACCAAATCATCAAAGGTCTCTATCTTATAAAGTGTGAGTCCCACAAACCAATCTAAAGCTTCTCCTTCTAATGAGCGTTGGAAATAGTGAATGAGAAGTCCTTGATTATTATGTATGGGCCGACAATCGTTACAAAAGAGGGCCAAGTGAGGATTCGGATTTTCCGTGCCATTATATTTGGTAGATTTTGGCAGTTTGAATCCTATTGGTAAGTTAAATTCGACATCCCAGCAAAATTTGTCGAATCTGAATAAGTGACCGGAGCACTCTCACTTGGTCATGTACTCATCGAGCATTCTAGGGAGATCTTCAATTTTGATGGTGTTGTCTTTTAGAGCGGCCTATGAGCAAACCTTGTCTAGAGAGTCATCATTGAAAAATGTGTGAGCAGGTTGTCTCAATGGTGTGGCGCGGGCTGACACCGTGCTTGGGGTAGGAGGTGGCCTCTCTTGTCGTTCTTGGTCTTCTGAAAAATTTCGTGACCTGATGGTCTCGTATGCAGTGGCCAATCCTCGAAGTAATTCCTCGGAGTCATCATCTCCTCTTTGTATTCTTTGAATACTGAGCTCTACGATTTATTGAGTAGTAAGGCTTTATCCAGTGTTACCATCTCTCCCACTATGATGATTACCAATTGTGGGGTAGAGAAGAGATTTTCTTGTTCGCTAGCCATATTAATCTTCGTACGCAGAGTTGTTATGATACTCCCACAATGGTGGGTCTCCCAAACTCAGTCTTCGTATGTCAAACATCTCGAGTCTTTGACGAAGACTCATATATTTAAGGAAATCTAAACGATGCGATGGAAATAAAAAAAAGGAAAGTAAAATAAAAACTATCTAAGAAAGAAAGAGTTTGCAAAAGTATCCCATCGCGATCGCCAGTCTATTGGTGCGCGCTTTTTATGGGTTCCTCTCGGTCCCCGTAGAATCAGTGGCTCCAATTCTGTCCAAGTGGACTCTAGCGATGCGGCGTTTGGAATGATGGAGGTGAAGATAAAAAAAAGTATTTTTCTAGGAAGATTCCTAGTTTGTTGTGATCGCCAGCTGCAGATATTTAACAATGTTGCAACACGTCAATGATCACGCTTTAGAGCGGGTGTGGGTTACTTCTTTACTGAATCGTCCGCTTGCGAACATCAGTAGATATGTCTCTTCTTATAATTTAGATAGTTTAGTTTTTCTTTTATTTCCTATTATTGTTGTAGTTCTAATCAGTTTAAATTTTCCAATTCTGTTGTGAGTTTAACCGTGTGGGTTTATTATAGTTGATTTAATCTAGTATTCTAATTCTATCAGGAGTCTAATTAATTTCAGTTTCCTAACCTTATTAAAGTTTCAGTTAATTTAGTGTCCTAATACTACTAAAAGTCCAATTGATATCGGTCTCCTAATTGTACTAGGAATGCAAGTATATTAATTCTTAATGAAACTCTAATTAAATTAAGCATGATAATTATACTAGAATTCTAAGTAAAGCAAGTATACTAATTATATTGAAATTCTAATAAAAAAGAATATAATAATTATTTTGAAATTCTAATTAGAGCAATTATAATAGTCCTACAAAAATTCTAATTGGAATTGGAAACTAATTCTACTAAAACTCTAATTAAAATAAAGAGATTAATTTTACTAGAATTACGATTAGAGCGAGAAATTAATTATCCTAAGATTCTAATTAAAGCAATGAATTATCTATGCTAAAATCCAATTAAAATAAGGGAACTGCTTTTTTTCTAGAATTATAATCAAAGCAATGAATTCTAAGGATTTAATAAAAATAAAGCATGTAAATTAATTATACTAAAATTCTAAGCATGAATTATGGAACTGATTTTCTAATTCTAATTAAACCAACTAAATAATTCTAAAAAAAAGGGTTTCGGCCTGCTATGCTAAGGAGGACCGGCCTTGTTCCCGAGTACCCTCCGTAAGCTCCCTTAGGCAAATCGGGTGGCTGAGATAAAAGAAAAATTAGATTTCGGATTATAATATTATATTTGGATTTTCAGAGTCGATTTCGGGTTAATAATAATGAATTAAATTGAGAAACTAGAATTATAGAAAACTAAATTAATATTTAGGATTTTTAAAAGTATTAAATTAAGGAATTAAAATTAAAATTTAAAATTCTAGGATTGAATTCGGGTTCGAAATTAGAAAATCAGATCGTATGATTAAGGATTGGTTCTAGAACCTAAGAACTTGAACCAGAGATTAATGATAGGACTGAAAATTAAGATTTTAGAACGAAATTGAGTCAAGGGTTGGTGAATTAGACCGTTAGATTAAGGACTGGTTCTAGAAATGGGGAACTAGAACCAGATATTAAAGATTACGGTCTAAAAAGGGTGCTACGGTCTAAAACTGCGAACTAATATCAATAATTAAAACTAAGAGAAATCCTAAATCTATAACTAAGATTTTTACCTAGGGCCGGGGTTGCGGAGAGAAACCTCAAAGATTCAAAGCTTGAATTTTGAAATCATGGCTAGGTTGCTCTATGTGTTCATTCTCAGAGTTCTTTGGTTTCAAAATCCCAAAAAACTTCGTTCTCTCTCGAAAATTGCTAGCCTTCCATTCGTATTGTGTTTTGGGTCGAATTAAAAAATCTTTTATAGATTTTTCTCTAATTAAACACCCTGTTTCAGGCGTTTAACTGAATTACGCGTCGGTCTCCCAGTGCTTAATCGCTTTGAGTCTGTCACTGACTTAGTGAGTTTCCTAGTTCTAATCACGTTAGAACTAATTGCACGCTTGGTGTAGGGTGCGCAATCCAATTCAGTGCTTCTTTCGAAGCATTTAATCGAGGAGGCTTGGGGGTCAAGGTCTGTAAAACTAGGTCGGGAGTAGGGCAATTGTGCACCGGTGGTGGGGCGCTCAATCCGATCGCTCATTTCATATGAAGCGCATGATCGAGTCTCGAGATGGTCTGGGGACTGATTGCGTGTTTGTGATTTTGTGTGCAATCGAATTGCGTGGGTGGTTGTAGGCACGTAATTTAGGGCTGCTTGGGTTCGGGTCCGGGTCCGGTCTGAAATGTCAGACTATTGTTTCAGTCTGCATTTTGACTATATACTATTATTTTAATATATAGTTTCCCTATGTTGGGATCTAAGCCACTGAGTTATTATTTCAGCCTGTCTTCAGCCATGTACTATTGTTTCAGTACATGGCCCCCACGCTAGGGTTATGGGGCCTGAGCCACAGAGTTATTGTTTCAGCCTGTGTTCAGCCATATACTATTGTTTCAGTATATGGTCCCAATATGAGGGCATAAGGGTCTGAAATGCAAGACTATTATTTCAGTCTGCATTCTGACTATATACTATTATTTCAGTATATAGTCTCCCTACGTCGGGACCTGAGCCACAGAGCCATTATTTCAGCCTGTGTTCAGCCATGTACTATTGTTTCATCCATGGTTCCCACGTTAGGGTCATGGGGCTTGAGCCACAGAGCTATTGTTTCAGCCTGTGTTCAGCCATATACTATTGTTTCAGTATATGGTCCCAATATGAGGGCAAAAGGGTCTGAAATGCAAGACTATTGTTTCAGTCTGCATTTTGACTATATACCATTATTTTAGTATATAGTTTCCCTACGTCGGGACCTGAGCCACAAAGCTATTGTTTCAGCCTATGTTCAGCCATGTACTATTGTTTCAGTGCATGAATCCCACGTTAGAGTCGTGGGGCTTGAGCCACAGAGCTATTGTTTCAGCCTGTGTCCAGCCATATACTATTGTTTCAATATATGGTCCCACTTAGGGTTGTGAGGTCAAAGGTTGACCGAACAAATTTGTATATTCCGAGAGGGAAAAATGGGGGTGTCTACACTTGGGAGGCATATTCCTTAAAGTCTTTGAGTCAGTCTCATTCAATGAATGGTTTTGCATTGGTACCTCGCTAAGGGTCTCAAAAAGTTCCCAAGCATCCTCTGTAGTTAACGTACAAAACATTCCTCTACAAGCAACATCAATCATATACCAGGCTTGTTCAATAAGGCCTTCGTAGAAATTGAGTACTATTTTCTAGCGCGGGACCTCATGATGAGGGCACTTGTCCAGAAGCTCGTTAAGACGCTTCTAGCTTCCCTCAAAGGATTCGCCCAGAAATTGGTGAAACGTTGTGATAATCTTTTAGATTCGATTTGTTTTACTAATTGGGAAGTACCTTGTAATAAAGTTTGTTTGCAATTCTTCCCAGCTAGCAATTGTGTTATTAGGCAACGATTTCAGCCACTGCTTTGCCCTTTCTTTAAGGGAAAATGGGAAGAGCCTCAAACGAGTGACCTCTTCTGACAAGTTTTTAATATTAACAATTGCACAGATTTCTAGAAAACTCATTACATGCATATATGGATCCTCCTCACCAATCTCATAAAAGATAGGAAGTAATTGAAGCACACTAGGTTTAATCTCGAAGGTTCCATCGTCGGCCACAAGGGGTAATTGAATACATGAGAGAGGTGTAAATGCATGATACTCTCCCAATGGTTTAGACACAAATTGATCTTTCTCTGCCATAGTAAATAGAATTAGAAACAGAGCGGGATGGTTAGAATGATTATTGTATCTGTTTATTTTTGTTTTAATTTTATATGATTTTTATTTTAGAAAGTAGGGAGAGAACAAATCTGAGCCTTTAGCTTCTCTTGTCAGACGAAGTGTTGAAACCTTTGATTCACTACTTCGAATAAACCTGTAAAAGATTAAGAAGTGATTAAAGAAAAATAAAAATATAAAGAAAAATAGAAAGAGAAAGACAAATATTAGTTTTCAAAATAAAAACAAAATAAAGAATAAAATCAGGTTCCCCGGCAGCGGCGCCAAAAACTTGTTCGGGCTTTTAATCGTACTAAGTCTTAACCTATTGCAAACACACAATGGAAATTGTAGCACTAGTATAGGATCGTTCCCACAAGGAAGGTGATTATTTTGATATATTTGCATTTGTTTAAAAACTTCTATTTGTCTTTTAAGATCTTAAACTACTAGAGAAATATGAATAAAAGCATGGGTTGTTAAGCTAATTTGCAAAAATTATATTTAAATCCTCCTCCTTTCAGATTATGGTTGTTAATCACAATCCTTTAGATCTCGGATATCTACAAAATAAAGTACTGTTATACCGTATCTCAGTCCTCTAGAATTTGGGCGCCAATCAAAAGCTAGAATTCCTTAACACAGATTTAAACTAATCCACAATCTTCCTGAAATTTTGGCGTCAATCAAACTCAAGAAAATTGAAGATGGAAAAGTACAACCATTACACTAATCTGCAAATTCTCAATCTGAGTTGTCAATTCAAATAAAAAACTTTTAGATGTTTACAAAGCAATAAAAATGCATGAAAATAAATCTAAACTAGAAAGCAATAAAAAGATCTTTCATCCCTTAGTTGCAGGCGTCAATTGCTCCTGAGAAACTATAGATACTCTACTCTAATCTTCCAACTCCCGATTACAGGCATCAATTGCTCTCGAGAAACCTTGGATATCTAAACTACTCTACTCTACTTTTGATCGAAAGAAAACCCAACCTCAGTCGTTAATTGATGCTAAGAATTCGTTCGATAACTCTATTCCTATGTCGAGCCTTCTTATTTATAGATCATAAAGGGTCAGTTTATATTATTCTAATTCTAATAAAAGAAAACTTTAAGTAGATGCGTGCAAGACTTTTCTCCTTGAATTTAGTGATAGAGATCTTCTGAGTTCTTTCGCCAATCTTCTTTGATCCATAAGTTACCAGACATCTATTCCAAGAGATCTTCTAATTCTGTGCATGGCGGTGTAGACTTCATGTGATCAGCAGCATGAGCTTTATTTCGTTTTTTCGTGTGTACGATTGTTCTTCCTTCTATACGATTTCTGCTCTGTCGAACGTTCGAGATTTTACTTTGGTTCCTCCAGTCGTAGCTTCTTTCGTACATTTGTGAATAACGATTTATGTTTCTTCTATCTTTTTCGTTCATTCGATATTTTTATTTTTTCTGGCTCATTGACTGTTCCTTCGTTCAAGTGGATCATTTCTTCACATGATCATAGTTCTTGCTACTTTTTGAGTTCATTTTGGCAAAGATTAAGACTTCGGCTCTATTCTATTCATTAATCTAAATATCTACACATAACATCTCATTAGTACCAGACTATGTCTATCATCACTAAGTTAAGGGTGGTAAAGTGGTATATTCTATGATTGATCACCCCCCTATAAGTTGGTTTAGGCTCCAATAATTCCTACATTGTGGCACCCTGTAAAGTCACGCACAAGTAACTTGAAACACGTGGCAGGTCACTAATTGCTGGACTGCTAGCTGGAGAAGTCCACTTAGGAACTTGATCTCTAGAGACCCAGATGAGGTTAGCGAATTTGAATCCCATTGATCGACTAGTTTAAATTGAGGTCGATATGGACCCAGAACCACAGCCTTTGCGAAACCACCCTTTTGGGCTTTGTTTGGGAATTAAATCCCGGTTTGGGCCACCTAGAATGTAGGTACTAGTGGAGGGACTGACCACTTAAGACCCACACACCATCTAAGGCCCATTTGAACTCACGTGTCACTTAAGACCTGTTAGAGTTTATCATGCTAAGACCCAGATGAAACAGAGTACTTAAGCCCTTTGAGTAGGAGCCAATTGATGGATTGCATATACGATTTTAGTGTGTACAAGCCACACACCCAATCCCCAACCCAGCCTTTCTATTTAGCCACCTCCTCACGTATCCATGCAAATGATTGCATTAAGGGAGCCGGCTGATAAGCTTGAGGAGAAACCAGAAGGTGAAAGAGAGAAGTTGTGCCATCCTCTTTGATTTAGTTTTCTTGAAGCCTAAACCTCGATTTATCCTGAAACCCTTTCCGTTCGAAGAGAAGAATCGATTCCTAATAGCTTTGAACACTCCAAACTCTATAGTTCTTCGTTCAATCGTGGTGAATGAATTTTAGAATTTGCTCTTCGACGGTGTAATCCGACACCGGTGAGTCGTATATCTCCACATGCGAGGAAACTAATAAAGGTAACCCTTGTAACACATACATGGCATTTTAGAATCTGAACCTTATTACTAAGTAATGATAATCGAAGCCGCATGCAAAGATTCCACGGATCGAACGCGTGTGAATCGAGAAAATGGAAGCAGCTTGGTTTGATTGTTGGAACCCTTGCATGTGCTTTGAGATTTGGGTATAAATAGGTTTTTAAAACTCGTAAATGCGTATAAAAGTGGTGTGTAGTTGCTTGTGTTCGAAAGGGAATCTCATAGGTGGAGGATAACTCAGTTAGAGTGTATGTGATGCGTCATTGAGCCAATTTGAGTGCCCATAGTAACCAGCTCGAGCAGATGTAGGATTTGTAAATGATGAAAATACTGTGATGTAAGCTCAAGGGTGATTCAGAGTCCCTCGAGCATAAAATCACCTGAAGCCTACGCTCGAGCAGAAATTTTAGGCCAAAATCGCTCGGGTCAAAACCGCTCGAGTGTGATTTGAAGGTTTGTACTGGGAATACGCTCAAGCTTGATTGGAGCCGCTCGAGCGGGAAAAGACCTGAATCCTATGCTCGAGCGGGAATTGTAGGCCATTTCAACTTGGGTTAAAACCGCTCAAGCGTGAATTGAGGGTTTATACTAAAAATACGTTCGAGCGTAATTGAAATCGCTCGAGCGGGAAATCACCTGAAGGCTACGCTTGAGTGGGATTCTTGGGCTCTTTTGGCTCGGGTCAAAACCACTTGAGTGTGATCGTAGTTGCCACTGGAAATTGCTCGAGTGGGAATGAACGACGCTCGAGCGGGAAACCCTGTTTTGGCATCATTTGTCTTGTGTGCTTAGGACTTGACTCATGTGCGTGCGAGGCATACCGGTGTGAATGCAATGAGTGTTGATGACTAAGATGTGCATTGGACCTTGTGATTTAGGAGGATAAGGTGAGGAAACGCCTTGATAAGAGCACATTATAGTCACGACATGTGAGCTCAAATTGACTTAAGGTAGGGAAATTATGAATGCAAAGTTATATGCTTGACATGAATCATGAGATAACTTAAATGATTTACTCGTATTTGAATTATATATTTTTCATATACTGGATAAATGAATACTATGCATATGTTTTGAGATTGCTTTCGTAAATGAAATTGCACTTTTTACTCGACATCTTGCTTGCATTGATCCTATGTTCTATTGAGAATTCAAGATCCGTTTGTGATATGATTCATGCCATTCTTATTCGTGTGAACGTGCTATGTGTAAGAACTAATTCTCGTCCATGACTAGCTGTGTGTATACGCTATGTGGAAGATTGTGTGCAACTGAGGAGTGGAGCCTCCATGAGAGGGGGAGTCCCCAGAGTAATGACCCTGTGTCCGCTATGGACTGGTCAATTCCCGCTACGGGATGCAGTGCCACAAGTCTCATTCTCATTCTTGTGATTAGATGTGAGTGGAGTGGAATCTCCAAGGGAGGGGTGGAGTCCCCAAGATTTTTACCGAGTGTTTGCTACGGACTGCTCTATTTCCGCTATGGGATACTGACACTAATATTATGTGACTCGATTACTTGGTGTGATGTGCCATGCTTGACCTTATGATCCTATACTCTCGTTTTGTACTATGCTCGATTATATGATTCCATATGCTCGTTTTGTACTCATAATCCCGGATTTGATATGAAAGTCAATTCTAGTTTCCGTGCTCGGTTATTGATCTAAATTCGTATACCCTTGGCATCATGACATGACATGTTTGCGAAACGCATGTTTTTTTTTTTTAAATACTTGTTTATGCTCGTATGCTTTTGATATCATATGAAACTGATAAATTGTTTTACTTACGCATATATGCCATGAGATTAGAATGATTTTATATCATTTTACATTGTACATATCCCTACTGAGCTTGGATGAAGCTCATTCCTCAACTATATGTCAAAGCTGCTAGAGCTGACCCTGGGCTGGACCCGGAGCAGGAGGAGGATCCCGACTATATTCTGAGAGACGAGGAGGATTTGCTTGAAGAGCATTTTCGGTAGTCGCGTTGGGGAAAGTGCGGTGTTTTGTGGATATTTTGAGAGGTTTTTTTATTAACAGGTAGTGTGAGATACTTTTCGAATTTTGTAAGGAAAAATACTCAGATAAATTAATACTGAGCATTATGTGTGGATCCACTGTTTAGGTGAAGAACGGCCTTTACCGGTGGATGTTTCTTTTGGCAATTTGGATGATGGTGAATCATGGGAATGATGATGCATTTTGTAAATCTTGTGTGATTAGTTAAGCTTGATGCCGTGTGAGTGATTAGTATTAGCTTGCCTACATTGTTCACTCTGCTATATCTGTTGCGTACTTTGATAATGCGTGTATGTGTGCTTACCATCATGATAATGGCTCGGTTCTTCAGATGTGTTAACCCCGGAGGATTGAGTTGTTATATATGGGTCGTGTTGCGCGACCCGACGGCCCGGGTTTTGGATAAGGAAATTCGGGGTCGTCATAGGTGGTATTAGAGCGAAGTACTAGAGTTCATGTACTATAGCAAAGCGGATCTGATGTGATACCGTGTGTCACTCGGAGTAGCAGAGACCTAGTCTGAATACCTGTAAGACTAAGGTTCTATACGCAAAGCTATAGGTTAGGTAGAGGGAATAGTGTGAGGGTCAGTGTTGAGGCTTTAGTTTTCGAATCAAACTAACCTAGAGTTGTTTGGCCATGACAGGTCAACATGCAGCCTCGACGGGGAAGACCAAGGACCGCCAATATAAGAGACACCCCAAGTCGAGACGGATTCGTCATAGGATCGAATGAAATCCCTATTAATACCAACAACGATGTACCTGGAGCAAATGAGATCCCCATAAACAACAACAATGCATCAGGATCGGGGAACATTAATGAAATGCTCCAAGGAATGATAACAATCAACAGTTGTTGGAGACAATGGCGAATGCAATAGCATTACTAATAGAGAGACGCCACTATTGGTGCACGCTTTTTCTGGGTTCCTCTCGGTCCCCGTTGAATCAGTGGCCCAATTCTGTCAAAGTAGACTCTAGCGACGCAGCGATTGGAAAGTTAGAAATAAAATAATAATAAAAAAAGGTTTTCTAGGAAGGTTTCTAGTTTATTGCGATCGCCAACTGCAGATATTTAACGATGCTGCAGCACGTCGGTGATCACGCTTTAGAGTGGGTGTGGGTCACTTCTTTACTGAATCGTCCGCCTGCGAACTTCAACAATTATGACTCTTTCTTATAGTTTAGATAGTTCAATTTTCCTTTTCTTTCCTATTATTATTGTAGTTTGAATCGGTTCATATTTCCTAATTCTATTGTGAGTCTAGTGGTGTGGGTTTATTATAGTGATTTGATCTAATATTATAATTCTATTAGGAGTCTAATTAATGTAGTGTCCTAATCCTATTAGAATTCTAATTAATTTAGTATCCTAATACTACTTGAAGTCCAATTAATATCAGTCTCCTAATTATACTAGGAATGCAAATATATCAATTCTGATAAAACTCTAATTAAGTCAAACATGCTGATTGTACTTGAATTCTAAGTAAAGAAATTATAATAAATCTACTGTAATTCTAATTGAAATAGAGAACTAATTTGACTAGAACTCTAATTTAAGCAATGAATTAATTTTTAATTAAAATCTAATTAACACAAATAAACTAATTTTATTAAAAATCTAATTAAAAGAAATAAATTAACTATACTAAAATCTAATTAAAATAAATGAACTAATTTTTTCTTGAATTAGAATCAAAGCAATGAATTAATTATACTAAAACTCTGATTAATAAAGAAAAAGAAATTAACTATATTGGAATCTAATCAAGCAACGAATTGACTATGCTAGAATTATCTAATTAAAATAGAGGAACTAATTTTATTAGAATGCTAATCATAGCAATTATTCTAAGGATCTAATTAAAATAAAGCATGTAAATTAATTATACTAAAAATTTAAGAAAATTATGGACTGAATTTTCTAATTCTAATTAAAGCAATAAAATAATCCTAAAAAAAGGAGGTTTTGGGCCCACTATGCTAAGGAGGATTGGCCTCGTTCCCGAATACCCTCCATAAGCTCCCTTGGGCGAATCGGGTGGCTGAGATTAAGGATAAATTAGATTTTTGGATTATAAAATAGTATTTTTAGATTTTCGGAGTCATTTTTGGGATTATAATTACGAATTAAATTATGAAACTACGATTATAGAAGACAAAAATTAATATTTGGGATTTTAGAAATGTTAAACTAAGGAATTAAAATTAGAATTTTAAAATTTGAGGACTGAATTCGAGTCCGAAATCAAAAAATCAAGCCATATGGTTACGGACTTGTTCTAAAAACTATGAACTAGAACCATAGATTAATAATAAGATTGGTGATTAAGATTTTAGAATAGAATTGAGTCTATGGTTGGTGAATTGGGCCGTCAGATTAAGGACTAGTTCTAAAAATTGAGAACTAGAACCAGATATTAAAATTATGGTCCGAAAAAGGGTGCTACGGTCTAAGATTGAATTAATATTTAATAATTTCAAACTAAGAAAAATCCTAAGTCTAAGAACTAAGAACTAGGATCAGAAATTAAAAATTAAATTCTTACATAAGGTCGAGGCTGCGAAGAGAAATCCTGAAGATTCGAAGTTTGAATCTCGAAATCATGGCTATGTTCCTCTATGGGTTCGTTCTCGGAGTTTTCTGGTTTTGAAATCCCAAAAAATTCCATTCTCCTAAAATTTTAACCTCTCCCCTGGTGAATTAGAAAAAAATCTTTTATAGGTTTTTCTCTAATTAAGAGCCCTGTTTCAGGCGTTTAACTGGATTGCGCACTGGTTTCTCGGTGCTCAATCACTTTGAGTCGATTACCGACTCAGAGAGCGACCGACTGATTTGCTCACTGAGTTTCCTAGTTCTAATCATGCTAGAACTAATTGCACGCCCAGTGTGGGGTAAGCAATCCGATTAAGCGTTGCGCTTGATCGAGGAAGCTTAGGGGTCAAAGATGGTAAGACTAGGTCAGGTGTAGGCCGATTGTGCATCGGTGATCAGGCGCTCAATCCGATCGCACGTCTTGTGTGAGGCACGTGATCGAGTCTCGAGATGATCTGAGAATGGAAGTCTGGTATGAAAGGAGGACTAATTGCAAGTTTGTGGTTTAGGGTGCGATCGAATTGCGCTCATGGTTTTAGGCATGTAATTCGGGGCTGTCCGGGTCCGGGTCGGGTCTGAAATTGGAAACTATTGTTTCAGCCTGTATTTCGACTATATATTATGTTTGAGTATATAGTCTCCCTACGTCGGGATCTGAGCCACAGAGCTATTATTTTAGTCTGTATTTAGTCGTGTACTATTGTTTCAGTGCATGGTCCCCATGTTAGGGTCATGGGGCCTGATCCACAGAGCTATTGTTTTAGCCTGTGTTCAGCCATAAACTATTGTTTCAGTATATGCACCCACATTAGGGCAAAAGGGGTCTGAAATGCAAGACTATTATTTCAGTCTGCACTCCGACTATGTACTATTATTTCAGTATATAGTCTCCCTATGTTGGGATCTAAGCCACAGAGCTATTGTTTCAACCCGTGTTCAGCCATATACTATTATTTCAGTACATGGTTCCCGCATTAGGGTCATAGGGTCTAAGCTACAGAGCTATTGTTCAGCTTGTGTCCAGCCATATACTATTGTTTTAGTATATGGTCCCACATTAGGGTAAAGGGGTCTGAAATGTTAGACTATTATTTCAGTCTGCATTTCGACTATATACTATTATTTCAGTATATAGTCTCCCGATGTCAGGATTTGAGCCACAGAGCTATTGTTTCAGCCTGTGTTCAGTCATGTACTATTGTTTTAGTGCATAGTCCCCAATTTAGGGTTATGAGGCCTGAGCCACAGAGCTATTGTTTCAGCCTGTGTCCAACCATATACTATTGTTTTAGTATATGGCCTCACATTAGGGTTATGAGGTCAAAGGTTGACCAAATAGATTTGTATGTTTCGAGAGGGAAAAATGGGGGTGCCTACAGATGCCCCTCTTCGGCGAGCTCTTGTGAAGTAAGAACATGTCGAAGAAGTAGACACCCCTCATTCGAGGTGTCTTCTCGTTTCTCTTGAGAAATCACAAATGTGAACTGGGGATGCTAACATGATATACTTGACTTTATTATCTATCAGTGCAAGCTAAAATGGAGCATTTGGGGGCCCAGTGATAGCTGTCAAAAGGCGTGTTCCATGCTATGGATGCCCAGGGGTGATCCCATCGCATATCGCGACCCGCTGTCATAGACAGTCGACGGGGGAAGTCAGTGTATCCTATTCCAAGAGTGCAAGGGGCATCCCGTCGCGTGTCGTGCCTGCTGCGAGTGATAGTCAAACGGAAAGGAGAATCACCATATCCTAATATTTGGGTGCAAGTGGCATCCCACCGCATGTCACGACCTGCTGCAAGGGGCAGTCAAACAGAGGGGTATGACATAGTCGAGGTATCGGGGGCCGTCATACAAATGTCCATAAATAAGGTCCAGGGATTGATAATAAAATACAATATAATGTCGAAGGCTTTGTAGGTCATGTCAGACCGGACGCGTCATTGCTCACACCAATGTGTGTCAGGTGTTCCTTTTCCAATAGGCAATTGTAAATTCTTAGATTAAATATACTCATTGTTCAATTTCCCAGGGGAATGGCCGATTTGGGCTGGTAATTGAAGTAAATTTTGGTGAATTTTGGTAAGTGAGTCTCTTCGTTTATTTTCATTTGGTTTCTTGTCTTGGTAGTTTGATTATTATTATTATTTTTTTTGGAAGTAAAATATTTTTGGTTTGAGAAGGAAGAGATTTTTTATTTGAAAGTTTGAGAATTTAACTTAAGATCAATTCGGTGGTAAAACGGTGAAAATGTGGCTTCCGAGACGTCCCTGAGCAGATCCACCGGTATGGGATTTGTGTACCCGACCGTTTGTGTGGTTGTCAAGATGACACTTGGCATGCCGGATACTCTGTCTAACCTTCTTGGTAAATACTGCTGATTGTCTCTTATGGAAGGACTATAGTGATTTGTGAGTTGAGAGAGATGGGTTTTGAAAACATTTGATTTAATCATAGCTAATTATATTTTTGAGGAATATCGAGTAATTGAAAAGTGGGTAGTACTTACCTAGGGGTGATACTTACCTGGATTGTGCGTAGCTTGTGTGGTCTGGTGGTGTCGTAGTGTTGCGAGGGGACTTTGGAGATTTCCTTTCTTCAGGTCCACTGTGGCAAAGCTTGGCGGTTGCCAATTTGATGTAATGTCTTGGAGAAGTGATGTTGCTATGGGACTTGGGGATTCTCCCTTTCTTTGGTTGCGTGCTGGATTAGTCCTGGTGACTATGGGGCTCAATTTGGGATAGAGAGAGCTCTTTGCTTTAGTGATGGGACACGATTGAGCTTTCATTCTTTTCGTCATATGACGTGGCAGGTGTTGTCTAAGCTTTTCTGAGTAGTGATGTTTGCGATGGGATATTGGCTGAGCATAGTTAGCGATGGGACACTGGTAGGATATTTGCGCGATAAGTGTGTCATGCTTCTTTCTTTGGCAGATCTTGGGTTATGATGTCGCGACTGCGCCGTGATTGGCTTCATCTTTTTTTTGGCGGTGTGCTTGTGTTTTTAGAGGATTTACTTTTGACTTTTCACAATGGAACATGAGGGCATGACTAATTTATTGCGATGGGACTGGATATTGAGATGATATCATGTGTGTGCATCTTGTCGTGGTGGGATGTGCGTGAGCGGTTGCCCATCTCTCCTTCTTTCTCTCTGAACAGCTTGTGAGGCTACGCGATGGGACAAGAGAGTTTTGATCAAGGTGAGCTAGAAAGATGTGAAGGTATAGATTTTGTCCAAAGTCAGGAATTGCGCGCCTGGTTTAGATCGCTCAATATGATTGCACGCCTGTTTCAGGGCGTGCAATCATAGGTTCAAATTACTGTTTACACGTGTCTGAGTGTGCGTGTGATTGAGTTATATGGTTTAATCATTGTGCATGATTGAGGAGTCACAAGGTCACTATGCGGGCGACCTTTTGTATTGCGCGGAGTGAGGTGGTTGTTTAATGAGGTTGTGCAGTGTATAGTGAGCGCGTGATCGGAGCGTTGCGCGGGCGATAGTTTATTTGCGCGCTCGATTCAGAGCGCGAGTTTTGGATTATGCGTGTCGTGTGATGCGTGTGACCGAGTTAAGCGCACGCCTCTAGGTGCATGATTAAATCCGTACTCTACATAAGCAAGAGAGACTTTATTTGTTTCTCATTCTCTGGTTTAGTCTAGAGTTTTACTTTTTTAGATCTCTTAGGTTCTAAAATTCATGTTTTAACAATATCGGATGATCTAACCGTCCGATTGAGATGTCATTTCTTCCTATATTCATAATTTTGTGTGATCTTTGTCCTGAGGTGATGCTTAGGGACGTCATTACTCTAGGAATGGGCGGTATTGGGAATGAGGGCGCTAGTCTTTACATCGATCCCTTTTAGGGGGCAGTGAAGGCAGCGTTGAGTAGGCGGTGGTGGAGGAGATGAAGATGGCGGAAGAGAAGGAGTAACAAGTTGAGAGATGTGTTCCCCAACCAATCCTTCCTGAAGCCTTCGATTGGACGTTCTGCTCTTCTCTTTGTGCTGATTTCGGGTCTCCGATTTTTATTTTGGGTTGTAAGTTAGGTTCTAGGTTTTCGTTTTGGATTGTAAGTTCAGGAGGTATGCCTCCGGTGGTAGTTGTAAATTTTTTTTTATAAATGAAGTATTATATTTTTATTTATTGTGTTTATTTATTTGTTTTAACTTGTTTAATGGATTAGTCAAGCATATTTGGTTTTGTTTGATTTAGTTTAGGATTTAATTTAGCTTTTATCCCAAGATTAGTTTGTTCTATGGAATTTTGTTTAGAGGGTTTACTTGGTTCTGTTTGGGATTGTTGGGGGCATTTTTTTGTGTGGTCCTAAGCAAGTTAGGATCTCGTTTTGGGAAAATCTTTTTTTGTTGTTTGTTTTGTCTAAGGTTTAGGGTATTTTGTTTTAGTCATTTTATTTAATTTGAAATGACACTTGTTAAGAGTGTGTGAATTTAGAGTTTAATTTGAGGTTTCTAGATGGAGGTTAAGTGTTTGAATCCTATTGCCTTATCTATTTTTCTTTGGGTTTGTATTCCCTTAGAGGGGTAAATGTTGCATGATTATTGGTTTATCTAGGTTGTCATGGATTGTGGTCTTTCAAGGGGGTATGTGTTTGGTTTTGGATTTAATTAGATTGCAAGGGTTTAAAGGTGTGACACTTGTCCCTTTGGTAATTTAGGAGGTATAGTTTATAAGTGTGAGAGCTAAAGGCTTTGGGTTCTCATTGTTTTGAATTTCATTTCAAGTTTTAGGATTAGGAGTTTTGGGGCATTTTTTTGTTTGTGATTTTGAGCATTTTTGTTCATTAATATCTTTTCTTCCTTTCTCTTTTGTATCCCGAGTATTGAACCCGAAGAATTGTGATTATTAAGTGGATTATTAGGAATGCGAGGTAACACGAGGGTTGGTGCCATTACTCCAACTCGAAGTGGTTTCTTGAATAAATCTGGATTCGTGTACTGCCTGAACGTGCAGATTTTAAGTTTCTTATTTTAAGTTGTATATTCAGAGGGTATGCCCTCGGTGTATTTTGTAATCATTTTATTTATTTATGAAGTGATTATGTTTTTATTTTATTTGTGATAATTTCTATTTAGTAAATTTTGGTTTGGTTTATTTGGTAGCTTGCTTCGACTCATTTTGAGTGCGAGGTTTATTTATTTAAATTTGGTCTAATCTTATTTATTTTGATCTGGAGTGTGTTGGGAGCAGTTTTTGGTTTAGTTTAGTTTAGGTTCAAGTGCATGAATGATGGGGGGAATTTGTTTTTGGTTTTTTGTTTAGTCTTGGTCTTAGTTGAAGTGTGTAAGTGATGAGGGGCATTTCTTTTTCATTCTTTTTGTTTAGTTTGGTCTTAGTCGAAGTGTATAAACGATGTTGGGGGGTATTTTTTCATTTTTGGTTTCGGGTGTACATGTTCTTCGTCAAAAGTGTTTTTGGATTGGCCTTAACAAGGGTGTAGTTTAGGTTGGAAATCAGTGTCGGAAGTTTCCTAATTTGGTCTTGTGACCTTGCTGTTCTGGGCACATTTTGTGTTTCTAGGGAGTTGCACGCTTCACTACGGGCGCATAAACTAATTGCGCGCCAAAATGGGTTGGGGGCTCGACTAGCGGAGACTCGATGGCTCTTGGTGAGTTTATTTATTGGTTTAATTGTTTATGTATTATGTAGACTTGGTCTTCCGGTCATTCTGACATGATTGTGGTGTCTCGTTTTATTTTGGATAGTCTGAGAGGGAGGTCGAGGTAGCTAGTCACGTGGCAATGATAGGGTTGTTAAGCGGTTAGCAGCAAGCCAGCTGAGAGGTGGAGGCCAGTTTGTGATCTGAGATTGAATCGATTGGTAAGTGTCTATTTGAACTTGGTTTTATTAATTGTTAGCGTGGGGAGCTTGCCAACTGATGTGCTTATTATTATTCGTAGAAAGCCAAGCTTGCTGCTGGAGGTCCTATTCCGGTGTTTGATCCATCTTCAGTTGCTTCCTCCAATCGAGAGGATCCAGCGATGGCTCAGCTTTAGGCCGAGCTAGAGCATTAGGTAAGTTCCATTCAATCTTTATCTCATTTGTGTCATTACATTAGGTTGTTGGATGTTATTTTTTCGCTTTCTTAATATTCTACTAATATTACGTGGTATTTCAGCGTAAGGTTGACGAGGATCTTCAAATGAGGGAGGTGACTGCTGTCTCTCTAAGCCCAGAGAGTCAGGTATAGTTTTCGGTGTGGTGTACTTCAGCTTAGGTTATTTTGTCTTATTTGTTTTGACATATCTTGTGTTGGCTTGTTTGGTTCTCTGCGCCAGCTGTTCCAGATTCTGCTCCCGAGGCTCCCCCTCAGGGGTCTATCCCTATCGCCACTCAGGTATGTTTTAGTTATTGTGTTTATAGTTTATTTGTCATTATGATATTATTTGATGTATTTGTTTATTCTTGTTGCAGCTGCTTGCGTTTGCTATCCTTTCCATGCCTCCTGCTGATCCAGTGACTGCTGAGATGGTTGAGTGACTTTTGGTGGAGAGGCTAGATCTGGTATGATTCTTTCCTTTTCGAAGTTTCTTTTTTTGTTTTTATGTTCATATATATACATTGGTTTTCCTTGACTTGGTGTGGTCACACAGGTTCATCAGCTTGAGGAGACGTTTCTAGAGGCGATACGAGCGCGCACCACTCCCGAGGTGAGACGGATCCTTGGGAAGACACAAAGTCGCGACTACCTATTTATTGAGATGATGATTGCGCAAAAGACTCAGTCTTAGGCATTGGAGGTGACACATCGAACGATGCGGGCAGAGATGCAAGTGTCTCTAGTTCAGCTGCAGTATTGTCTGATGAGGAGTGAGCGGGGGGTGCATAGGTTGGCTAGTCAGCTTGATTGATCAGAGTCGAGGGCTACTGGTTCCTCGGCTGGGCAGTCTCGTCACATGTCACATGATCGTGTCAGGGGTGATGCTCGTGAGGATTCTATCATTCGTGAGATTCTTGCTGGGTATCCTCCTGTTGGGTAATTTCAGTGTGCTGATTTATTGATAAAGACAAAATAAAATTAGAGTAAAATAGGGGATGGATTCAGCACATCCAAAATATCCTAGACCTGCAAGATACAGGGTCCTTTGTAGCAAGTTTTAATAAGTAAGGGAATGTCCACAGGGAGGTGAGTTTAAAATATGGTAAATCTCCAGATCTGTAAGAGATCTGGCACCCTAACTAATGCTAAGTAAGCTAAGAAAAAGGGAAGAGGTTAAACAGGGTTGTCACTTGAACTAAACTATACTTGAAATGCAAACTAGTTGAGATCGAGTCCAGAAATCTAGATCTTGCAAATTGAAGGATTTAAAAATAGAAAATGGAGAAGAGCAGCTTGGAGATTGGTCTCACTGCGATCAGGTTGAGCTGATCATGTTACAGGGGTTTCAAATCACACAAATCCCTCAGCTGGCTACAAGCACAGCTGCAGGGTAGAAGGCTCCACTCTAAACCAGAGGATTTAACTGATCTTAAGGCTATGATCTGTCCACTTTAATGGTCACAGACCATCCTATAGACTTCATCCGATCCAAGGGTCTATGGTAGAAGAATCCAATTGAAACTAGAGATTGGACTGCTTTTAAGGCTATGATCTGTCCACTTCAATGGTCACAGACCATCCTATGGAATTCCTCCAAACCAAAGGTTTCAACCAGAGCATCAAAACCACTACAGATGCAACAATTTCTAGGTCACAGACACAAGAAATTACAGGGATATCAGATCTAGGGAGATCAGATGGTATCCAAGAGGTCTACCAGTTAAGTGTGTGAGCTGATCAACAGGCTCCTCTACACAAATCTGATTGAGCACTAAATGAAACCAAAGGAACTATAAATCTAATTAAATCAATAGAAACAACATTTACAATGCAATAAAACTCGCTCTACAATGAAATGCTCTCAGATCTGTAGTCTGTGCAATAATTAACCCATAATAATACTCTCAACCTTACCCAATTACAGATCTAACCTCTCTCTTCGCTGCTCCTAGAGAATTAGCCAACCATAGTTGAGCTAAAAGAGAGAAAATGGAATTTCACTGCAAGCTTTGATCTCCAGAATTTGATCTAAATCTTGATCTCCCTCAATTGCAATTGGGGATCTCCATATATAGCTTTTTCTCTTGTTTTTTCCGCCAATCTTCCCTTCTAGAAGGTCCTCAGAGTTTGTTAGAGTTCTGTTAGAGCACGTGGGTTGGTTAGTGTTTCCTAGGGCATCTTTTGGATCATCGTGCCGGTCACCAATGTGCCTCTGTTTGCGTGTAGCAGGTCACCTAGTTGCAGCTTGTGAATCACCTATTTTCTGAGAATTTCTTCACACGATTTCAACAGGTTGAGGAAGCTTTTGAAAGGTTCAAATGGAACTTTTTGGTCCTTTTGCTAGGTTCTCAGATCTCTTCGATAGGTTCCGATAGGATGAGACTTCTCTTAAAGCTTCAGCATTCTCAGCCCTCTGCCTGGAGCATTCGACAAGTTGGAGAAACTTTTCGACAGGTTGGAGGACAATTTCTATAGGTTTCGCTCCCGCGTCTCCGTCTCGATAGGTTCAGGAAACCATTCGATAGGTTCCCCTTACACCTCAGGCTTTCGATAGGATGGCTTCTTCCTTTCTTTCAGCTGCTCGATAGGTTCTTGGATCCTATCGAACACCTCAATCCACAGGAATCCATCCTTCTTCTGCCTTCAGATCCTATCGAAACCTTCCCAACTGCACAAATTCCTCTTTTCTTTGCTTGCAGCTCCTATCGAAGTCTTCAGATGACCTCTCGATAGGATGTTTTCAGCTTGTTTTCACTTCCTTTGCCTTGCCCTGCTGTAGCCATGCGCTCCAAGGGCCCAATGGTGTGCAACCCTCTTGTGTGCCCTTGCTGGGTCTATACTGTGCTGAGAGATGGACTTCTTTGTGTGGCATTCTTGAATGATTTTCTGCATTTTTCCTAACTTTTATTGCTATCTACAAAACAGACTCAACAAAGGTTTATTAATGTGCTCACAGCTCCATCAAAGGTCAGGTTAAGGGATGAAAATTGGCATTTTTCACTACTTAACACACCCCCAAACCTAAGCTTTGCTAGTCCCTGAGCAAAGGAAAATTAAAGAAAAATAAAAAAAATGCCACTTTCGTAGGGATCACGGATGCATTTAGCATCTGCATCAAGCCTTTTAAACCCCTAGGTGATCCCTAGTGGAGGAGTGAAGTCTCCTGAGGGTTTTCAATGAAGGTACCCACAAACTTCTCTCATAAAGTTAGTTAATAGTAGTGCATCCTTCTAAAACAGAGTTTCAGTAAATAGAATAAATTCACACCATGTCTATTCGATTCATTAGAGGAATTTCAACAGAAAAAAAAATTCAGTTCAAAACTTGAAAGTCTGCTGTGATCCTTCACCATCACTCAGCTCATGTCAAGGCATTTCTCCTAAAAATTAATGCATGGCTCACCTTTCACTTGAGAATTCCATTTTGATACTACCCCCATCAAATTGGATTTCAGACCCAAGTCTCACCAGGGCTGTTCACTCACAAAAAAAAAATGAAGGGTGTAGAATTTCACACAACTCAAGAGCAGTTACAGCCCTCAAATAGGACTGCAAGCATGAGCATAGGCATTGCTCTAATTCTTGAAATTTTCTAATTCTTTTCACCATAGATTAAAACAAATCCTTATACCCACATGACAGCTCAATTTATTTCAGATCAGTAAGGTCTTTTTATTGGGTTGTGGCTTATGGGTGGAGTTAATAAAAAAAATAAAGGGGTAAAAGGGATTCAAATTGAGAAATCAGTAAAGGTAAGGAGGTGGTCTGCAGCTCAACCTTCTTCATTTCAGCACCTCTTCACTTTCTTTTTGAATTTTCAGACTTGAAGTGATCAACTTCTTATCTTCTTGTAGATTTTCAAATGAAGTGACTTCTCTTTCTCACCCTTTTGCTCTGTTTTTTTTTTTTTTGGCCGGAATGCCACAACACCACCAAATGGGGTTTCCTCTTTCTGAACCAAAAATCACACCCGCTCTACCTTCACCTTTGTCTTCTGAATTCTCAGAGTGAGGGTCAGGCTGCATTGGGTAAAAAGGGTTTTGTGGGTTTGGATTTTCTGGTTTCCATCAAAGAAACTAGGATCTTTAAGCCTCAAAGTGGGTGTATCAAGGGTAGTTCAAAGGGTAGGATCTTTAAGCTCAAACTGTCCAAGGGATGGCCTTACTTTATGTCCTCCATGTCATGAGTGTTGTCGAGCTATTTCAACTTGGATTTGCCTAACTTATAGTGAGAAGAATTGAGTTCAATCAGTCCTTAGAGCAGAAGAATTTGCCAAGACACTCCTCAAAGAAAAATTCTCAGGCCCAAATCTCACTGGATATGGCCTTCCATCAAATTTTTAGGGGTGTATCTTCACAATCTTCTCTCGTTTCAGGTTTACTACACATCAAAATTATTTTTCAAAAATTGTTGGCATTTGCCTCATGAAGCCTTTTGGACTACAAATTATTTCAGTTTCAATAGTTTTTTAATTTCCTCTTTTCCAAAAAAAATCAAGTGAGAATTTACTCTAACTAATTTCAAACACTCCTTTTTAGCCTAGCTGCACTATCATTAACTCATTTCATTGGCATGCCTGCCATACCCCCAAACCTAAATTAAACAGTATCCTCACTGCTTGACATAATGAAATTAGGAGAGAGGCATGGGAAGAAAATATCGACACAGTAAAAAAAAACAAAAATACATGAAGAGAAAATTGTATTAATATGGAAAATAAATACATGAGATAAGTTAGAAAGAAACTAAAACAACAAGCTGCCACATCTATTTACAGGCATCATCTGGCCAACCATAGAGGCCAGCCAGGTTTTTCAGCTCATCCTTAGATAAAGGAGCCTTTCCTTTAGATTTTGCTTTACACAGGGTTCTTTCTTTGCCTCCTCGGGTAGGCGTGGGTTGTTTTCCTTTTGGATCAACAGGAGCAACAGAATCTGAATCTGAATCAGAAGAAAAAAGGGCAGTGGGGTCCAATTCAAGAGCCGCAGCAGCCTTCCTTCTTTCTTCCCTAGAGAGTAAGGTGAAAGAGGCGTCAGGTTTGGTTGGGGGCTTGGTGGGGTGAGCTTCTTTAGACTGGGCAGCAGGCTTCTTTTCTTTCTTGACAGAAGCAGCAGAGGGGACATATCTTTTGGCAGTAACTTTCTTCTTGGTGGGGGCCCTTTTAAATTTTTGAGGGGCAGGTTGAGTAGGGGGAGGTTCCTAGGCTGGAGGAGGGTGCACATCCACATGTGGGATAGGAGGAGGTTGAGTTGTAGAAGGGGGACAGGATAGAGTGGAGGGAGGCTAAGTAGGAGGTACGATAGCTAGAGGGGTAGGTTGAAAGGGTTGAGAGGTAAAGGAAGTAACCTTTTTCTCCAATATGTCAATTTGTTTTGCGGCATAGAGCAAGTTGGCATCAGAGAGTTCCTTGGTGGCCTTGAGTATCTCTTGAGCATTGGCTAATTTCTTCTTGAGAAGCTCATAATTCTTCTTCTCATATTTGGCAATTAGACTCTTAGCAGCTGCCAACTATTTTGCAGACTCATAACGAGTCAGGATATCAGACCACCCTTGAGAGATATCTCAGAGCTTGATTCTGTGTTCCAATTCTATGTTGGCAATCCTCTCCTCATAAGGGGCTTCAAGGGAAGCACGGAGTGCAACCATCCCTCTCAGAACATCCCTTTGGATGTAAGGGTTTTCCCTCATGGCATACAGCAGGGTAAGGTAAGGGGGGATGTACATGTTTTGTCTAAGGACAATGGGCAAGGACAGGGGTGTAGTGGATGAAGCGGAGGGGGTGGAGAGAACTAGATCCTCCCATGGATCAGTTTGGGTGGAGGCATCTTTGAAAATAGGTGGAGTGGGAGGGGGGAGTAGGTGATGGGTGATTCAGCCACTACAGAAGCAATTATAGATGGTGATGAAGGGAGAACAGATGAAGGTGTGGGGAGAGATGGGGTTGCTACCTCCTCCGACTGGGCAGTAGCCCGGGGTGGTGAAGCTATGGGTGAATGAGGAGGAGATAAATGTATGGGTACGTGGATAGGTGAAAGAGGGGAGGTGGGAGGGGGTTGATGAGCTGGAGAGGATGGGGTAAGGGTGGATTGAATTGATTGGAGGTAGGCGCTCATGAGGGTTTGGTTGTCAGTGTTTATGATCAATTGAGATTGTATGGACTGTAGGAGTGAGAGAATTTGGGTGAACGTGTCAGGCATGGTTGGGGTAGACGGGACAGGTGTTGGAATGGGATGGAAAGGAGAGGAGGGTGAATGGTTGAAATGAGGAGGAGAGGGGCATGGGGAGTCAGGAAGGGGAGTGAACTCATGAGCAACATCCTCCATAATTGAAGTCATGAGGGCAGTGAACCCGGTAGTGGTGACTGGTCCACACCCTGTGTACACAGAGGGGGTTGTGGAGGGGGGAAATCCGAAATGGGTTGGGTAATGGGTGGAGAAGAAATGGTAGGGGTAAGCTTGGAGAATGTGGGAGGTTCAAGGACTACAGGTTGGAAAAACTGAGTGGTGGGTGAAGGTAAAACTGGTTCAGAGGTGGGTGGAAAGGGGTTTGTTGGAAGAGGGACTGATACAAAAGGAAAAAGCAACGTGGGTGGAGGTGTGGGTAATGGGACAAGAATGGTAGGTGGAGGGATGGATGAGGGTATCTCGATCGAAATATCTGCTGCCACGGTAGTGGGTGCCTTCTCAGCCTCCTCCATTCCAACTGGCTTACTCTTCTTAATCAAAGTAAGACTGGTGGACCATTCCCGCTTTCCATACACTTTGATGGTTAGCCTCTCCATTGGCTCATTTCTCCTGATCACATACTTTCTAGTCTTGAGTAGACATGTGATGAGTCTGCAGAAGGGCAGGCCTCCTCCCTTAGCAAAAGCTTATCTCTTTAACACCTTGTCATTGATGTCCACCATTGTTTCAAAAATCAGCTTAGGTGCATTCACAAATTGCCCCTTTGAACAGTAATATAGGGCAGCCACTAATGGGGCCCTTCTCTCTTGGAAATGGGCAGTGACATAGACAATTTTCTTCAAAATGGTATCAATGAGTCTTAGGGTAGGATGGAGGTCTCTTCTCATCAGGGATTCACCAGAGCCCACTATTCCGTTCATAAGATGTTTAGCCATTTCCCTAAATGTAGCCCCTATAGGTGCTCCCTCAGCTCGGGTGGAGTCAAATTGATATGGGACTCCCAAAGCCATCCCAATGTCTCTGCAATCGACAATCAGCTGCTAGTCATCAATCAAGATTTCTAGTGCATCTTCAGCCCCAGGCACACCTTCTTTGTCAGGTTTTGGTACCACAATTTTACCAACCTGGGGTACACATTTTCCTTCAAGGGTGAAAGCAGGGGCAATAATCCTTCTTTCTTCAAATATTCCAATGTCCCCTGGCACTCCCCAATGTTGGCAAAATATGCCAGATCAAAATCTGTCTCAGGGACAAGACTCAAATTCTCTACAAACTCATTGGAGGTAGTTAACCCAGCTGGAAGCTCTACTGTAGGAGCAATTCTCTCTAAGGGTGTTTCCACCACAGGCTTCTGAATTTCTACAACTTTAGCTTTCTTAGTTTTAGGGGCCTTCTTGGGTGTCTCTTCAGAGAGCTTCCTCTTAACAGGTGGTTTGGAAACTGGCTTTGATTTCTTGAAAGATTTGGGGGTAGAAGCAGCTGGTCTTCAGAGTAGGTTTGCTAGGGTTTCCTCAAGCTCAGCCATTTACTCTCAAGGATTGTTCACTCACCAACTTGTAACGGAATTCAGAGGTTAACAATTAGAACAACAATAGATTGGCGGTGGGAAGGCAACTTACCCCAAAATTCCTAGGGTTTAACAGATATCGTAATACACAACTCCAATTTCTCCAAAATTAGATGCACAATGCTCCTCTGCGCAAGCTCAATGCACGTATGAAATGGCAGACTGAATAGCTGAAGGTTCTGCGAGGATTTAGTGGGGAAGGAGGGAGGCAAAAGAGAGAGGAAGAGAGCTAGGGTTTTGCAGAGGGTAGGGAGTGAGGCACAAATGACCTATCGACAGGTATATAAGGGGTGAAATAAGATTTTGATAGGATGCATTCGATGGTTTCGATAGGTTCATGCGTCCTGTTGAAAGCTTAGCTGACAAAGCTTTCAAAAGGGATGATTCGATAGGATCCCGATAGGTGGAACCATCCTTCCGACAGGCCTCAGTGCCTACTGAAACCATCAAATATCCTGTCGAAATCACCATGTGACCTAACAAAAAGTGAACTTGACCTATCGAAGGCTCCCAAAAACCAAATAAGGCTACGTTTCTGGGCACTCTCCGCTTCAGCACTCAGCAGACTCTTCTACTGTGCTGCTCTATAGTTTGTGTCCCTTGTGGCCAAGCTCTAATTATCTCAGGACAACTGATAATATTGAAATGATGGCCTAATATTTAGCATGACAATTTTTTTTATTACAGGAAAAAAAAAATCAATTAGCAACAAAGTAAACACCTAGAACAAAAGGAAAGCAAGGTACATATGATACATACTGACTTCAGGGGCTAATCTGGAGGATCTGGAAGGTCCATAGTCTCCTCAGGCTCGTCAAACTTGGCACCTTTCGTGGATCTATTTTGCGGCAAATGTTCATTCCCTGGGTGCTGTTTTATATTTGTGAACCACACATTGCCCTGCATCAGCGGATGTGAATTTTTATGCACAACCTCCTCTAGAACATCAATGGAAAAATAGGTCTCATCTAGAGGAGGTTGATGAGCTATGTTGTGCACATTCAGCTTTACTTTTATGTTGCCAAAAGAGACTTCCATGACTCCTGACCTGCATTGTATACAGGCATTAGCAGTGGCCAAAAAGGGCCTGCCTAAAATCACAGGTATGGAAGAAACACATTTTCTTGGCTCCATGTCTAGCACCACAAAGTCAGCAGGATAAAAGAACTTGTCAACTCCCTCCAGAGCATCTTCAATGACCCCCATAGGCTTCCTTTCAGATCTGTCAGCCAATTGTAAGACCACATGTGTGGGCTTCAACTTTCCTAAGCCCAACTTCTCATATACTGTATATGGCAGTAAATTTACACTGGTTCCCAGATCTAATAAGGCTTTCTAAATTTTATGATCCCCAGCGATGCAGGGGATAGTGGGCACTCCAGGGTGTTGAAGTTTTGTGGGGGTAGCAATAGACAGCATTTGCTTTACCTTTTCTGTTAAAAAAACCTTCTTGGATAAGTGTATCCTAGACTGTCTTTTATGGGTGCATAATTCCTTCAGAAACTTGGCATAGGTTGGAACTTGTTTAATTGCATAAAGTAAAGGCAAGTTGATCTTTACTTGCTTAAAAGTTTCCATCATTTCTTCTATTTTACCTTGCCCTTTATCGAAAGGAGAAGGTGCTTGCAATGCTTTAGGAAATGGCAAATGTGGGATTGCTCCCTCATTTGCAGCCTTAGCCAATTGGTCAACTTTCTTTTTGATTTTTCTCTTTTCTTGAGGATCATCATTATCTTCTTTATTCTCATCTAGTTGCTCTTTCATGTCCACCCCTAGTGGCCCTTGTTGTGTCCTTTCAAAAACCACCTCTTTGCCTTTTTCAAAATTTCTCAAAGTCCCACAGCCAACTAGTTTATCAACCAGCCTTCCACTTCTTAATAGAGTAATGAATTTGGCTTCCTCATAGGTAGAGGAAACTTCACCCACTACATACTGTCTCCTTGGGTTATCCAGTGGTTGGCTAGGCAGCCTCCCTTCCTCTCTCTTAGTCAAAGCATTAGACAGCTGACCAAGATGGTCCTCTATCTTCTTAATACTTTGACTATGAGAGTGCACAGTTTGAGTTAAGGGACCCAAATTCTGCAGTGAGGCCAGAACTTATTCCTCGAAAGAAGGTGCTAGACATGTTCCATTGGTACCCCGCAGCAGGCTGTTGCCCATAGGACTGAGTGGCACTCACATGCTCTATAATAAAATCTAGAAATTAGATAGCTGATGGGGATTCTTCAATGGGGTGGGTAAGGGATTCGCAGATAGCACATGCCTCCTCCACCCTAGCAGCCATGGGTGACTGCATTGCTCCCATGAGCTTATCAAATTTCAATGTCAGGCTGTCCACTTTCCTCTCCAAATCACTTTGTACATTTACCTTAAATATATTCCCTCTGGTGGTATTTTATTTCACCAATCTAAGAGGATCTAGGTCCCTAGACAAGGTCTCCCTCTGCATGGAGTTCTCACTAATAATATCAAACAACTCTCAGGCCTCCTCAACAGTTTTATAGAGATAAGTGCCACCACAAGAAACATCTACCATGTCTCTGCTTTTTGAATCAATCCCTTGGTAAAAACTTTGAACCAATTGCCATTCAGGGATTTGATGGTGGGGGCATTTCTTTAGGAGTTCCTTGAATCTCTCCCAAGCTTGGTGAAAATCCTCAGTTGGATCTTGGGCAAATGAGATGATGCCCTTCCTCAACTGGCTTGTTTTGGACATGAGAAAGAATTTGACCAAAAACTAACATTGAAGATCACTCCATGACTAAATGATGTTGGGTGGAAGCATTGACAACCAGGTCCTGGCTCTATCCTTCAATGAAAAAGGAAAGAGTCTCATCCTGGTTGCTTCCTCCCCCAAACCTATGATGTTGAAAATGGTGCAGAGTCCTAAGAATTCATCAATGTGTTTATAAGGATCTTCTTTGGTTAGGCCATGAAATGAGGGTAGCATCTGGATTATGGAAGACTTTATTTCATAATTTCCTTGAGCAGCTGGGAAGTGAATGCAGAAGAGGGAATTGTAAACCCCTGGTGCATTAAATTCCTTGAGAGTTCTAGGCTACTGTTGCTCACCCATTTCTGGAAATTCAACTACAACAGATGTGAGTGGAGTTTGTCTAGATCGGAGAAGTCTTTCAACCTCTGGATTACAAGGGACAATCTGAGGTTGGAGAGTTCTTCTCCCAAACATACACCACTCAAGATCTAATGCAGAGCAATTCTTCAAACACAACAAATAGGAACAAAAAAAAATGACTATTGAATTTAAAAATTAACAGATCTGACAAATGAAGGGGAGTAGAGGGATGCAAACTCAAGAGCAGCCTCCAACACAATGCTCCTCTTTCGTAGCAGCTTCAGATCTGGTGAAATACAAACAGAATACTGGAAAACAACAAAACTTACAAACAGACTTAGTAAAAAAAAATTCAAACAAACTACTACAGATCTATGGTCTAAACTAAATCAAACTTAGATCTACCAATTTCAAAAACATCTCCCCGGCAACGACGCCAAAAAATTGTTGGGTAATTTCAGTGTGCTGATTTATTGTGTAATGATAAAGACAAAATAAAATAAGAGTAAAACAGGGGATGGATTCAGCACATCCAAAATATCCTAGACCTGCAAGATACAGGGTCCTTTGTAGCAAGTTTTAATAAGTAAGGGAATGTCCACAGGGAGGTGAGTTTAAAATATGGTAAATCTCAAGATCTGTAAGAGATCGGGCACCCTAACTAATGCTAAGTAAGCTAAGAAAAAGGGAAGAGGTTAAACAGAGTTGTCACTTGAACTAAACTATACTTGAAATGCAAACTAGTTGAGATCGAGTTCAGAGATCTAGATCTTGCAAATGGAAGGATTTAAAAATAGAAAATGGAGAAGAGCAGCTTGGAGATTGGTCTCACTGCGATCAGGTTAAGCTGATCATGTTACAGGGGTTTAAAAGCACACAAATCCCTCAGCTGGCTACAAGCACAGCTGCAGGGTAGAAGGCTCCACTCTAAACCAGAGGATTTAACTGATCTTAAGGCTATGATCTGTCCACTTTAATGGTCACAGACCATCCTATAGACTTCATCTTATCCAAGGGTCTATGGTAGAAGAGTCTAATTGAAACCAGAGATTGGACTGCTCTTAAGGCTATGATCTGTCCACTTCAATGGTCACAGACCATCCTATGGAATTCCTCCAAACTAAAGGTTTCAACCAGAGTATTAAAACCACTATAGATACTACAATTTCTAGGTCACAAACATAAGAAATTACAGGGATATCAGATCTAGGGAGATCAAATGGTATCCAAGAGGTCTACCAGTTAAGTGGGTGAGCTGATCAACAGACTCCTCTACACAAATCCGATCGAGCACCAAATGAAAGCAAAGGAACCATGAATCTAATTAAATTAATAGAAACAACATTTACATTGCAATAAAACTCGCTCTATAATGAAATACTCTCAAATCTATAGTCTGTGTAATAATTAACCCATAATAACACTCTCAACCTTACCCAATTACAGATCTAACCTCTCTCTTCGCTGCTCTTAGGGAATTAGCCAACCATAGTTGAACTAAAAGAGAGAAAATAGAATTTCACTACAAGCTCTGATCTCCAGAATTTGATCTAAATCTCGATCTCCCCCAATTGCAATTGGGGATCTCCATATATAGCTTTTTCTCTTATTTTTCTTGCCAATCTTCTCTTCTAGAAGGTCCTCAGAGTTTGTTAGAGTTCTGTTAGAGCACGTGGGTTGGTTAGGGTTTCCTAGGGCATCTTTTGAATTGTCGTGCCGATCACCAATGTTCCTCGATTTGCATGCAGCAGGTCACCAAGTTGTAGCTTATGAATCACCTATTTTCTGAGAAGTTCTTCACACGCTTTCGACAGGTTGAGGAAGCTTTTGACAGGTTCAAATGGAGCTTTTTGGTCCTTTCACTAGGTTCTTAGATCTCTTTGATAGGTTCCGATAGGATGAGCCTTCTCTTAAAGCTTCAGCATTCTCAGCCCTCTGCCTGGAGCATTCGACAGGTTGGAGAAGCTTTTCGACGGGTTGGAGGACCATTTCGATAGGTTCCACTCCCGCGTCTCCATCTCGATAGGTTCAGGAAACCATTTGATAGGTTCCCCTTACACCTCAGGCAGGCTTTCAATAGGATGGCTTCTTCCTTTCTTTCAGCTGCTCGATAGGTTCTTGGATCCTATCGAACTCCTCAATCCACACGAATCCATCCTTCTTCTGCCTTCAGATCCTATCAAAACCTTTCCAACTACACGAATTCCTCCTTTCTTTGCTTGCAGCTCCTATCGAAGTCTTCAGATGACCTCTCGATAGGATGTTTTCAGCCTATTTTCACTTCCTTTGCCTTGCCCTGCTATAGCCATGCACTCCAAGGGCCCAATGGTGTGCAACCCTCTTGTGTGCCCTTGCTGGGTCTGTATTGTGCTGAGAGATGGACTTCTTTGTGTGGCATTCTTAAGTGGTTTTCTGCATTTTTCCTAACTTTTATTGCTATCTACAAAATAGACTCAATAGAGGTTTATAAATGTGCTCACAGGTCCATCAGAGGTCAGGTTAAGGGGTGAAAATTGGCATTTTTCACTACTTAACACCTCCTCATTCGCGATCAAGGTGATCTATTAGCCAGATGAGTGAGGGGAGTTCTGTGGCGGGGCCACGTCGTCTAGAGGTTACGAGGATTCCGAGTGTCGATATTTTATTTTCGGAGGATCAGTCTGTGGACCTCCGAGCTGATGATACTGGGGACAGCGGTGCTCGTCCATCTCAGCGATAGCGTAGGGAGTAGGTGTGTGTGTGTGTGTTTATTTTGTCCATTGTGCGTGCATTGTATATATATAAGGGGGATGCCCTCCCAGTGACAAGTGTAAAAAAGAAAATTTTGATATATATATAGATGGAGATTCTTTGGTTCAAATGTACCTGATCGGCTCCTTTCCTTTTGATTACCTCTTGCATTTGTCTTTCACTTTTTAGTTTCTTTAAAGCCGTCGACCGTTGTTAGGACTTGGATGCTTCCTGAGCTGGCCCGGTGATGGTTGAAGGTTGCTTTGTATCTGTGCATGTAAAGGTAACGTTATCAGTAATTTTTGTTTTCCCCCTTGCTAGTTATCAAGGGGGGTAAGTGTCTTAGACCAGGGTCTGATAGTAAAGGATGGATATGTATGCTCTTTTTTTTTTTTTTTTCCTTTTTTTATCTTTTTTTTTGTCCTTTTTTTAAAAAATAAAAATAAAGCAACAGGGAAAGCAAATAACTAAGATAAAAATAAAAATAAAAATAAAAAAATAGAATGCACCACTGTAGGAGCATGGTAGGATTGGCAGTATAGTATCTTCGGTAGCATTCTGTGGATGGTAACTTCGTTATTTCGCATCTTCCTTGTGGATGAGTCGATGCTTCTAATGTGATTCTCCTTCTGATTGAAAAAATGAGCCAGTGTCTAGATGTAATGGAGCTTTCCTGGGTTTTAGATGAGCACTTTGGGTCTATAAGAAGTCATGGGTATTTGGTGAGTTAGTTTTAAAGAAAAGGTTGATAAGTACTGTCATCGAACCGGGGGAGGTCTCTCTTATTAGATCAGTTAGATATGGGGGTTTTCCTTTGGGTGGTGGTCATCCTATCCCATGGTTATTAGGAAAAAATATGGTAGGTATAGTAGGTGATTGCATCAATCATCATTCATTGGTTTTGGTTTCATTCCTAGGAATATCCTGCAAGGCTTTCGATTTATTGTCCGAAAAAAGTAGAAGGGGGGGTAAGGCTCAGTGATGTTGGGAGTAGTTTGTATCTAATACTTTCCAAAATGGGTGAGTAATAATTTTTTCTCAGAGGGATACGAGGTGCCATGATTGAGCTCTTCGTTATGTTTCGGTTCAATCAAAATCTCACATTCTATGGTTAGCAGGAGTTTGTCCTCCTCTCGCCACCTTACGAAGACATCTAGTAGTATAGGGGCATCGGGGGTGCCGTCACAGCTTGGTTATACACTTCTAGTAAAATACCAGAGATGTCCTCACAGCTTGCTTATAATTCCTTGGGCTCATTGACTTGTTTATTCGTCATAATGCTCTCACTCGATTTTTATATATATATATTTTTTTGAAAGCATCCTGCTAGCGTAAGAATAATGAGTTTTGATTTAACCTAGCATCTTTATTTTTTTTGCTCTAACATTTCCTCCAATGGTGGGGGACGGGGAAATGAGATTTGGGTGTTACTTATGCTTTTGAAAGAGGTTAGATAGGTCACTAGTCCTTCAATAACATTGTCCAAGTGAGAAAGTGAGAGATAAACTAAAGGTCCTTAGGATATTTTGAGAATTGATGATGTATGACCAATGAATGGCTCATGATGACTACGGGGGTGATAAGTATAAGTATTTAACCACGGGATGTGATGATCAAAGGGCTAAGGATAGTATTTTCTAAGATACATGGCGTTCCAAGGGCTAGGGAGTTCTTCCCCGTCTTGGTTCGCCAGTTTGTATGCATTTCTAGGGTATGTGGCTGTTATAATATAAGGGTCTTCCCAGTTCGATTTCAGTTTTTCTTTCGGATGGGCGTGCTTGGAAGGCATGATTTTCTTCAAGACTAATTCTCAAATATTAAAGGTTCATTCAAGAACTTTCTTATCGTAAGCCCTGGCCACTCTCCTTTGATATACCTGAGAATGATCAACTGTCCTTAGACGTGTTTCATCAAGTTGCTCTAGTTGCGTGAGTAGAAAGATTCTCCTCTCATCTAAGGATAGCTCCTCATCGAGTTGAATCCATAAGGATGGTACTTGTATCTCGTATGGTAAGACTGCCTCCATCCCGTAGGTAAGGAGGTAGGGAGTTTGGCCAGTGGCCGTACGAATAGAGGTCCTATAGGCACAGAGGGCTTTTGGTAGTCGTTCAGGCCAGTCAAGTCTATTGCTTATTTCTACTGTATATTTTAAATTTTGAATAAGTATTTTATTCGCAGCTTTTACTTGTCCATTTCCTTGAGGGTATAACGGTGATGAGTGGCGTAGATCGATGTCGAACTTCTTGCATAATTTCTTCATCTTCTCCGTGATGAACTGTGGCCTGTTATCATGCAGTGACGAACATCCTACGTACTCCAAACCTGGTGATGATATTTTGAATAATAAACCTTACGAGTGTTGAAGCGGTGATTCTGACATAGAATTCAGCTTCTGCCCATTTGGTGTAGTATTCGGTTGCTATAAGTATGAACGCGTGCTTGTGAGTGTTTCCAACTGTGTCTGTGAAAGGTTCGATGACATCGAAGGCCCACATTGAAAATGACCATGGTGAAGTCATAGTATTCAATGCAACTGATGGAGCTTTGGTAAGTGCAGCATATTCTTGGCATTGCTTGCAGAGTTGGACGTAGAGGTGGCAATCTCTGATCATTATCGGCCAGAAGAGCCTTATCGTGTGATTTGATCGACGAGTCTCTATCTATCGGCGTGGGCGCCGCATGAGCTGGCATGTGCTTCTCTAATGATGTATTGTTCTTTGGCGATTGTCACACATCGTAGTAATACTACTTTGGTGAAGGCTTCTTTGTATAGTATTTCATCGAGTATACAGAATCAGGCGCATCGGTTCCTTATAGCCTTCTGTTCGATCTTCGTGGTCTATGGTGGGACGTGTTGATTCGTTAAGAAGTTTCAGATGTCAAAATACCATGGCTGTCTATTGTCGGTTGGTGATTTTTCAAATATGAACATAGCGACTTCGGTTTCCATCTTGACATGATTTTTTGGAGTGATTGCTTCTTTTGGTCCCTTACTCGTGGGGAGGGGTTGATAATTCTCTCTTGACGGTCCATGCTACCTCATGAGCGGGTACTGCCAGCTTTTCGATGAAGAAGGTCTTGGTACTTTGTTCGACGGGTATTTGAATGACCGAGGCTAGCGTGGTTAGGGTGTCTGTGAGCTTGTTTTCTAATCTAGGGATGTGCGTGAAAGAGATTCATTCAAATTTCTTTATTCAATACTGATCAATTTCTAGGTATGTCATTAGTCTCCTTTCCTTGGTTTTCCATTCTCCTATGACTTGCGAGATCACTAGCTTGGAGTCACCGATGGTTTTTAGTTGTTTAACTCCTAATTGTAGTGCTGCTCACAGTCCAGCTATGAAAGCTTCATAATCTGTGACATTACTAGTGACAGGAAAGTCTAATTGAAAAGCCTTAGGTATGACAACTCCTTTCAGGCTTAGGAGGACTATCCCGATGCCTTTTCCTTTGTGATTTAGAGCACCTTCAAAATAAAGGGTCTATGAGGTCTTATCGGGCTCTTCGTTATGAATCGTGAGTAGGTCTTCATCGATAAAATTTGTGTGTATGGGCTCGTCACTCAGGAGTGGGAGATCTGTGAGGTAATCGGCATTTGCTTATCCTTTGATCGATTTCTGTGTGACGTAAGTGATATCGAATTCTTGCAAGAGCATATGCCAGTGAGCGATCTTTCCTGATGTTGCGAGCTTTTCGAATATGTGCTTCAGAGGGTCCATTCGGGCTAGTACTAGTATCTTATGTGCTCCGAAGTAGTGCCGTAATTTGGTTGAGGCCCACACCAACATGAGGCAGGTCTTCTCCATCGAAGTGTATTTTCGTTTGTACTCGACCATCGTCTTACTAAGGTAGTAGATAGCCTTCTCTCTTGCCGTGTTCTTCATATTGTCCTAGAATCACTCCCATTGCTTTGTCATTCGCTGAGAGGTATAGGATTAGGGGTCTTTCGAGAACTGGTGGCGATAGTATGGGCGGGTTAAGGAGGTATTTCTTGCATTGTCGAAGGCTTGTTGACATTGGTCATCTTATTTGTACTCAATTCCTCCTTTAAGTAGTTTGTAGAAAGGATCACATCTATCTTAATGTTGGGAGATGAATCTCCTAATGAATTGTAATCTTCCTATTAGGCCTCGTAATTCTTTGATATTGCTGGGAGGTGGCATCTCAAGAATAACTTAAACTTTTGCAGGGTCGACTTCTATCCCTCGCTTGCTAACTATGAAACTGAGTAATTTTTCGAAAGTGACTCCGAAGACACATTTCTTCGGGTTCATTTTTAGTTGATATTTCTTAGCTCTTTCCAACACCAATTGGACTGCTTCAACATGTCCTACTCTTGTTTGGGACCTCACTAATATGTCATCAATGTAGACTTCTACACATTTATGCATTATGTCATGAAAAATAGCCATCATGACACGTTGATACATGGCTCCTGCGTTCTTGAGCCTAAAAGGCATCACGACGTAATAGTAAGTTCCCTATAGTGTGGTGAAAGAAGTCTTCTCTTAGTCAGACTCTACTAATTTGATCTGATTATATCCAGAGAAACTATCCATAAAGGATAACATCTCATGCCCAGCAGTATTGTCGACTAGAGTGTCAATGTGTTGAAGTGAAAAGTTATCTTTTAGGCATGCCTGGTTGAGGTTTCAGAATTCAATGTAGACCCGTACTCTGTCGTGTTTCTTAGTGATAGGTACTATATTGGTGACCCACTTGGGGTAGAGGATGACCCGGATGAACTTGGCTTTGTGTAATTTGTCAACTTTCTTTTTAACTTGAAGGGTAGTTTGTGGGTGCATCCTACGGAGTTTATACTTAACAGGTTTTACATCGGGTTCCAAGATAAGATGGTGTTCTACTAAACTTGGGTCTAAACCAGGCATATCCTCATAGGACCATACAAAGGAGTCGAGGTGTTCTTATAGGACTTGTACGATTTGTTGACGTTCCTTAGAGTTGAGCATTGTACTAATTAGTAACCTCTTGGGTTTCTCTTCAGTGTGAAAGTTGATTTCTTTTATAGGTTTCATGGCAGCTTGGGTTTGCTCGTCGAAATGCTTGATAACCCATTGAAAGTCCTGCGCCTCCTTGGGGACTGGTATTTCTTCTTCATTCTCGGTAAGCTCATATACTACAAAATTGCTACACTGGGGATTCGATTTTGCTAAAGGTAACCCTTCATCGGTATAATTTATGACTGAGAGATCTTTAGTAAGGTGGAGGTCAAGGCTATTAATCCTTTTCTCAAAGTCACAAAATATCTCATCTGGTATGATCACTGGCTTGTTGTTTAGCTTGGACGCCTTGCATCCTTGTACGGGAGATGGGATAGCAGTCTTAGGAAGAAAGTCTCCTTGTTGGTCGCAAACTCGATTCGAATCAAAGGGATCTCTTTCTTTTATGAGGTTTTCAGATTTTTTCAGATTTTATATTTTTGAATTTTTAGGGTTTTCTGCTTTTTCTATTTTTTTGATTTTCGATAATAGATATGGTACAAGGTCGGTCACCTCAAGAGGCACCGGGAGAGTTGCTTTCCCTAATTGAGGGAGCGAGACGGCTACTGGAGCCGTTCGAGTGATTCTTCGAGAAATGTGGATTTGTTCTGAATTTGATATATTTTTTTTGAGTCCTCAGCCGATGAGGTCTTTTGAATAAGCGACGCCGGTGGCGGCGGTATCGACGTTCGAATTTCCTCTATCACATTGATTGCCTCATCTTGGAAGAAGCTCTGGAGATCGTAATCAGTCAAACTATCATCCTCTGAGTTATAATATGGTTGTTCTTCCTATCAAGGGTGATCTCCTAAGGGATCCTCAGGGGTAGGATGAGCACGCATGCTTGGCAGCGAGGCTGATAATGGTGAGAAATGTAAGGAGATCCCTAAGGGCATTCCCATCCTTCTGGGTTAGAGTCGAGGCTGACATTAAACTCGTCTTCTTGATCTGACAGTGCTTGAAGTCCTAGGTTAGCCTGCTCCGCTAGCTTGAGTGCAGGGAGGTCTATCCAGTAGTCTTCGTCATCACTTAGAGGAGGTCGCCATTCTTCCTCGAGAGATTTCTAGAATATTTGGAGTTGTGGCATGTTTGGGGATGGAGGAGTGTCTAGTTCAAGTTCCTCTTTAAGCTCAATGAGGGCGATGGGGGTGTTTCCCCCTGGGTCAACCAGATGACCGTTGAGATTTTTTACTTCTTGTGCCGGTAGCTGAGTTGGTGGGTTGTTACTTGCTTCCGTTGTTATAAGGTTGGAGTCATTCGATTCTAGCATTGTAGAATGTCAGACCCAGCTACCAAAGTGTTCTAATATGCTGGTACATGCCCTACAGCGGGGTTGGTATGGGTGGGCGATATAAGGAGAGTCCCCTAAGGCCAAGGTCGAGGTGGATGCTATGCGAGTTAAGATTTTCTTGTGGGGTGTCATCTTCTTCCCATGTTAAGTGTAAGTGCTCTTCATCAGCTTGTAAGGTGGCTATGTGGAAATCTTCGTCGTCAGTGGGTTCCCAATCTTCTACTTGCGACTCGTGTTTGGGAGGTTCTCCGTTTCTCTCTTCTGTAAGCTCCTTAGTGTCAAATGAAGGTTTGACTCCTTCGAGCGATTCATCAATATTATCATTTAGATTCGTTAAATCGTTGAATGCTTCAGCCATTCGTTCAATTTTCACTTCTTGGGATTTAGTGAAGGGCACCTCCTTCTGCTTTGGTACATCCGCTTTCTCGGTGGTCCCATAGATGAAGTGGTCATATAGAGACCATTTTGGTGAGGTAGGGAACAAGTCAGCTTGTGGGCCATTCGATTGGTAACCTAACCCTGTGTGTTTACGTATTTTCGTTGGGACAATGGGTCCAACGCAACCTTACTTGTTTTTACCAAGTCCAGTATGGGGGATGTACCCGAGCTGATATATGAAGTCCCAACCTTTTGTCGCAGTAGGGTTAATTTCATAGAGTTTGGCGAGGTCTGGGCTAACCTCTCTTCTCATTAATTTTTATTGATGCATTGGGGGAGAACTAGGAGGGGTAGGGAGACGGACTTTAGCAACAGTTGTCTCATCAGGGATTCGGACCTTCTGAATGTGGCTTGTGTTTAATACAGAATGATGGGCTATCGGAATACTCGTAGCGTAATCAGTGTCCATCTCCTGGAGGGGTGCATTAGTGTATATACGGACAATGGAGTCCTCATACGGAAATTTGACACATTGATGGTATGTGGATGCGACGACTTTCATTGACTCTAGCCATTTTCTTCCTAAGATAAGATTATACGTACTAGTGGAATCAGAAACATAAAAAGTGACATCTTTCGTTATAGGTCCGAGGCGAACCTAGAGTTTGATAGTTCCTTTGACGAAACGATGCGAGCCATCATAAGCTATAAGTGATAGTGTGGAGGGTCTGATATCCTGCTCCGTATATTTGAGTGTCTTTAACGTTGTGATAGGGCAGATATTGAGTCCTGCTCCTGTATCGACCAGTGCATGGGATACAAAGAATCCTTTGATTATGACTATAAGATATATGGGAGCTGTGCTTCTGCAGAGCAACTCCTTAGGCATGTCTGCGTCTGTGAAAGTGAGCATTGAGGGTTGCGCCATGACCGAGGCAATTTGATGAAGCTCGTCTAATGTTGTGTCCTCATCCACTTGTGTGTCCTCAAGTGTCCTTATCAACAATCGGTGATGGTCAGGGGATTTCTTGATGAGTTCTAGTATTAATATCTAGGTTGGGATCCTTTGAAGGTGCTACAGAAGGTCATATTCTTGCCCTAGCTCGAGTACCATTTCTTTGCCTGACCGATAAGCCTTGGGTGCAAGTGATTGGAGTGGTTGAGGTGCAGGGATTGGTGGAGGGATAATGTGAGGTGGGGGAGGCAAGTTAACTTGTCTTTCTCTCACGTTCCCCTGGTGGTTGTGCATTTGTAAAATCCTTATTCCAAGGGAAAGGCGGAGGTGGGTAATTAGTTCTTGATTTAAGAATCGGGCAAGTCAATTGTTGACCAAACCTGGTGTGGCTTGATGTCGATGTATTTGTAAAGTGAGTGAAATTTGAGGTCGGAGCGCAAACTTGTGCTAGGCTGCTCCAAGGTGGGAGGTACTGTGTGTAATCCTCTTCTTCTAGGAAAGCAGAGACCAACGTCTCGCACGGGTCAGGATGTTCTTGCTCACTCTCTTTTATATTTAGTGAACACTCAGTCTTTGATTCGTTTTATAGGTTCGGAGTCTTTCGGGTGACACTTTCTACCCATGCAGCAATTTGGGCTGTAATTTGAAGAATATGGTCTCCATACTCGGGTTCAAAACCAGACGAAGGGAGTGGCAACGGTGTTGGCTCAGGATTTGAAGGGGTTGAAAGTTCTGGTGAGCGACTATGGAGGAATGGTCTCCGGTCCCTAAAGGAGTGGACTCGTATCTGAGTGAGTTTCGGGTGAGGAGGCGGGCTCAGCGGGGCGATTCGAGTGATCAAGGTCGAGGGATGCGGGGGTAAAGGAACTCTCGTAGGGGTAGCAAAAGTGTCGAAAGGTGGGATGCGAGTGATTAAGGTGGAGGGCTGGAAGGGGGGTTGGTCGGAAAGATCCACGGTAGTGACCTGGGTTGGTGTTGCTTGGTTGTGGTTAGGCATGGGGTTATTAATGATCCCTAAATTTTATTGGGGTTGGGTATTGTTAGGGTTAGGATTCCTAAGTGCTTCTCAGTTGATTTGATTTCGGTCATTCATGTCATAGATTACATCCCGAAGGACCCAACAGTCTTCTAGGTTGTCTCCTGCATATCGATGGAATACGCAGTATTTGCTATAATCTAGATTTGTTGGCCAGGGCCGGGGTCTTTCCTACTGGAATCGAAGGAGATTTTGAGTGTTAAGGAGATGAAAGATGTTAGGGATCATATCAGGTAAAGGGGGATAGTGGTCCCATCTCGGCTGGTAAGGGCCTCTAGCTGGGTTAAAGTTTTACGGTGGGGGTAAGTTATTGTAGTTCGACGCGTGGGCTGGTCAATTATGTGTCGCATTTTGGTTCTAGTAGGTGTTGGGATATTGGTTTCTGTTCTGGTATTGGCCCTGATTCTGGTTTTGGCCTTGGTTTTGGTTTATATATCTTTGTTGATTGGTGCCTTAGTTTTGGTTCGTGTACCATTGTTGATTCTGATTTTGCTCGAAATTTCTCGGTTGAAAGTTTCCTTTCCTAGGGTTCTATTCTTGGTTGACAACGGTGTTAACCTATTTGATTCCTGAAGCTTTCTTATTATTTTTTGACTTTTATTCACTAGAAGAGCCTACTTTTGACGTAATTATGGGCAGGGTGAGGTCTCCGCCTTTAACGTGTCGCGCTAGTCGAGATGCCCGAGAGTGGAGTGCAGTGAAGTCGGGGCAATCACTTATGACAAGCGCACTCTTCAACGGTTCCCTAATATTATCGATAATAATATCAATCGAGTCTTTCTCTTTCATTGACGTGCCGGTCCTGGCAGCGAGTTTTCTTCATCTAGCGACGAAGTCAGTAAATTCTTCATCGGGCCCTTGATTGGCCGCCATCAGATCGTTGAGACTGATTGTCTCTTGGATTAAGTGCATGTATTGGTCTGGGAATTGACCGACTAATTCATCAAATATTTCTATCTTATAGAATGGGAGTCCCGCGAACCAATCTAGAGCTTCTCCTTCTAATGAGCGTTGGAAATAGTAAATGAGAAGTCCTTGATTATCACATATGAGTCGATAATCGTTACAAAAGAGGGTCAAGTGATGGTTTGGATTTCTTGTGCCGTTATGTTTGATAAATTTTGACGGTTTAAATCCTATTGGTAAATTAAATTTAACATCCCAACAGAATTTGTCGAATCCAAATGAGTGATCGAGGCGCTCTCTCTTGGCCAGCATTTTAGGGAGATCTTCAATTTTGATAGTGATATCTTTTGGAGCAACCCGTGAGCAAACCTTGTCTAGAGAGTTATCATTGAAGAATGTGTGAGCAGGCTGTCTCAATGGTGTGATGCGGGCTGACACTATGCTTGGGGTAGGCGGTGGCCTTTCTTGTCGTTCTTGGTCTTCTAAAAATTGTCGTGACCTAATGGTCTCATATGCGGTAGCCAATCCACGAAGCAATTCCTTAGAGTCATCATCTCCTCTTTGTATTCTTTTAGTATTGAGCTCTACGATTTGTTGAGCAGTAAGGTTTTGTTCAATGTTACCATCTCTCCCATTATGATTATTACCGGTGTGTGGGGTAGAGAAGGGATTCTCTTATTCACCAGCCATGTTAATCTCGGGTTGTCGTAGGCTGAAATTGTAAAGTGGTTCTTCTTCGTACATGGGGTTATTATGATATCCCTATAATGGTGGGTCTCCTAAACTCACTCTTCGTATGCCAGGCATCTCGAGTCTTTGATGAAGATTCATGTATCTAAAGGGATTCGAAATGACGCGATGGAAAGTAAAACAGGAAAACTAACTATATTTCAAGAAAGGAAAGAGTTCAACAAAAAAGTTCCGTTGTGATTGCCAATCTGTTGGTGCGCACTTTTTCTGGGTTCCTCTCGGTCCCCGTTGAAACAGTGGCCTAATTTTGTCCAAGTTGACTCTAGCAATATGACGTTTGGAAGGTTAGAAATAAAAAAAAAGAGGTTTTTTAGGAAGGTTCCTAGTTTGTTGCGATCACCAGCTGTAGATATTTAACGACGTTGCAACACGTCAGTGATCACGCTTTAAAGCGGTTGTGGGTCACTTCTTTACTGAATCGTCCGCTTGCGAGCGTCAGTAGTTATGACTCTTCCTTATAGTTTAGATAGTTTAGTTTTTCTTTTCTTCATTATTATTGTAATTCGAATAAGTTCAGATTTCCTAATTCTATTGTGAGTCTAGTGGTGTGAGTTTATTATAGTGATTTGATCTAATATTATAAGTCTATTAGGAGTCTAATTAATGTAGTGTCCTAATCCTATTAGAATTCTAATTAATTTAGTGTCCTAATACTAGAAGTCCAATTAATATCAGTCTCCTAATTATACTAGGAATGAAAATATATCAATTATGATAAAAGTCTAATTAAGTCAAGCATGCTAATTGTACTAGAATTCTAAGTAAAGCAATTATAATAATTCTACTGCAATTCTAATTAAAATAGAGAACTAATTTAACTAGAACTCTAATTTAAGCAATGAATTTATTTTTATTAAAATCTAATTAAAAAAAATAAACTAATTTTATTAAAAATCTAATTAAAACAAATAAACTAACTATACTAAAATCTAATTAAAATAAAGGAACTAATTTTTTCTAGAATTAGAATCAAAGCAATGAGTTAATTATACTAAAACTCTGATTAATAAAGAAAATGAAATTAACTCTACTAAAATCTAATCAAGCAACGAATTAACTATGCTAGAATTATCTAATTATAATAGAGGAACTAATTTTATTAGAATGCTAATCAAAGCAATTATTCTAAGGATCTAATTAAAATAAAGCATGTAAATTAATTATACTAAAAATCTAAGAAAATTATAGACTTGATTTTCTAATTCTAATTAAAGCAATAAAATAATCCTAAAAAAAAGGGGTTTTGGGCCCGCTATGTTAAGGTTGATTGGCCTCATTCCCAAGTACCCTCCATAAGCTCTCTTGGGCGAATCGAGTGGCTGAGATTAAGGATAAATTAAAATTTTGGATTATAAAATAGTATTTTTGGATTTTCAGAGTCGTTTTCGGGATTATAATTACGAATTAAATTATGAAACTAGGATTATAGAAGACTGAATTAATGTTTGGGATTTTAAAAATATTAAACTAAGGAATTAAAACTAGAATTTTAAAATTTGAGGACTGAATTCGGGTCCGAAATTAGAAAATCAGGCCGTATGGTTAAGGACTGGAGATTAAGATTTTAGAACCGAATTGAGTCTATGGTTGGTGAATTGGGTCTTCAGATTAGGGACTGGCTCTAAAAATTTAGAACTAGAATCCAATATTAAAATTACGGTCCAAAAAAGGGTGCTACGGTCTAAGACTGAATTAATATTTAATAATTTAAAACTAAGAAAAATCCTAAGTCTAAGAACTAAGAACTACGGTCGGAAATTAAAAATTAAATTCTTACCTAAGGTCGAGGCTGTAGAGAGAAATCTCGAAGATTCGAAGCTTGAATCTCGATTTCATGGCTATGTTCCTCTATAGGTTCGTTCTCGGAGTTCTCTGGTTTCGAAATTCTAAAAAATTCCATTCTCCTAAAATTCCAGCCTCTCCCCGAGCGAATTAAAAAAAAAATCTTTTATAGGTTTTTCTCCAATTAAGTGCCCTGTTTTAGGCGTTTAACTGGATTGCGCGCCGATTTCCCGGTGCTCAACCGCTTTGAGTCGGTCATCGACTCAGTGAGCGACCGGCTGACTTGCTCAGTGAATTTCCTAGTTCTAATCATGTTAGAACTAATTGCGCGCCCAGTGTGGGGTGCGTAATCTGATTAAGCGTCTCATTCGAAGCACTTGATCAAGGAAGCTTAGGGGTCAATGACGGTAAGACTAGGTCGGGCGTAGGCCGATTGCATGTCGGTGATCGGGTGCTAAATCCGATCGTGCGTCTTGGTGAGGCGCATGATCAAGTCTCGAGATGGTCTGGGGAAGGAAGTCTGGTTTGAAAGGGGGATTGATTGCATGTTTGTGGTTTAGTGTGCGATCGAATTGGCAGCGTCGTTTTAGGCGCGTAATTCAGGGCTGTCCGGGTCGGGTCTGAAATGCGGGACTATTGTTTCAGTCTGCATTCCGATGATATACTATTGTTTCAGTATATAGTCTCCCTACGTCGGGATCTGAGCCACAAAGCTATTGTTTTAGCCTGTGTTCGGCCATGTACTATTGTTTCAGTGCATGGTCCCCACGTTAGGGTCATGGGGCCTGATCCACAAAGTTATTATTTCAGCCTGTGTCTAGCCATATACTATTGTTTCAGTATATGGTCCCACATTAGGGCAAAAGGGGTCTGAAATGCAAGACTATTATTTTAGTCTGCACTCTGACTATATACTATTGTTTCAGTATATAGTCTCCCTATGCTGGGATCTGAGCCACAGAGCTATTATTTCAGCCTGTGTTCAGCAATATACTATTGTTTCAGTGCATGGTTCCCGCATTAGGGTCATGGGGTGTGAGCCACAGAGCTATTGTTTCAGCTTGTGTCTAGTCATATACTATTGTTTCAGTATATGGTCCCACATTGGGGTAAAGGGGTTTGAAATGCTAGACTATTGTTTTAGTCTTCATTCCGACTATATACTATTGTTTCAGTATATAGTCTCCCTACGACGGGATCTGAGCCACAGAGCTATTGTTTCAGCCTGTGTCTTGTCATATACTATTATTTCAGTATATGGTCCCACATTAGGGTTATGAGGTCAAAGGTTGATCGAATAGATTTATATATTCTGAGAGGGCAAAATGGGGTGTCTACAGCCACCCATCGGGCTTTCAGGAATTTAGAAGGATGAGGCCTCCTAACTTCTATGGTCAAGTGGATCCGATGGAAGCTGAGCAATGGCTTTACCAGATTGAAAAGATCTTACTGTGACTTAGGTGCACGGAAGAAGAGAAGGTCAGCTGGGCCTCTTTTCAATTCGAGGGCGAAGCTGGCCCTTAGTGGAAATCGGTCGAGAGGACCCGTGTGCCAGGAACGCCATGGACATGGACAGAATTTGTCACCACGTTCTACGAAAAATATTTTTTGACACCGGAAAAGCAACAATTGGAGATATAATTTGCGAACTTAGTACAAGGGACCATGACCGTGCGAGAATACGAGACGGAGTTCACTCGTTTGTCCCGTTTTGCACTTGCATTAGTAGCCAATGAATTGATGAAAACTCATATATTTTAGTATGGATTGAGACCAGCTATCAGAGGAAGGATAGTGTTGTTTGAGCCAACAACATACGAGCGAGTAGGAAGGTTGGCACTTATTGTTGAAAGAGAGGTTGAAGATACCTATAGAAGAAGAGAAGGGCAAGCCAAAAATAGGAAAGCTCAATCTTTGACATCTGTGTCAGAGCAGGCCAGCAAGTGGCATAGATTTTTTATGCTCCCACCATCACAGTCTACCACTACGACAACATCAAGGTCATTAGATCCGACAGCATTGCCATCACTACCCCAGAGACCGTTCGGTGCATCAAACCCGATAACCTCTATTGTACCAAGAGAGACACCAGCAGTGATGACTTGCACTACTTCATATAATGCCTCTTCCACACCAAAAGTGGCATGTGAGCAATGCAGAAAACCTCACAAAACCGAGGAATGATGGAAGGCGAAGGGAGCATGTTTCAAATGTGGGAAAGTGGGGCATCGAATTAGAGAGTGCCCAGAGATGAGAGGAGAAACAATGGCAAGGAAGACGATTCAAAGATCTTTGAGGCTTACAGTTCACGACCGAGCGTATGTAGTGATAATGCAGGACGCACAAGCTAACAATGATGTCATCCAAGGTATAAATATCAATATACTAGTCAAATACATTATTTGAGGTTTAGATAGAGAAGGTGCATAACATGTCGTACACCATACTCCACACACCATCATAATCCACACCATAACACATCGTACATGTGACTAATTCTATAGTGTCTGTTGAATCTAGGTGTCATCTGCTTGAGCAAAGAAAATGATATATGTAGCCACAAGGCACTGGTGTTCATAGACCCCGGGTCTACATACTCATTTATTACACAGAACTTTGCTACGGAGATAAGCTTCACACCTGAGCCTTTGGACTTTGTCTTAGCTATCTCTACCCCAACGGGAAGACCGGTGAATACAAACATCGTATGTCGATCAGTCATTGTCACCATGGCGCATCGCCAAACAACGACCGATCGGATATTGCTCGAAGTGCAAGGATTCGATGCCATCCTTGGCATGGATTGTCTAACCAAACTACGGGCTAAGGTAGATTTCCTAGAGAAGGTAGTCACTCTTTATCCTAAGAAGGCTAAGCCATTCAAGTTCATCGACATTCATCCAGCCGCCGTGCCTTTCATATCCGTAATTCAAGCCGTGCGACTTATCAGTAAGGGATGCCAGGGATACCTTGCTATCATAAAAGGACAGAAGGCGGAAGAAGTTAAACTTTCCGACCTTCCCGTTGAGTCTGACTTCCTTGATGTGTTCTCAGTGAAACTACCAGGTCTACCGCGTGATAGGGATGTCGAATTTGCAATAGACCTTGCCACCGACACCGAACCGGTATTGAAGGCACCATACCGTATGGCATCAGTGGAGTTAAAGGAACTGAAGAAGCAACTACAAGAACTTCTTGACAAGGGATTTATTCGGCCGAGTGTGTCCCCATGGGGAGTGTTGTGAAAATTTTAAAAGTGTTTTACTCGCAAGTGCACGAATCGTGATGTAGCCAGTGGGTGCAGAGTACGAGATCTTCCCACGGAGATTAGTAAGAAAATGATAACCAGAAATAGCAATTAACCAAAAGAGTAACCACAGATCTATCACAGTATCTACTAAATTAAAAATTTGAGATTTTTGAGGATGAGATAAGTACTAACAAAGAAACTGAGAATTTAAACAAATAATAAAAGATAAGGATTGGGATATTAAGTCCTCCCATCGTAGGTTTGTCATTTGTGTAATACAAATATGTGGATTAAGATGTGAGATCATCAAAAGATATCTAAGAGGAAGCACCGGCCCCAAACACACATGAGTTCTAAAATACAGATATGAGATCACGAGGATGTATGATTAACATCCCATGAGTGTATGATTAACACTCACACCTCAGACAATATTTAGAACCCAATCTCTAGGTAAATTTTATACTACCGATCTAAGATCAAGGAGATATATGATTAACATTTCATGAGTGTATGATTAACACTCACCCCTCGAATGGTAATTGGAACTTACCGCTGGGGTAAAGTCACACTACCAATCTGAGATCACAGAGATATATGATTAACATCCCATGAGTGTATGATTAACACTCACACCTCAGACGGTAGTAGAACTTAACCTTGAGATGGGAAATAATTAAGATAAAATCATTATTGCAAAGCTGAGATCATAGGGCATGATTAGCTCCTAGATCTCAGATTGCAATCAGATTTTATCCCTGTCAATAATAAACATTAGGGCCTTTCAAATGAATCTAACATCTCAACTACAAATTTGTATTACTATAAATGACAAACCTCGGATGGGGTTCATCAGATCCTCATCCTTAATGGAACTAGCCACACATAATGAAATTAAACAGCATGATTAAAAAGTAAATCAACATAAACATTAAAATACCGTGTAGAGCTTTAACTAAATCCTAATGAAAGCTTTAATCCAAATCTTTTAATCCAACATGTACAATGATTCTTCAAATGTAGCAAACGAAAACTAATCTAAATCTTATGCCTAAAAAGTGAATAAAAAATTGGAACAACCGGGACTGAATGCCCTAGAAAAAACTCAAAGCAAAAGCAGAAAAAATGCTAGCCGAGAAGATCCCCCTGAATCCTCATATTTTTTCTTTAAATATTTTCCTGATTCGAAATTCAAAATTTGAAATAAGTCGATTGATCGAGGTGCGTGGTCGATCAATCGACCAGATTCAAATTCTCGTGGAGTTTGTTAATTGACTTTATCATGCAATTTCTCAAACAATACGCATGCCATGCCATTCTTATTGATAGTTAGTTGAGTTAGTCCAATGTTTCAATTTATAAATGAATTTATCACCAACCTTTAGATGTGTCAAGCGTGATCATCAGGTCGAATTCTATTTATCTTAAAATTTATCTTAATTGAGAACTGTATAGATTAAAGTTTTGATTCAAATCTCACAATAGGTGTACTCTCAAAATAAAGGTTCTCTGATGATAGGTATATTTTCACACACATGTGAGGGATCAATATAAAGCAAATAAAAGGTCTCACATGACAAGAGAAATACGATGTAATCAATAAACAAAAATAAATCTCATAAGAATAGATACTCGTGTATCCAAAGCATGCCATATCAGGTGCCATAGGCATCACATATTCACTCTCCACAAGGCAGTTACCAATGTAAGATCGGATCATGAAGGTCTTTTGTGGGGTTGTAATGGGGCTCGGGTAAGGGTAAGAAAGAAATGGAAGTTGGGATTCAAAATTTCTGAGAAATTGGAAAAGAAACAAACTTCTGATTTTTGTATTTCTCTTCTTTTTCTTTTCTAATTCTCACTATTTTTCTATTTTCTCAACTTTCTTATCTTTTCTCACTCATTTTTCTTCTTTTAAATTTTATTTTCTTGAAGCACATCATATTCTTCCTTATTTTTCAAAATTTCTCCCTCCTTTTTATTATACATTCGCAATAAATATCACAATTCGATGTCTCTCCATTTACTCTCTTTTCGTTCTTTCTTGTCTCTTGTTTCTAATTTCTCAGAAGTAAAAAGGGTAAGGCTAGATTTTCGTAAATGGTGAAGCGATAAAGGTTAACGTGGCTTAGCAAAAAATGTATAAAGACAAAATTTATCTTTTAATAGGCTCAAAGGGGTATAGAAGGATAAATTTATATGAGTTGGGGTATTTTAAGCACAAATGAGCCAAAGATGGCCTTCAATCATGTCCTCAAAAGATGGTAACCATACTTATTTATTTTAAGCAAATATACAACATGTTCTAGTATAATGATATGAATTTAAGGTCATGCAAAGTCACAAGTCAAATGCAGAATGTATAAGATTATGCAAAAATAATTCGTATTCAAAGATAACTCCGAGTTTACTTAAACACTCATCAAAGAAGTGAAATTGGCTCTAAAGCTCACCGGGTATAATCTCCACTAAGATCCTTCAGTTCACAATTTTAGATAAATTTTCTTGTTTTTTAAATTTTCGAACTGAATTAAACACCGTAACTTTTAGAGGTGAGTTTAGATTTTTATGTCAAACCCCACATTGAGTTTTTCTCTCCTAATAGCAATGATCACGTATGGCATTTAATATTCTTAACGTGAGATTGCATAATTTATCAACTCACAATTCCATCAAGCCATCAGAGGAATCTTTGAAAAATTCAAAATTCACTTCAATGTGCTCAGTCGATCAATTGAGGTATAATGATCGATTGATCGACTTAATCTGAATTTTTTTTTTTTTTGTAAAATTTTTTATAAATTGAAAATAATGCATAAATTAAAAATAACGCATTTATCACCCCCAAACCTATAATGTGCAATGTTCCCATTGGACCATAATTGGGTTGTACCCCCAAACCTACGTCACAATTTAGATAGACCAAGAGGCAAAGAGGAGGTGAAAAGCATCATTGAAAACAAATTAAAATTTATTAATGACAATGTGCTATTTACACTTATGAAAAAAAATCAGAAATATGAAGACCTAAATGTATCTAAAAGACAAAATAATTCAAAACTAACAAAAATCATAAAATAAATCCTAAAACATCCTAACAATCCTAAAAATATCCTAAAGATTTCTCAACTTCTTTAAACATTAGCATCATTTCCTGATCCTAGCTTCGATTTTGGAAAAGCGAAATTCCACATCGCTTTGGTGATATGGCCAGGAGTCGAGGAATTCAGAGTGACATCAGGGGCGGTGGGGTCGATGGGTTGACCGTGCTACTAGTGGCCAGATCTTGAAGTGTAGGTGCCGGATATAACTTTGCCCAAGTTTTAGCAGGGATGAGATTAATAATCACTCTTGGGATTGATCTTGGAATGAGTACCGCTAATGGGTTACAGCTTGAAATTGGTGGTGGTGAAGGGATGTGTGATGGTGATTTGGCTATTAGGGAGGGTGGGTCGAGATCAATCATCTTGATATCATCCAATATAATTGTTGTAGGCTTGGCTAATCGATTAGTCATCTTTTTTGCTGGTTCTTCCCAAATTGGAAGAGGCACGGGATTAAGATCTACTACATTAACATTAGTGAGATCCATTGGAATCGGTGTTCCGCTATGCCATACCCTTTTTCTGGTAGTTTTCTCCATCTTTTTCATGGTTGTCCGAGTACAATAGGTTCTGCTGGCCATTGATGCTTGATAGAGTGGAGAAAATTGATTTATGATGACAAGAGTTGAAGAATCTTTAGAGTGTTTAAAATAAATAGAGAAGGAGTTGTAAACTATCTAAAAGACTCCTACCAAGGAGAAAGAAGAGTCCTAAAATACTAAACTGTTAAATTTAAAAGATTTTTGACGGCTCTCGCTTATTCTCTTTATATATATATATATATATATGTATATTCAAAAATTGCATGCATTGATTGACTGAAAAAAAATTGGTCGATCAATCGACTATGGAAGTCAACTTGTTTGACTTTATATACCCTCGATTAATCGACAGTGTGGGTCAATTAATCGAGGGTGTATCCGAACAGAGACACCTTTTTTTTTTTTAACTGAATGTCGATTAATCGAGATATTTGCTTGATTAATCGACAGTTAGAATTGCCCGAAAATGGGAATTATTTTTTTATTATTATTATTATTAAAGAGAAAATTATTCTATTACATTCAAAGTTCCTAATCCTATACAAACTTAAAAATAGAGATCCTATGCCTAATCAAACTTAAAAATAGAAATCTAAAAACAACCAAAGAAACACAGTAACAACAATGCGAAAGAAACCCTAATTCTAATCATCTTCTTATTCTGCCTGTCTTGCATGCGACTCATTTTGTCATAGGCATCAGGCCACAATCGATGTCCCATTTGATGCATGAAGGACCGATCATAGCGGCTGCGATGAAGATTTTGATTATTCTGCCACTGTTGCTTATCGATCAAAGAATTTATCTGAGCTTGCATGACTTCGAGGGACACTCCCTCATTGCGGGCTTGTTCGGGCTCGACAACAGGTTCTTCTTCTTGCACACAACGGTGCTGACATGCAGGCTGGGCAGGGGGATGCTGGGCAGTAACATTTCCAGCTCTACCAGGATTGCCCAAAAGACGCATACTTCGCTTCCAATTCGTCGGCACATAGCGATAAAACTGAAGGTCCCCAATATTATCATCAAGATAAAAAGGGAAACCTAGGTGATGCAGGAGTTGCATCACCAGATGGGGGAAGTAAATAAGTGCTGCATCACCAGGAGGAGGGTTGACAATCTCATCATAGCATCACCACATTGAATCATGTAAAAACTATGGAATATTAAGCCATGAATTTTTATAACCACCATACAGTGCCTTCACCCGAGGTCCAGTTCGTTCTGACACATGACCTCGTGGGCAAAGACTAGAGGACACGACGATATCCCAAAATAACCTGTCGGGCGGTAGAGCCGATCACTTGGTAGCATTTCCTGATGCATATATGCCATTGCACATATCATCAATCATTTGTCTTTGTTCGACGTCGAGTTCTTCTCCAAGTTGGTGGTGCAGTGGACGCTCAGTAAGAATGCCAAGAACATCCGCGATCGTATCCGGATAAATCTTCCTTTCCCACCCGTCAATGGAGACGGTGAAGTGGGCATCATCATTAGTCTCAATCGATTCATTTTCCCACTTCATGTTCTGATAGAACAAGCGGACCACGTGCTCCAAAAAATTGATTGCTAGCGGCGTTATTAGGAAGTGGAGATTGAGAGCAGCAATGTACGCGAGTGAGACCGCGCACTCAAGCATCGCGTGGAATTTTGACAGATCATACACATATTCTGAGGAGATTTCCTTGATTGCAAAATGACCTTTGGGTCGCTCTCTAAAGATTCCTTGCGATCGAGGAGGAAGTCGTGCTGATGAAGATGATGCCATCACAGAGAATGTCAAGGGAAGGTCAGAGAAGACTAGGAATTTAGGAGCGAATGAAGAATGGAAAGGACGTTCGGTCTTTAAATAAGCATAGAGGCACCTCCTCACTTCGGTCGCATTGCTTCCCTCGATTGATCGACCCTGATGTGCAGCACTTCCCCAAGCATTGGAACAGTACATCAACAGGTGTACATAAGGTCGATTAATCGATCATATAGGTCAATTGATCAAAGACGGCACATGCAGCGAATGAAAAGATGTGACAGTTAATTTCCCTTGAAAACGCGTGATGCAACAGGTCGATTATTCAAGTGATAGCATAGATTGATCGACCCAGAAAAGTATCAGCCTGGAAAAGCATAACAATAAATGTCATGAAATGAATGTCGATTGATCGAGAAAAGCTTGATTGATCGACCATTTGCCTTATTGTCGATCAATCTAGGTCTAAAGCTCGATTGATTGAAATTTTTTATTTTATTTTTACATGTTTTGTACACTTGGGTTGCCTCCCAAGAAGCGCTAAATTTAGTGTTGCTAGCCCGACATCCCAAAATTTTTAATTTCATCCTGATTGATTGGGATTGCTTAACGCAACTTCATCAAAATTTTCAATGCTATTTTCTAAAAATGGTTTCACCTGTTGCCCATTGACTTGATATTTCCCCCCATTTTGAGGGTTACAGAGTTCAATTGCTCCATTTAAAAATATTCGATTGGTTTGGAATGGATCGTTCCATCAGGTTTTAAGCTTTCTTGGAAATAAATGAAGCCTTGAGTTGTATAACAACACCTTCTGACCCACAGTGAATGATTTTCTTAAAATAAACTGATCATGGGCATGCTTCATGCGGTCCTTGTAAGATTTTACACAGTCGTATGCATCGGCTCTTACTTCTTCCAATTCAGCAATCTCTAAGCTTCGCTTCTCACCCGCTTTTTGCAAACTAAAGTTTAGAGACTTGATAGCCCAATAGGCCCGGTGTTCTAACTCAACAAGTAGATGACAACCTTTACCAAAGACCATCCTAAAGGGTGACATTCCAATGGGAGCTTTGAATGTTGTCCGATAAGCCCAAAGTGCATCATTCAATTTTAACGACCAATCTTTTCGATTAGGCTTTATCATTTTCTCTAAAATGTGTTTTATCTCCCGATTTGAAACCTCAACTTGTCCACTGGTTTGAGGGTGGTATAGTGTAGCCACTTTGTGCATAATCCCGTACTTTTTCATTAGCTGAGCAAAAACTCTGTTGCAGAAATGCTTTCCACCATCGCTAATGAGAGCGCGTGGAGTACCGAATCTTGAAAATACCTTGTTCTTAAGGAATTTAACAACCACCTTGTGATCGTTGGTCTTGCAGGCCATTCCTTCAACACATTTTGAAACATAATCTACTGTGACAAGGATGTATGAATTCCCAAAAGAATTTGGGAATGGGCCCATGAAATCTATTCCTCATACATTGAACACTTTAAGCTCAAGAATTGGATTTAAGGGCATCATATTTCTCTTTGAAATTCTACCTAACATTTGACAGTTGCTACATGATATACAGTGCTAGTGACAATCTTTGAAAATTGTCGGCCAATAGAATCCACATTGAAGGATCTTAGTAGCAGTCTTTCTTGAGCTAAAATGTCCCCCACAGGACAATTCATGACAGAATAAAATAATTTTTGACTGCTCAAATTCCCAAATGCACCTTCGGATAATTTGATCGGCACAATATTTAAACAAGTACGGATCCTCCAAAAAATAATGCTTTGCTCGTGCTAGAAAAATAGCTTTCTCATTCTTATTCCAATGCCATGGTACTTGATCCGTCACCAAATAGTGGACCAAATTCGCATACCATGGTGAATGTTTAACATTAAACAATTGTTCATCGGGAAAGTTTTCCAAAATCAGAATCAGATCGTCCAATTTTTTGACAATAATTCGAGATAAATGGTCAACCACCACATTTTCAGATCCCTTTTTATCTTTAATTTCCAGATCAAACTTTTGCAAAAGTAAAATCTACCTGATTAAATAGGCTTTTGCATCCTTCTTTGCAAAGAGGTAGCGGAGAGCCGCATAATTCGTAAATACCATAACTTTTGATCCCAACAAATAGGATCAAAATTGATCTAGTGCAAAGACTACAGCTAGGAGTTCCTTTTCTGTGGTGGAATAATTCAATTGTGCATCATTCAGCGTGCGAGTTGCATAGTAAATTACATGCAGAATTTTGTCCATCCTTTATCCCAATATTGCTCCTACCGCATAATAAGATGCATCACACATTATCTCAAATGGTAAATTCCAATCCGGAGATTGGATTATTGGAGCTTGAACAAGTTCAGCTTTGATTACATCAAAAGCTTTTAGGCATTTCTCATCAAAAAGGAATGGGACATCTTTGCCGAGTAGCTTGCATAAGGGCTTTGCAATCTTACTGAAATCTTTGATGAATCGTCTGTAAAAACCAGCATGCCCATGGAAAGACCTAATCTCCCTGACTGTTCTGGGTGGCGGGGAGGTTTGAAATCAAATCTACTTTCGCCTTGTCCACCTCAATGCCTTTAGATTAAATGATGTGTCCAAAGACTATACCACTCTGAACCATGAAATGACATTTCTCCTAATTCAAAATAAGGTTCTTTTCCTGACATCTTACAAGAACTAGAGATAGGTTCTGCAGGCAATTACTAAAACTGTCCCCATAAATTGAGAAGTCATCCATGAATACTTTCAAAAATCTCTCCACCATATTCGAAAATATACTTAGCATGCATCGTTGAAAGGTGGCTGGGGCATTGCGGAGCCCAAATGGCATTCGCCTGTAAGAGAATGTTCCAAATAGACATGTGAACGTTGTTTTCTCCTGATCTTTTGGTGCTATGACTATCTGATTATATCCAGAATAGCCATCAAGGAAACAGTAGTATTGATGTCCTGCCAACCTTTCGAGCATTTTATCAATAAACGGAAGAGGGAAGTGATCCTTCCTTGTCATTGAATTCAACTTCCTATAGTTGATGCACACTCTCTAGCCGGTTTGAACTTTATTGGTATCAGTTCATTCTCTTCATTCTTCACCACAGTTACTCCAAACTTTTTGGGAATCACTTGTGTCGGGCTAACCCATTTGCTGTCGGCAATAGGGTATATAATCTCAGCATCTACCAGCTTAATAACCTCCTTTCTCATAACATCTTGCATTATTGGATTCAATCTATGTTGTAGTTCTCTAGAGGGTTTAGCGCTTTCTTCCAAATGAATTTTGTGTATACACATCATTGGGCTAATATCCTTAATGTCCTTGATGGACCATTCAATTGCACTTTTGTGGTCTTAGAGTACTTCAATGAGCTGTTCCTCTTGATCTTCATTCAATTTTGCTGAAATAATTACCGGATTAGTTTAATCTCTGCCCAAGTATGCATATTTCAAATCTGCAGGGAGAGATTTCAGGTGCAGCCTTGATTTCTCTTCTTCTCTTGATTCTTCTTGACTTTCTTCCTCTTTGGACTCATCTTTCAGTTGCCATTCATTGTCTCCCAAGAGTTGTGTTGAATATAATATTTCATTAACTTTGTGGATCATATAATGAATGTTGAAGTCTTTACCGAAATGGGCTAGGCAGGATTCTAGAGGATCCTCATATTCTGAAGCAAAAGATACATTCTCCACAATCCTAACAATCATGCATGCTTGTGCATGTTCCTCATCTTCAACAGGTTGCCTCGCAATGTGAAAGATATTCAATTCTACGGTCATGTTCCCGAATAAAAAATCATTATCCGAGTTCGACAATTAATTAATGCATTCGATGTTGCTAGGAAAGGTTTTCCTAGGATTATCGAGACATTATTTTTCAGTTTGGTAATGGGTTCAGTATCCAAGACAACAAAGTCGACTAGAAAGTAGAAAGTGCCTACTTTAATATGGACATCCTCGACTATTCCCTTGGGAATTTTGATTGACCTATTGACAAGTTAAAGGGTCATAGCTGTGGGCTTCAATTCGCCCAGTTCAAGTTCCTTGTAAACAGAGTATGACAACAGATTAACACTTGCTCCATGGTCTAGAAGTGTTTGATCAATGCGATTCTCCCCTATAATGATTGAAATTGTAGGACAACCAGGGTCCTTGTATTTAATCGAAAGTCTCGCTTGCAATACTGAACTTACCTGCTAAGAAAGCTTTCTTCGAGACATTAGTCTTCCTCTTGATTGTGACCAAGTCCTTTAAAAATTTTACATATGTCGGTACTTGCTGAATGGCATCTAAGAAGGGAATATTGATCTTAAACTGATTGAACATTTTAATTATTCCTTCTTGATTGCGATTTTTCTTTGGTCCCATTAGCCTTTGAGGATATGGGGCTTTGGGCACAGAACTTTTTTCTCTCTCATTCTCTTCTTTCGTCTTTATCTTTTGTTCCCCCTCTTCTTCAACTTTCTCATTCATCTCAATTTGATCTTCAAGTTCAGACTTCTCATCTTCTTCAGGCATTTTCACTTTGTTGTCAACCTGCTTTCCAGATCTTAGCATTGTGATTACTTTGATTCATTACTAATTTTTTTCATGTGATGAGGTCGAGGCCTGTTCAACAACCATCTGTCCTCTTGAGTTTGGAATTGGCTGACTAGGAAATGATCTCTTTTCTCTTTCACATAAGAGTGTTGCCAATTGACCAATTTGAGTTTATATCCTTGATATCGAAGAAGTATTTGATTAGATGAACTTTCACATATCCTCATTCTGAGGATATTGGTTCTGAGGATAATGTGGCGCAACGTTTCTTTGTTAATTATTGAATCCAGGTGGTGGGAAATTTTGCACAAAATCAGGTTGACTCACAAATTGCTGCTCGGGTTGGTTCTGATATCCCAACATCGGTTGTGAGAGTTGATAATTCTGGTTGGATTGCCTAGGTTGCCCATTTTGACTTTGATTTTGGTGAAATTGGTTTGCACCTGCATAGTTCTGCTGTTGGAATTGCCCTTGACCAAACTACTGTTGTGGTCCTTAGTTGAAATTTTGATTTGGATAAATATTTATCTTTTGTCCTTTAGCTTGAGGTTTTTGAATTCCTTGCTTCCATAAGAAATTTTGATGATATTTCCAACTATTTGGATTATTTTCATTAAAGATATTTTTCTGATTTCGACCGTAGGTGTTTAATGCATTCAATTGCTCACAAGGGTCTTCTGAGTAATTCTGCATTAAAGGGCAACCATCAGATGTGTGCATTGGACTTGCACAATATGAACATGGATCTAGGTGTACATTCACAACTCATGTTCTTCTTCAGCTTCAATTTCTAAACTTGTTGAGTGAGGAAATGTATCTTTGCCATAAGATCAGGTGTTTCTTTCACCACGTACAATCCTCCTTTCTTCGTTGAAGTTCCTACTTGGTCTCGATTCTTGTTTGGTTGATCTTGAGTTTTCGAGAAGTCCTATTATTGTGAATCTTCAACCAACTTTTCCAAGAATTGATATGATTCATTTTCCTTAAGTCCTAGAAATCCTCCACTATTCATTGATTCGATTAGATGCCAATTGGCCTGAGCCAGTCTGTTTTAAAAATGTTAGACCAATCTCAATTTTGAGAATCCATGATGCGGGCACTTCAATAAGATATCCATGAACCTATCCCAAGCTTCATAAAATCTCTCAACATCTTCCTGTGTAAAATCAATGATTTCACGTCTTAAAGCATTAGTCTTGGCCATGGGAAAAAACTTTGACAAAAATTTCTTAACCATCTGATCCCAGGTGGTTATAGATCCAGCTGGTAGTGAATTCAACCAGGCTTTGGCCTTATCTTTTATAAAGAAAGGAAACAAATGTAATCTCATGGATTCCTCACTAAAGTTTTGATACACTGAAGAACAGACTTCAACAAAGTCTTTGATGTGTTGGTACGGGTCTTTTCTATCCATGCCATGAAAAATGGGAAGGATTTGAATCACATTTGTACAGATCTCAAATCTGCCACCAGGTGTGGTAGCGTATGTGATACAAGAAGGGGTGTTTGTGGTTATTGAAGCAAACAACTCTCTCAGAGTTGGCTCTTTATCATTTTCAGGTGGGTGGTTTTCACAACCATTCATATCGAATTGAATTAATGTTTCAACTCGGGCCTCTCGTCCTGCTCTGATTTGTTTTCGACTCGAATGACAAGTTCGCTCAATCTTAGAATTGAAAGGTTCTAAAGAGTTCTCTCCAGAAGACTTCGTATGCATACACAACCTGCACTGATTTTACCGATATTATATATATATATTTTTAAGTTTGATTGATCGAGGGTTTAGGTCGATCGATTGATCGAGAACAGTCTCCGATTGATCGAGGGGTTAGGTCGATAGATTGAGAATTAGAACTCGAATTTTGAAAAAAAAAATTATTTGAATTTTGAAAATTCAAAAATCCAAAGATTATTGAGGAAAAATTTACGGATTTTTTGGAGTTGATTGATCGATCTCAAAATTATTCAATTTAAAAAAAAAAAAAAAATTTCGAAACTAATAAAATTACTGATTTAAACCTATAAAAATTCCTAAAATTAATTTTCTATTTCCTAAAAATTATAAATTTTCTACGCTGAATCCATGGCAGCGGTGACAAAAACTTGTGAAAATTTTAAACGTGTTTTACTTGCAAGTGCATGAATCGTGATGTAGTCAGTGGGTGTAGAGTACGAGATCGTTCCCATGAAGATTGGTAAGAAAATGATAACCAGAAATAGCAATTAACTAAAAGAGTAACCACAGATCTATCACAGTATCTACTAAATTAAGAATTTAAGAATTTTGAGGATGAGATAAGTACTAAGAAAGAAACTGAGAATTTAAACAAATAATAAAAGATAAGGATTGGGATACTAAATCCTCCCATCGTAGGTTTGTCATTTGTGTAATACAAATCTTTGGATTAAGATGTGAGATCATCAAAAGATATCTAAGAGGAAGTACCGGCCCCAAACACACATGAGTTCTAAAATACAGATCTGAGATCACGGGGATGTATGATTAACATTCCATGAGTGTATGATTAACACTCACACCTCAGACAATATTCAGAACCCAATCTCTAGGTAAATTCTACACTACCGATCTAAGATCAAGTAGTTGTATGATTAACATCTCATGAGTGTATGATTAACACTCACACCTCGGATGGTAATTGGAACTTACCGTTGGGGTAAAGTCACACTACCATTCTGAGATCACGGAGATGTATGATTAACATCCCATGAGTGTATGATTAACACTCACACCTCAGACGGTAGTAGAACTTTACCCCAAGATGGGCAATAATTAGGATAAAATCATTATTGTAAAGTTGAGATCATAGGGCATGATTAGCTCCTAGATCTCAGATTGCAATCAAATTTTATCTCTGTCAATAATAACATTAGGGCCTTTTAAACGAATCTAACATCTCAACCACTAATTTATATTACTTTAAATGACAAACCTCGAATGGGGTTCATCAGATCCCCATCCTTAATGGAATTAGCCACACATCATGAAATTAAATAACATGATAAAAAGTAAATCGACATAAACATTAAAATACCATGCAGAGCTTTAACTAAATCCTACTGAAAGCTTTAATTCAAATCTTTTAATCCAACAGGTATAATGATTCTTCAAATGCAGAAAATGAAAAGTAATCTAAATCTTATGCCTAAAAAGTGAATAAAAAATTGGAACAACCAGGATTGAATGCCCTAAAAAAAACTCAAAGCAAAAGCAGAAAAAATGCCAGCCGAGAAGAGCCCCCCGAAGCCTCATATTTTTTTTTAAAATATCTTCCTTATTCGAAATTCAAAATTTGAAATAAGTTGATTGATCGTGGTGAGTGGTCGATCAATCGACTAGATTCAAATTTGAAATTTATATTTAAATCCCATTTGTTATGTCGATGCATCGACCTAGATGGGTCGATTGATCGACATGACCAAATGGTCTGGATCTAGTATGTTCTTTGCTTCACTACTCCGGTGTTCGTTCACTTTGCATCCTTTTGTTCACTTTGCATCCTTTTATGCTCCTTAATGCATCTAATAACCAATTTGACCTGAAACTCATAAAACTTCACAAATCTTATTAGATAGCTTTCATTAGATGGCTAAATGTAGGTCTTTAGGGGTGAAATATTATCATATTTCACTACTCATCATGGAGTACTTGTACTATTTGTCTGAAAGAAAGATGGTTCTATGCGTCTGTGCATCGACTATAGGCGACTGAACTGGCTGACGATGAAGAATCGATACCCACTTCCTAGGATCGACGAATTATTCGATTAGTTACAAGGAGCGAAGTTCTTCTCTAGAATCGATCTGAGGTCGGGTTACCACAAGATGAAAGTGAAAGTCAAAGACATTCCGAAGATAGCTTTTAAAATCCGATACGACCATTATGAGTTCCTAGTCATTCCATTTGGATTGACCAATGCGCCCGCATCTTTCATTAACCTCATGAACTGTGTATTCAAGCCTTATTCAGATAAGTGGGCTGTTGTGTTCACTGACGATATTCTCATTTACTCAAGGTCAAGAGAAGAATACGAGAAATACCTACGCTTAGCACTCCAAACCTTGCAAGAGTTGCAGTTGTATGCGAAACTCAGTAAATGTGAATTCTAGCTAGAGCAGGTGAGTTTCCTTGGCCACATTATTTCAGAAGCTGGTATAGAAGTGGATCCTGCAAAGATAGAAGCGGTAGTGAAATGGGAGCAGCCAAGAACTATAATGGAAGTTTGTAGTTTTTTCGGATTAGCCGGATACTACAGAAGATTTGTCGAAGGGTTTGCAAAACTAGCCGAACCACTCACGCGTCTCACCAGGAAGACTTCTAAATTTGAGTGGACCGATGCATGCAAGCGGAGTTTCCAAGATTTGAAAAAGAGATTGACCTATGCACTTGTACTTACTCTACCATTGGGAAGTGGGGGATTCTTGGTATTTAGCAATGCTTCCCACATAGGCTTAGGCTGCGTATTAAGCTAGCATGATAAAGTAGTCGTTTATGGGTCAAGACAACTTAAGGACCATGAGAAGAACTACCTTACTCATGACCTAGAGCTTGCAGCGGTCATATTTGCTTTAAAAATTTGGAGGCATTACCTCTATGGTGAGACCATTGAAATTTTCACATACCACAAGAGCCTCAAATACTTGTTGACCTAGAAAGCACTTAACCTGAGGAAAAGAAGATGAATGGAATTCCTCAAGGATTATGACTGCGTCATCCAGTACTACCTGAGAAAAGCCAATGTGGTAGCTGATGCGCTTAGCCGAAAATCCTCCACTCAGCTGCTACATCATGTGGCTAGATTACACCGATGGAAATTGCTTGAGGACATGGTCTCAAGTGACACTCAATTCGAAGTAGAGGAATTGAGAGCTCTGTTAGCCAACATCAAGATCGAATCAAACCTCTTCCAAAGGATCAGAGAAAGCCAATTGAAATATCCAGAACTTATGACTATCAAGCAGAGCATAGACAATGTAAAGCAACCGGAATTTTCTGTTAAGAACGATGGTTATGTATTGTGTAAAGGTCAAATTTGTGTACCGACTAATAATGAACTACGACAGAGATTTTGGAAGAAGCCCATAGATCAGTATATGTTATACATTCAGGCAACACCAAAATGTACCATGAATTGAAGAAGAATTTTTGGTGGAAGGGAATGAACATGTAGCGAGATGCTTAGTTTGTCAGTAGGTCAAAGTTGACCACAGACACCCTACTGGTTCATTACAGCCCCTGCCAGATCCTGAATGGAAATGGGAGAATATTTCGATGGACTTCATACTTGGGTTACTGAGGACTCATAAGGGGTATAACGCCATTTGGGTGGTGATTGACCCACTAACCAAGTTAGCACACTTCCTTCCATACAGCACGCATTACACTGCAAGCAAACTTGCTAAATTATATTTGAAGGAGATTATAAGATTGCATGGCATACCTTCAGGTATTTTCTTCAATTGGGACCCACTATACACATCCAAAATTTGGCAGCATTTTCAAGAAGGAATGGGTTCCAAACTAGCATTCAGCTCAACCTTTCACCCGCAGACTGATGGGCAAACCAAAAGGGTGAATCAGGTGATAGAAGATATGCTCAAGGCCTATATGTTGGACTTCCAATGATCATGGGACAAGCACTTGCCCTTGATCGAAATTGCGTACAATAACAGTTATCAATCTAGCATTGGGATGGCTCCTTTTGAAGGACTCTACAGCTACCGATGTAAATCTCCACTCAATTGGGAAGAGGTTGGAGAGCGTGTTTTACTGGGTCGAGAGCTCATCAAGAGTACCAATGCAATAGTTTGACTTATTTGTGAATGGCTCGTGGTTGTCCAAAGCCATCAGAAGAGTTGCGCGGACCTTAGGAGAACACACGTGGAATTTCAAGTAGTTGTTGTACTCAAGACTATTTTGGATACAACCAAATCGGTATAACACTAATAATCATTTAAATTTAAGGTAGGGGATCACGTATAAAGATCTCGCCGACGAAGGGCATGATGCGATTTGAAAGTTGAGGAAAGCTTAGCCCTCGGTACACTGGCCCTTCCTAAATTTTAGGCCGTGTTCGTGAGGTAGCCTATCGCGTCGCCTTACCACAGTAGATGTCAAGCATCCATAATGTGTTCCATGTGTCGATGTTGAGGAAATATGTGCAAGATGCATCACGCGTCTTGGATTACCAACCTCTTCCGGTTCACGAAGACTTGACACTGATAGAAGAACCAATGAGAGTGTTGGATCGCAAGGAGCAAATCATAAGGACCAAAAGTATTCTGCTTGTTCTAATACAGTGGCGCAACCATTCTGCCATGGAAGTGACATGGGAATGAGAGACGGAAATTCAAGACCAATATCTGCATCTATTTTTTTAGAATTCTTAAATTTCAAAAGTAATGAAGGACATTGAAGCAAATTTTGACTGTATGACAACCTAAGTGTGCAACAATGTACTTATTGATGTTTTAAAATAAGAGTTCGAAATTTTGCTATGGTTACAAGTACTGGTTATATGAGCGTAGGTAACTGAATGGGAATTATTCTAACAACCATCAAATTGACCTCATGATGTTAGAAGAGCAATCAAAAGACCGGTCTGAGATTCAATGCCCCAACTCAAACCTGCCACACTGAGTCTGGCCCGCTCAAGCGTTCACTTAAGTCATGCTCGAGCGTGCTTCGAAGACCACTTGAGCAGCCATCGTATAAATAGGGTGGAAACCTTTTTCGCATTCCCGTGATGTTTAAAAAACACTCTCATGCTCATTTTATTTCTTCTTCCACAAGGAAAAGCCCTAATCTTCCCAAAGCAACCTCATTCTGTCATTTTTCTGCAAGATTCATCCGGATTTGGACCCTTGATCTTGTGCACACACTCCTTTTGAACGGTAAAACCCTAGAAGCCCCTATTTCATTTGAAAATTTGGAATTTTTTTTTTTTTTTTCTTCAATCCATGGCTTCCAGGAAGCTAACAGTTTCTAAACCCTCTAAGTCATCGACCTCGACACCCCAAACTTTGAAATGATTGAAGAATGCTTCAAAACCGACCTTAGAACAACTCGACCCATGGTGGAATGCCAAGACGTTTGAGGTAGAATGGCCTTTTGACCAACAATATTTCGAAGACGAGGAAACATCCTTTTTGTCAATTTTCTACCTTAAGAGGGCCAGCTTGCAAATGTTACTTCAACCATTTTATGCACACTACTACCCTCAGATTATCAAACTCTTCTACCAGAACCTAGAAGTAGATTGAGACGGAAGACTCTGTACAACTATAGATAATCGACTGTTTAAGTTTGATCATGACCGAATAACCACGGCCATGGGTGTTATGCTAATGTATCACGAGAGTTTGGGATTACTACCACCAAACCTTCACAAAGTGCCCTTTCCCCAAATAGTCGCAGAAATGACCTACAGACAACAAGGGCCGGGTCAATAGGAAAAGAGATCGCTGTTATCATCATCGATGTGGTGGATTGACATCGTCTTCCGATGTAACATCTACCCTCTTAGACAATAAGAAGAGAGAGTAGGAATATTACTGCAAGCTCTATTTGCGGTCTATGAGGACAAATGGTTCGATGCGGCTGAGGTAGTCATTGAGGGACTAATTCACGCCCACAACCAAATGTTAGAAACAAGGAAGAAACCATCGAACACCATGCCATATGCGTGTCTCCTAGCACGACTTGTTGAAGATTATCAAGATGAGATCAATAACTATACCCTACCAAAGAATGAGGTGTGCTGGGTTGACAACATCAGCCATTTTGGAATCGAAGAATGGATAAAGACTCAAAGGAAGTTGAATAAGAAAGTGCAGGACCTATGACAATTGATGACTGCCCCCTCTAATAACCATGCCACACAATCGAAAATCATCAGACGGATTGATTTTCAAGAGGTAATGCTCATGGACATCATGCATTTCTGTTTCCTGGACGATGCCGCGCAACAGATTTCAAGAGCCCAAGGACATACATTTGATTTTACAAGAAACGTACCTGGATCATAAGCTGGTCCCTCTGGCACTAGAGCTTGACTCCATGGAAAACAACCGGCGAACATTTTAGGTGAGCCTATTGCCCAAAATAAACTTATCCTCCTTGTGTTCTAGTCTTGTGTGCTTAGTGATTCCCTAATATAAGCATGTTTATAAATGATTTGATGATGCTAGGTAACAAATAGTTAATCATTGCACAACCCTCACATTGTTAAAATCAAAATTCTATTTAGTACAGACTTAGTTAGCATGGATAAATACTACAATCAGTAACGTATACGTGTTGTGGAACTACTGGTGTTGTTTATTGTGTTGTGGTGGAAACAAATTTAAAGACAAAGCAAAACAAAAGAATGGATTCAGCACAACCAAAGTAATCCTAGACCTGCAAGATACAGGGCCTATTGTAGTAAGTTTTGATAAGTAAGAGTTTGTCCCACAGAGAAATTGATCTAGAACCTAAAATGGGCTATAATAGTAGGCCTCCAGATCTAACTACAGATCTGACAATCCTAAAGAAAGGGAGCTGGGTGTCACGACTACACTAAATTATTCCTAGCAATAGAGAAATAAAATATAGCCCTATCCTGAAGAAAGGATTAAGAAGAAGATGGTGATAGTGTGTTCCAAAATAAAATATAAAAATAGGTGAGAAGTAAGCAGGTTAAGTTTAGAGTTAAAGCAGTAATGTAACTCAGATTTAGTCTGTCTCTGCAGCGCTCCTTGCTGAGACGTTATCAAAAGCCTCAACAAGGTAGAAGTGTCCAACTTAACCCATTCCATTTGGGGTGCTCTTAAGGCTATAGGCTGTCCACTCAAATGGTCACAACCTATCCTATAGAGTCTGTCAAATCCCATTGATCAAGCCAGAAGTTGCTAGTCTAATCTAGAGGAGTGGACTGACCATTTCCCCAACCACTGGGCAGACCAGGCCATGAATACTATTGCAAAACTATGTAATGCCAGTGCTAGAAGCTCCCCAGATCTATGCACAGATTTGGCTGACATCCATAGGTATTCCAACCCATAAAATCCTAAGTGCTTTGCCAAGGCAACGGCTCACTGGTGCCCATAAAAAGGACCATGTAACAGGTTGAATAAGGCTCTAAATCTAGCTGGTCATTGCTATGAAAGGCCTGCAATGACTCAACCTCAAGCTACATCAAATCTAATATCTGATGTCAGTTAGGTAAAATAGAGGGGAGCTAGTTCCTGTACAAACCTCCTCACAAGGCTCTAGAAGCTCATGTGCAGGAGAGAAGAATCTTTCTCAAACATGTGGCTGGACACCACTTTAGGGCTATACTCTGTCCACTCAAATGGCCATACGATATCCCATTAGTCTGTCCATACCACAGAGGTCTGAGAAAGAGCATGAAAACTGTTGCAACCACCATGGTCCACAGGCCTCCGAGCTCCCCAGGTCTCACTACAGATCCAGCATTGCTTTCCATGGGGCTATCAAACTAATGTAAATAAGATGGTAAACAATAGATTTACTGGAAACTGAATGGGCTAGCCCCAAATACATGGATCCTATAGACATCTAAGGGAACCATAAGATCTTTAGATTCAATTAGTGATTAAAACAACAATCCATTAATAAAAGAAAACCTTACAATGAACTGCCTCCAGGCTGCAGCCTGCACACAACTGCTCATCCAAGATCCCAATGTATATAAAACCTATTACAAACTGAAATAAACTAAACCTAACTACTTATAGGGGAATTAGCCAGCAAGTGCTGGCCTAAGAGAGAAGAAAAATGGGAAAAAGAGATGATCAAACCCTAACCTTAGCCTGCTGGAGCTCGCAGCCGACAGAGGATGAAAAGAACGGTCGATGATAAAACTAAACTCTAAGTGTAGCTTATATACTATGTCCATACAGCCTTGGCTCTGAAGAGATTAACCCTAATTTTTTCAGTAGACGTGGTACTATTACAACCCTTGAATGCCTTGAGACGTGTGCCTCAAAATCTGCACCTCAGGATGTGTGCCCTAGCCTTAGGAAATTTCCAAGAGGTCCTTGAGTTAAAACTGAGAAGTGGGGAGCCCCTACTTCGCGGGGCTGGCATATGCATTCATTCATTCGCACAATTTCAGAGCCTTCACAGAGTAGCTTTTGGTTGGTGGGAAGTTCTCACTCGCGCAGTGAATTTTTGGTTGGTGGGAAGTTCTCACTCGCGCAGTGAATTTTTAGCCCATCGTGCAGCTCCTTTACACTGTAATTCTGTAGCGAAGATGATCTGGAGTGCCTAGACTTCTCGTGCGGTAGAGCTTCAGAAGCTCTCTCTCTCGCTGGGTACACGCGCAAGTATGCTCCTGTGCTCGTGTAGTAATTGGTAAGGCTTCAGAGTGCACGATATCTATGCGAGGAGAATTCTGGGCGTCTCTCTCTTCCAGGGCCACGCACAAACTCCACAAGGTGGAATTTTGTTCAATACACACATGGACTCGCTATGTTCTTTGCATGGTTGCTTTAAAGCTTGATCTCCGTGAGAGCTTCGCAACTACAAATTCTAAGGATTTTAATTTACGAGATCTTCGCGATGTCTTTACAGCTCTCCTCTTGACTGCGTGTCTTATCTGTGCGAGGGCATCTTCCATTGCATCCTTAGCTTTGTGTGGGAGCTTTTCAACTCTACGAGATCTATCTTTCTATGCTCTGATGCATTGCACTTGCTGCTGTTGCAGTTTCTCCATTCTTAGCCAACTTTATCCATTTGCTAGGCTTTTGGTCAATGATGACCAACAAATGGTCACCATGGTGAGCACTACCAGCGTGTTCCATTAGGCTTTGGCTCAGCTGTCATCTTTGCATGTCTTCTTCCTCTTCTTTGGGCCAAAAAGGATAGATTTCGTATTAAGCTGTATAAATTATTGCTAACTATAAAACACACTTAACAAATGATTATTAGTTTGCTTCAAGGTCTATCAAAGGCTAGATTAAGAGGTGAAAAGTGGTACTTTTCGGTGAATAACACACCCTCAAACCTAATCTTTGATAGTCCCTGAGCACAGGAAAATTTAAAACAACTATTCTAAGAATTTAAATGCCACTTTCGTAGGGAGCACGGATACATTTAGCATATGTACCAAGCCTTTTAAACCCCTAGGTGATCCCTAGTGGAGGAGTGAAGTCTCCTGAGGGTTTTTAGTGAAGATACCCACAAACTTCTCAATAAAATAGTTAATAGAAGTGCAAAATGATCAAGTTAGCTATCAAGAAATAGAGCATTAGTTCACCTTTGATTCCACAAAAGAAAATATATGAGGAATTTAAACATATGATTATGCACAGACATTTACTCATCACAGCTTTTATATAGATGCACATCATTTCCAATTAGCTCACAACAGGGGAAAACATCACATGTAGGTCAGTACTGAGTTCATCATTAATTCAAAAATTAGGTTATAGGTCATGCCTAATACATTCAACATTAGACCCAATGCTTACCAGTGCATACTTCTCACAAGGAACTTTGAGGGTCTCCATTTTCTCTCAAGCTCAAGAGCAGTTACAGGCCCCAAATGGGTTTGTAAGCATGAGCATAGGCATAGCATCTAAGTTCTGGCATTATTGGTTAATCCTTACCATAGATTGGGTAGCTCTTTGTCTCTGCATGACAGCTCATTCAACTTTGGATCACAGGGACTTTTAACTAGGTTGTAATGCGGCTTATGGGACAGGTTATAAAGAATGGTGATTGAAAAGGGATTCAAAGTTGAGAAATTAGTAGGTGAAGGAGATGATTCATGACTTCACCTTCTGTATTGAGCACCTTTCATTTTCTTTAAAATTCTTCAGACTTGAAGTGGCCAACTTCTCTTATTTTTGATTTTTCAATGAACTTTTCCTCTTGACTCCTCTCTTATTCCTCTTCATTATTATTTTTCTTTCTTTTGGTTGCATTTTTGTTTTTATTTTTATTTTTCTGACTTTCCACCTCTCTCCTTAGTTGCTACACTGCTAATTTAAGTATCCCTTCTCCATTCACCCAATGTTGACCTTATCTTGTCCATCTTCAGCTCCTTCTTCTTTACCTTCTGAATTCTTAGAGAGAAGGTAGGTTTAAATCAGGTCCATAGGTTTAGGTACAAGTACTTAGGTGTATTTTGAAGAAAATTGGAAATTAAGGCTCAAAAAAGTGTGTCCACAAAGGCAGTTAATTAAGGTTTCGTCTGTTTAAGCTCAAACTGTCCAAGCGAAGGCCTTGATCATTTCCTAAGTGTCATGAGTGATGTCAGTTATTTCAACTTGGAGGTGCCAAACTTATAGTGAGGGAACAGACTTAGCCAGTTTTTAGGGCTAAAAGAATTGCCTCAGTTACTCCTCAAAGAAAGGAAAAATTTTTGTAGGTCCAAATCTCACTAGTTATAGTCTTCCATTGAGCTCTTAGGCATGTCCTTACTGTTAAGACCTGAAAAGTACCATTTTTCACCCCTTAACTTAATCTCTGTTAGACCCTTAATCATTTAATAAATGTGTTTTAAGTCTATTCTGTAGGTAATAAGTAGCAACTGCAAATTAAACCCTAACCATGCCAAGAAGCCTACTGTTGCCCCAGAAGCTCCTCAGAAGAATGAAGGTTGAACCCAAACAGAGAATTGGCTGCAGCATAGGCACAACAAAGCAGAAACAAACCAAGAAGAATGCCTCGTGCAGATGTCACAGGGTTTAATTGAACCAGAGAGAATTCCTTCACACAGTTGTCGCGGGCTTCTGAAGGCAGCATACCAACTGGTCACGCAGTCTTCGCATCGTTCTCGCGCGGTTTGATGACAGAAAGAATTGAAAAGCAAACTTCAGGAGGATCTCGTGAGTTTCAATCATCAGCACTCGTGCAGCTCAAGAAAGGAGTTTTCAATCGTCACACGATTCACTGAAGAGAGAGAGCTCCAGGCACTCTAGCGCGCGGCTGTCAAGCAGTGGCCGCGGGATACAAACCTTCAAGGAAATGCTCACGCGATCCATAGACCTATGAACACTGCTTCTTCACGAGGATCCCTGCGAGATTCCCCAAGGGACAAACCACGTGCGCAATTCTCGCGCCATTCAAAAGGAAAGAGCAATCTCGTGACAGCCAGAAGTATCCCGCAATGACCAAAGTATCAATCCCGCGACTGCATGAGCTTCAAGTCAATTCAACCCCGCGACGCCAATTCTATCACGCGGCAAGATCTAGAAATCTTTTCTACCCAGCGAGGATCAAGTTCTAAACTTCTCCCCACTTCTGTAAGGGCAATCTGGGAACTTCCAACAATTAGGGCACGCACTCCAATGCTCTAATCTCCGTGCACATGCTCCGAGGCATCGAAGGAACACAATTGGGCCACGATAGCATTGATAAATTAGGGTTTTCCTAACCCTAATTCACAGAGAGTTGACTGCTATATAAGCCTAAGCCTAGCTTAGGTTTAGAGAAACTTTTTGGGGGACTTAACTTCTGTATTCCTTCTTCTTGAAACTAACTATAGAATTATAGTAGGCTAAGGTTAGGGCTTAGGAGATTTCTTTTTCCTTTTTCCTTCTCTCCATAGTCCAACACTTGCTGGCTATGCCTTTGTATGATTATTTGGTATAGTTTTAATGGAGTTTTGTAATAGGATCTATTGCATGTATGGGATTGGTGTTTTATGAGTTGTTCTGTGCAAGGCTGCTGCCTTGAGATCCTCCATTGCTAAGTTGTATTGTAAGCAATGGAGGATTGTCTTTAAGGCCTTACTTAGATCCAAGTGACCTGTGTGTCTAGGTTAGGCACATTGCAAGCCTAGCCCAACCACTGGACCCACTAAATCTGAATCCCCATGGGAGCTTGAGCTGGTAGCCTTGTGAACATGGTGGCGGTAGCAATGTTCTTGTTCTAACTTAAACCTTTGCTAGGAGGATAGCCTCTGTGGATAGTCTGTGACCATTCAAGTGGACAGATTATAGCCCTAGGGTGAGGCCAATCCACAGAACTAAGACAGATTCTTCTTCTGTGCACTTATGCTTGTAGCCTTGTGAGAGATTGCGCAGAGTCAGACTCCCCTGTATTTGTATAGACCCACCATCAGATGGTAGATCTAATCAAGCTGTAGAGATTGTAGGCTTGTGACTGGATCACTGCTGTCTTTCTAAAGCAGTGAACAGCTAAGCTTAAAAGCTGGTACTCAAACTCTTGCTGGTTCTGTGTGTACAGGATAGTGCACGTTGTAGGCCTAGCCCCACACACAGAGCTTTAGAGGTTGAGGTTCCTATGGATTCTTGAGCTTGTAGCCTGGATGAAGTAGTGCCTACAATGATAAACTTGTTTTGACCCATCTCTGGATTGTGGTTCCCCTATTGGATAGTCTGTGACCATTCAAGTGGACAGGTTATAGCCATAAGGGATTGGATCATAGCACAGGAGTGAGTTGGATCCTTTCTCTTCTTTGGTGATAATGTAGCCATTGGACAGGATTTCTATAGCAGCAGATCTAAGTCTGAGTTACAAGACCCATTAGATATGTACCTAATAGCATACTTCTCACCCTTTTATATTTATTTTCTCACATTCCATCACTCTTCTCAACCCTTTCTATAGTTTAGGCATTAAGTTACCTTAGGATTTAGACTATAGTGACCTTAAATCTCCTTCCATTTAGGATTGCCAGATCTGTAGCCAGATCTGGAGGGCCTACTAAAGATAGCTCCCCTGGAGCTTTAGATCAACTTTCCCTATGGGACAAACTCTTACTTATCAAAACTTGCTACAACAGGCCCTGTATCTTGCAGGACTGTGTATTTTTAGGTTTGCTGGTCTTCAATACACCTTTGATTCATTTTCACTAACCCCATTCTTATCACCACCTCTAATAAAGTCAGTAGCAAGCACTTAAAATAACTCAACAATTTTTTGGCACCGCTGCCGGGGATCTTTGATCTATTAGTAGACCCTAGATTTTTGTATTCTTAATTCTTTGGTAGTTGTACTTGTGAATAATTGATACTGCTGATTTACATTTAGAATTTTTCTTGCAGATCTGGACCATAGCAGAGGAGAGTAGAATTGCACTGGGAGTCTAGCTACCTCTGTTTGCACTTCTCTAACCCTCAAAACTCAATCTATTTCTCCTTTGAAAATTCCATAGCAGTTGATTAGGATAGTTGTAATTTTGTTAAGTGCAATGTGTCTGCGAGTAGTCTTCCCTACTGTTAGTGTGTGTGCATGTTAGGAAGGAGATCCCTCAGTCCTACATTGGAGCCTCCTAACCCTGAGATTGAAAGGGGTAGAAGACCGAGAAGGCATAAAAACACCACAGTCGAACCCCCTATTGAAATTGAGACAGCAGTTATGGGTGAAGAGCAACCCAGAACATTGAAGGAATTAAATGCTCCTAATGATTATAATTCTCCATTCAGCATTCAATTCCCAGATTTTCAGGGAAATTACGAGATTAAAACCTCCATCATCCAAATGCTTCCCTCTTTCCATGGGCTTAACAAGGAAGACCCTTACAAGCACATTGACCAGTTCTTGGCCCTACGCACGATATTCTCCATTGCTGGTTTGGGACCAGAAGCCACTAGGCTAAGGCTCTTTCCTTTCTTCCTAAAGGACATGGCCAACACCTGGTTGTCTACTCTCCCAAACAACAGTATCACTACTTGAAAAGACCTCCAGACAAGATTTCTGAGCAAATTTTTCCCAGAGATCAAAACCAGCTAGTTGAGGAAAGGCATACTTGCTTTTTCCCAATCCCCAACTGAGGATTTTAACCAATCTTGGGACAGATTTAAGGAGTTGCTCAAACAATGTCCCCACCACAAGATACCTGATTGGCAGCTTGTCCAGAGTTTTTATAATGGGATTGATGAGAAAAGTAGAGACATGGTAGATGCCTCTTGTGGTGGAAAGTACATGCATAAAACAACTGATGAGGCATGGGACTTGTTCGAGGTTATCAGTGAAAATACTTTCCAGAAGATGTCCTCATCTAGAACTGTCCAAGAGCCTTCTCTTAAGTTGGGGCTTGCAAAAACCTCTAAAGGAAAGATGTATGAAGTCAGGGGAAATAATGACCTGAGAATGCAGATGGCCAATCTTTCGGATAAGTTTGATAACCTTTTAACTGTGGTGCAGCCCCGAATGGCTGCACAAGTGATGGAGGCATGCCTGATATGCCAATCTTCACAACACACAGTAGAAGAGTGCCCATCTGCAGGGCAATACCCTGAGTATGTGATGGAACAGGCTGCTGCTGCCCAATCATTTGGACAGCAACAATCTGGTGACTACAACAAATAGCCATATGGATACCAGCACCAAAATGCTGGTTACCAATGGAGAGACCACCCAAATTTGAGGTGGAGGCAAGACAATTATATGCAGCCACAACAGATGTTGGCCTTACCTCAAAGGCCACAACAGCAGTTTAACCAGGGATATGCCCCAAGGTCGAATTTCCAACATCAGCAGCAACCCCATCAGCAAAATCAGTTGGTAGTTCCCCCACCTTAGCCCCAAAGTGCTTCTTTTGAGGATCAGGTTTTGACCCAATTGCAAAGCCTTGGACCCTTGAATCAGACTGTGACTTCTCACAGTCAAAGCATAAAGAAAATAGAAGAACAGCTAGGCCAAATAGCCAATGCCTTGGCCAAAAGAGAAGAGGGCAGATTGCCAAGCTAGCCAGTAGCCAACCCTAAGGACCAATATTCGATTGGAGAAGGCTCCTCAAATTTTGAGGGGGCTAATGCCATCACAGCCCTAAGGTCTGGTAGGCTGGTAGACAATCAGGTGGGAAAGGAACAAGGAGAGGTCATTCCCAAAGGACTGTCGAGTGAAAGTGATAAGGATTTTGTTAGAGCACAGAGTTAAGAATTGCCTGCTATCCTTCAATAAGGGAAAAATAAAGAGGCTGTAGTTGAGCCTCAGCAGGAAATAAAAGAAGAAAAAAGAAAAAAACAAAAGTTCAATCATAGGCTTGCAGCTGAGGAACCAGCAGTCCCTCAGCTGTCATTTCCTCAAGCTTTGAGTGGCCCTACCCCTTTTGATAAGGGGAATGCATAGATAGAGGAAATAATGGAGACCTTTAAGCAGGTAAAAATCAATTTACCCCTGCTTGATGTTATCCGACAAGTCCCAGCCTATACAAAATTTCTGAAAGACCTTTATACTCAGAAGAGGAAGGCCAGAGGCCATTTGTCCAAAAAGGTCTTTGCAACTGATACAGTTATTTCTGTATTAAGCATGACAATGCCTGAGAAGTTACAAGACCCAGGGATACCCACTATTCCCTATATAATTGGAGACGACACATTTGGAAGGGCCCTTCTAGACCTTGGAGCCAATGTTAACCTGCTGTCATATAATGTGTATCAGCAGCTAGGTTTGGGGGAGCTTAAACCCACCCCCATTGTGCTATTGATGGCTGATAGGTCTGAGAGGAGACCAATGGGAGTGGTTGAGGATGTCTTAGTGGGGGTAGACAAGTTCTTCTATCATGCAGACTTCCTTATTTTGGACATGGGCTGCAACAAGAGTACATCCCCGATACCTGTTATTCTGGGCAGACCATTCTTGGCCACTGCCAATGCATGCATTCAATGCAGGTCTGGGATCATGGAGGTAACTTTCGAACATATGAAAGTTGAGCTCAATGTGTACAACAGTGCAAAGTACCCTTAGTTGGACAATGAGGAATGCTTTGCAGTGGATGTACTAGAAGAAGTTGTTGAAGAAGAACTGCCCACTCTGCTGGAGTGGGACAATATTGTCACAAATTTAACTGAAGTTTGGAACATGGTAGAAGGAGGAAGCCCAGCTTTAATGTCAGAAGACATGTCCCCATTGAAGTTTTCTGTGGGCTTAGTGTAGCATTCCAGGTGGAAACCTACATTGGTACCCCTTCCTCAAACCAACAAAACACCAATCCTGCCATCCATCCAACAAGCCCCTGATCTGGAGGTCAAAAAGCTTCCAGAGACATTGAAATATGTTTTCCTTGAGAAAGATGAAAAACTTCCTGTAATTATCTCCTCTTCTCTTACCAATGAGCAAGAGGAGGAATTGGTAACAGTTTTAAGGAAGCACAAGAAGGTAATTGGTTAGACCATTACTGATCTAGGAGGGATTGATGCATCAATCTGTATGCATAGGATCCATCTAGAGGAGGGCTCAACACTCTCCGGGGAAATGCAGAGGAAACTGAATCCTCACATGCAGGAGGTGGTCCTAAAAGAAATCATCAAATTGCTGGATGTTGGGGTAGCTTACCCCATTTCTAATTCTGAATGGGTGGCACCTATTCAGGTGGTGCCTAAGAAGTCTGGCATAACAGTGATAACAACTGAGTCTGGAGAGCTGAGACCAGCCAGGGAGACCACTGGCTGGAGAGTTTGCATCGATTATCGAAAGCTCAACTCCAAGACCAAAAAAGACTACTTCCCTCTCCCCTTTATTGATCAAATTTTGGATAAGTTGGCTGGGAAAGCTTTTTACTATTTTCTTGATGGGTACTCAGGGTACAACCAGATCCCTGTGCACCCTCTTGATCAAGAGAAAACTACATTTACTTGTCCTTTTGGCACCTTTGCTTACAGAAGGATGACTTTTGGGTTGTGTAATGCCCCGACCACCTTTCAGAGGTGTATGTATGCCATATTTTCTGATATGATTGATAAATTCTTGGAAATTTTTATGGATGATTTTTCGGTTTATGGGAATAGCTTTGACCAATGTCTACAGCACCTCTACCTGGTCTTACAAAGATGTGAGGAGACCAATTTGGTCTTAAGTTGGGAAAAGAGCCACTTCATGGTAACACAAGGAATTGTGTTGGGCCATGTAGTCTCTAAAGACGGGATTGAGGTAGACAAGGCCAATGTTGACCTCATGCCCCCTCCAAGAACAGTCAAATAAATCAGATCTTTCCTTGGACATGTTGGATTCTACAGGAGGTTATCAAAGACTTCAGCAAAATTGCTAAACCATTGTGCCACTTGCTCTGCCAGGATGTGCCCTTTGACTTTTCTGCTGATGTCTTGAGGCTTTTGAAACTTTAAAATTTTACCTCACCTCTACCCCTGTACTCCAAACACCTGACTATACCCTGCCCTTTGAGTTGATGTGTGATGCATCCGACTTGGTAATAGGTGCTGTCTTAGGCCAGAGAAAAGATAAGCTGCCTGTGGTCATTGCCTATCTCACAAATCACTTGCTGAAGCTCAGCTGAATTATACAACAATTGAGAAAGAGCTTCTGGCAGTGGTTTTTACTGTGGACAAGTTTAGACCTTACCTACTTGGGTCTAAAACTATAATCTTCACTGACCACTCAACATTAAAGTACCTATTGTCCAAGAAGGATGCGAAGCCCAGGTTGATTAGATGGATACTCCTGTTGCAGGAGTTTGACATCGAAATCAAGGACAAAAAGGGTGTAGAAAATATGGTGGCTGACCACTTGTCCAGAATTGTTTTGGAAAAAGGTGTTGATGACCTTGCTACAAATGATGTCTTCCCGGATGAGCAACTGTTTGCCATCCAGTCCTTAGTTCCTTGGTATGCACATATTGTCAATTATCTAGTTATAGGCAAGATTCCTGCCCATTGGATAAAAATGGACAAAGACCTATTTTTCTCACAGGTCAAATTCTTTTTCTGGGAAGAACCTTGCTCATACAAGTATTGTGCAGACCAAATCATTCGAAAATGTGTTCCAGAAAGTGATGTCCCCAGTATTCTGGCCATGTGCCATGAAAATGCCTGTGGGGGTCACTTTAGTGGAAGAAAAATAGCTGATAAAGTCTTGCAGTGTGGGTTATATTGGCCTTCTCTTTTCAGAGATGCCAATACACACTGCAGGACCTGTGAAAGATGTCAGAAATTAGGAGGGCTGTCCAAAAGAAACTCAATGCCTTTACATCCCATCCTTGTTGTGGAACTGTTTGATGTGTGGGGTATTGACTTTATGGACCCCTTTCCTCCTTCAAATGGTTTTCATTTCATCTTAGTGGCAGTGGATTACGTTTTAAAATGGGTAGAAGCCATTGCCACAAGAACTAATGATAATCAAGTTGTCCTCAAGTTTATAAAGCAGAATATCTTCTCGAGATTTGGCACCCCTAGAGCCATTATCAGTGATGGGGGTAGCCATTTCTGCAACAGAAATTTCGAGAGCTTGCTCAGGAAATATTCTGTCACCCATAGGATTGCTACTCCCTACCACCCACAAACCAGTGGGCAAGTTGAAATTTCAAATAGGGAGATCAAGCACATCCTTGAGAAGACTGTGAGGACTGATAGGAAAGATTGGGCTGACAAGCTTAATGATGTACTATGGGCTTATAGGACTGCCTATAAGACTCCCATTGGTATGTCCCCATTTAGACTGGTTTATGGCAATGCTTGTCATCTCCCAGTGGAGTTAGAATACAGGGCCTATTGGGCCATTAAACATTTAAATCTAGACCTAACTTCTGTTGGTCATCACAGGTTGCTGCAGCTGTTAGAATTGGAAGAACTAAGGATGGATGCATATGCCAATGCCAGGATCTACAAGGAAAGGTCCAAAGCTTTCTTTGACAAGGGGCTGTTGAGAAAGAGTTTCATAGCTGGTGATAAGGTTTGGTTGTTTAACTCCAAACTTAAATTTTTTCCAGGTAAATTGAAATCCAGATGGGAAGGTCCCTACATTGTCATGCATGTTTCCCCATCTGGTGCTGTGGAAATCAAGGATCCTAAGTCTGGGAGAACCTTGAAGGTGAATGGTCAGAGGCTTAAGCCTTGTTTTGAAAAACCTTCCGAACCCATGGACACCATTCACTTTCAAGGGGATCCTTCTTTAAACTGATCCACAGGTGTGCCATTACTGTATCATATGTACTTTGATTTTGATAGATTTATCTTGCTTTCTTTTGTTTAAATTCTCTAGGAATTGGTAGTGATCCCATCTGAATCTGGCCCTGTCTGGTTTGAACTTTTTATGCTTGGTTTGATGCTTACTGCTCTTTAATTAATAGTTTTGTTTGAATGCATAATGCGGGAGGTTGATTTTTAATGTGTCTAGAGATACCCATGGAGAGAGTCATGCCTAGGATCCAACCACAGCACACTGGAAATGGCAAAACAGAGAGCACCTGCTATTTGTTTTATACTTTGTTGTCGCTGGGTCAAAAGGGAAGCCTAAGAGATTCTCGCGTAGTTCACATGGAAACATTCAATAGCTATCACGAGATTCAAGTGCACCTAAGAACCTCTCGGCGATCCACATAGAGCTAGTCATTAGTTATCGCGAGATTCAAAGGCTATCGCGAGGCTCAGCAAGACACCTAGGAGACTCTCGCACAATTCAACAGGAATACTTCATTAGCTATCGCGAGATTCTAAGGCTGTCGTGAGATTCAAAGTGAACCTCAGAGCTTTTCGTGCAATCCAAATGGAGACCTGGGAGCCGCTCGTGCAATTCACATGAATTCTTCACATACTGTCGCGCGCTCCCAGGTCAACCTAGAAGAGTGTCGCGCAGTCCAAAATTGAATAACACCTTCTCTTGGTTCATTTTCAATCCCGCGACCAGATGTTCCAAAGCACGCTGAGCTTCGCAATAAGTATTTTAATCCCACGCTTGTCTCCCTTTCTAGTATTCTCTTCCTTCTGCCCTCTGTGAAACCCTAGCATCTAGCACTCTTCCCCCTCTCTCCTCCAGCATCAATCCTATAGCTCATCATTCACTCCACGAATCTACAGATTTGTTCCTAGCATCACCCCCATCTATTGCCCTCTGCTCAGAGATCTCGCGGTGCCTTGTGCTTTAGATCAAACCAAACCCTAGGATTTTAGGGTATGCACTTAGATCTCAGTCTCCGTTTCTCATATTCGAAGGTAGAAGTTGTAATGGCCCCCAAGAGTGCACCAAAGAAGAGGAGCAAGGATAAGGACCCTGCTGAGACCACCCCTAAGAAGGCCAAGACTTCAAAGGCACCTAAAAAAGGGAAGGAAGTGGTCGAGGAGGCGGAGGAGCCAACCCCTAAGTTTTCTACTCCTTCAGAGCTCATGATTTCAAGCCCATTGGAGCCTAAGTCAGCTTTTGACCTACCATTTTTTGAGAAGGAGCCTCTCTCTGCCCCTGTCGTGCAGTTTATGAGCAAAGCGGGCCTGATACCCTTGATGAGAGGAATTCTAGCACTAGCCTACCCTAGGCTAGTGCAACTATTTTATCAGCACATTAGGGTCAAAAAAGACATGGATGGACAAGTTTGCTTGCCTGTGCTGATTGACAATTTTGAGATGGTAGTGAGCCCCAAGGTGATTGCTTAAGTTTTGGGCATCCCAGCCGCATTCGACGCTAGCTGTGGATATGGCCCCCCCTGAGCGCTTCCATTGATACAATTGCAAGAGCTTTGACCAGAGCATTAAAGGCCTCAGGGGATTCGATCAGAAGGAGAGAATTGGAACCTAAACTCCTCTTCATTGACCAAGTCCTGCAAAAGAACATTTTCTGCTCAGGACATCAGCAGGAGAGGAGAACTCCCATTGCAGATGCAGTCTACTCCTTCTACCTGGGCCATGGCTTCCATGCAGCCTGGCTAATCTTTGAGGCAATGAAGGACCTGATGGAGAAGTTAGGGATGAACAAGAAGCCTCACACACTCTCCTATGCCAGAGTCATTACCTTGCTGCTAATCAAGGGGGGGGGTACAAGATAGCAAAAATTGAGCAGACTACCACCCTTACCCCTACTACTTTTGCCAAGAGGCAATGGGAAATCAGCAGGAGCCTGATGGAGGCCCAGAAGAAGAAGAAAGCTAAGGCTCAGGCCCTTCCCAAACAAGCAGAAGAGGCAGCTGGAACAAGGTCTACCCCTGCTACCAAGGAGGTGCTCACAGAGCCTGTTACCAACACTGCTGCAGCAGCCCCCATTTTCCCACCACCTTTTACTCCTGCATCCACTACCCCTCTTCCATCTATCTCTCAACCTCCTCTGTTTTCATCATCTATGCCCACTCCCCCTTCACCTGTGATTGGTACCTGGGAGGACTCCCCATCCCCTACCCTACCTCAGTACACAGCCCCAATACCCCCATCAGCTTCCCATAAACCTGACAGTCCTCCACTCATTTCCTACAAAAAATGAAAAACTACTGAGACAACCCCCACCACATCCCAGACACCTCCCACAATCCCTTCTATCCCCATTGACACAACTCACCTTGAAGAAGACACCACCCCAGCCATACCTACTACATCCCCCCTCACAGACATTGACTTATGCCTTAACACAACCATAGGATTCCAAACCTTTATGGCTAGTTTCCTTGACACCATGCCCAGCCACTACACCCCCTCTTGGACTCCCCAACTACATCCCATCATCTCTTATCAGAACCCTACTCTCCTCCTCCCTCCACTTTCCATCATGCTCCTTCCTCACCTTTTCAACCAGTGCCATCATCTACACAAACTCAACCCCCCAGCCCAGACACACTGACACTCATCCTCTCCCTCATCCAAGACATCCAATCCCAATTATCGACCACTACACACACACAGGACCAAATGCAGACTGAACTCACATCCATCCAATCCACCCTTCAGACATTAACCAACCCACCCATCCCTCAACAATCCACTACAACTCCCCTGGTCCTTTCCACTGACAAAGAGACCAGCAGGACTTCAAATCGACTCCCAACCCCCCCACCACCAACAATCCCTTTAATCCCCACAACCCCACCATTCTCTTTCATCCCTTTCACCATTCCCATTTCCCCTCCCATCACCCTCTGCTCCTACTGAGCCTCCACCATTTTCCTTTCCCCCTATACCCTCCATCCCCCCTCTTATCCTACCACCTCCAACATTCACTGACAAACATACACAAACAGACCCAGAACCTATCCCCCTCCCCCCACCACTAGACTTAGCCACTATTATCCCCCCCTCCCCCCCAGGACCAATCACAGTTTGCTCCTTCCACTTCATCACTGCCCATCGCACCCAAACATTTCTTTGACATCCCTCCCTATCTCACCATCTTCCATGCCATGAGGGACAATCCCTATCTTAGGAAGGATGTCCTGAGGGGCATGGCCAAACTTCGCCAGTCCATTGAGACCCCCCTGCTGCAGCAGATCGATGAAATGAAGGAGGCCCACAGAAAATAAGTACTTGGCATCTCCTGGGGGTGGACAAATATCCTGGAGGCCTATCAGAAGGCCAAATCTACAACTGCTTATAATAAGCTAAATTTAGAGCTGGAGAAAGCAAATGCTGCTATAGAGAAGGCGCGGGCCAGACTGTTTGAAAAGAGGTTCAACAATGCCCAGGAGATCTTCAGAATCCAAAAGGAAATCCATGAGACTGACCTCCTCAAACACAAAATCCAGATCTCCTCATTGGAAGATGCATTGGCTGCTGCCAGAAATGCACCTATGTTGCCCACCCCTCTCTGTTTGCATGCCAGATCCTGAGCCTAAAGCTACTCCAGAGCCAACTGCCCAGTCTGAGGAGGCATAACCAAAGACCCAACAAGAAAAAGGGAAGGCCCCTGCTGCCCCTCCTACCTCACCTTCTACAGAGCAGCCTCCACCTACCAAGGCCTCTGCCGCACCTTCAAAAGAGCAAACTTATCCTAAACAGAGGAAAGTCACTGCTAAGAGGACTGCTTCCACAGCAGCCTCTATAAAAATTGGCAAAGAGCCAGCTGCCCAGTCTGAGGAGGCACGACCCCCTGGCCAGCCTGAGTCCAAACCAAAAGGGAAATCCCCAGTGGCCCCCACTGAGGAAGGCAAAGGCAAATCCCCTGTAACCCCCCTACAAAAAGAAAAGGAAAAGTTCCTCAAGAACCCAAAGAACCCAAAGTACCCAAGCAACCAAAAATAAGGGTGAGAGCACTAAAAGCTCCAACCATGAGGAAAACCCCAGCTGAAACAAGAAAGTCCAAGCAAGCCAAGAAGAAAAAGGACAAAGCTGCCCTTAGGGACCATGATAAAAAGATGGGCTGGGATTTCCTGACAGATTCTGATTCAGATTCTTCTTCCTTTTAGATTAGATTAGATTATACTTAGGTTTTTCTTTATCTCCCCTTCCAATCTTCTACTTGTAATTCCAATTGTACATGTTTTTTCAGTTAATATAATTTTTCATTTTTTTTGTATATTGATCTGTTCTGTGTGTTTCTTTAAGTTTTTTTCTATTTTAGTCTTCATTTTGTTCAATTTTGTCATAAGAGATGTATTTAGGGTAGCTATGATCATTTCAAATAGGAATCAATGTGACTATTGACTTCAATCATAGGATTAAAATGGTTTCATTTTCATATTCGTGGGCCTAGTCTCAGCTTCCTCGCGGATTCCTGAACGCGCGCCAACCAAAATTCCACACCTTTCACTGTGCAGCTGCGCGATACACAGGATCCCCCTCAATACCAAGCCTATCTTTAGACATTCATTTATTGTGCGCTCTCTTTTCCCATAATCGGTTGTGAGATTCTTCATTCCCCACACAATTATAATTTATTGCCAAGCTTGACAAGGGACAAAGCTTTATTATGCCGATTCATTTTTCACCGTCAAACTCTTTTAAATAGGCCTTTAGTTCCTCTTCATCTCATCCTTCCTCTTTTAACCCTAGCTGTCTGACCCTCCTCACAACCATGGCGGATGACAAACCTTGCGAGTTCCCAATCAAATTCTATCCGATGTGGTTGGATCCCCCTCCGCCTAAGGAGCCGGACCCATTATAATTTCTGTGGGATGAGTATGACGAGTTCCAGAGGATCCTTGCCAAGGAGGAGAAGAAAAAGGAGAAGAGAGAGAAGAAGAAAAAAAAATGGAACCACCTACATCTCCCCCACCATCTTCCTCAAACCCTCCCCCACCAACTCCCCCTTGATTCCTCTCTCCCCCCCATTTTGTCTTTTCTTTTTACATCTTTTTCTAATACTTTCTTTTTATTTTAATGAAAGTTTCTTTTAGTTTTATACTGTTCAGTTAGCATTTTTTTTTATTTCTTTTTTATTTCTGTTTCTCTGTCTTACTTTGTGTTTATTTGTTCTGAATGGACTCTACTGCATTTTCTCACCTTTGAACCAGTGAGGACACTGCTCCTCATGGTTTGGGGGTGTGGCAGTATAGGTCTACCAATAGAATAGTTAATTTTAGTGCAGTAATGGTGGTATAACTGGGATGAATAAAGTCAATTTCCACTTAACTTGATACAATAAGGAAACTTGTAAAAAATTAAAATATTTTTGTAGACTTTTTGAAGCTGAAAAAGTTAAAATCTTGACACCACCATGAAGCTAATATCAGAAAACTTTTCAGTTAATACTCAGTGAACCTAAGAGGAGAGAAACAGATGAAGATACACCCCATGGGTTAAATTTGATGACCATACCTAGTGAGATTTGGGCCCATCATTTTCTTTTGAAGAGTGCTTTTTTCTTTGGCATTATTTCTGCTCTGAGAATTGATTGAACCAAGACTTTTTCACTAGAAGTTGTGCACCTCCAAATCAAAACTAATTGACAGCACTCATGATACTAAGGAAATGATTCGAGGCCCTCATTTGGACAGTTTGAGCCTGAAAATTCAACCTTTTAAAATCTGCCCTCTTGTATACACCAGTTGAGCCTTAAAATCATATTTTTCATTCACAAACACCAGAATACTTGCACCTTAACCTCATGACCTGATTCAACCTCACCCTCACTCTGAGAATTCAGAAGGTAAAGGAGAAGGAGTTAAAGATACTGAGAATGGTCCAACATTTGTGGAAGGTCAAGAAAAGCAACTTGTGAACAGCAGTGTATCAATGGCAGTTGTGTGGCAGTTCATCATCGAAAAAAAAAAAAAAAAAAACATAAAAAGAATAAAAAGAGAAAAAAGAAAGAGAAGTCTAGAGAAGAACATCATATAAAAATTGAAAAGAAGAGGAGAAGCTGGCCACTTTGATTCTGGAATATATCAAGTAAGATGAAGTTTTGCTGAAATGAAGGTTGTGAAGTCATGAATCACTCCTTACCTTGCTGATTTCTTAATTTTGATTTCCTTTTTACCCCTTGATTCTTTACATCCCTCACCCATAAGCCACATTACAACCCATTCAAAAAGACCTTGTGGATCCAAAGTAAAATGAGCTACCATGTGGAGATGAGGAGTTGTCCAATCTATGGTGAAAATTCATGAGGATATCAAAAATTAGAAGCTTTGCCTATGCTCATGCTTGCAGGCCCATTTGGGGTCTGTAACTGCTCTTGAGCTGTTGTGAATGTCAACATCCTCAGATTGTTAATATTGAGAGATAGCCCTAGTGAGAATTGGGTATAAATTTTGACTTCATTGGGGCTGTATCCAACCTGAATTTTGAATTTAAGGCAAGCTGGGTATTGATTTAAACCCAATGAATTTCTAATGTTAGATGAATGGTGATGATGCAAAAACATGTTAACTTTTAAGTTTTAAATGGCCTGCAACACTGCTGCAGTTTCCTCTAAGTGTTAAAGAATGGGTGTGGAATGAAGCTTTGTACATTTAAATCTGTGTTGTCATTAACTGCACTATACTTAACTATTCTAATGGTGAAGTTTGTGGGTGTCTTCACTGAAAACCCTCAGGAGACTTCACTCCTCCACTAGGGATCACCTAGGTGTTTAAAAGGCTTGGTAGATATGCTAAATGTACCCGTGATCCCTATGAATGTGGCATTTCATTAATTACAACTTTGCTAAGGGACTAGCAAAAGATTAGGTTTGGGGGTGTGTTAAAACTTGAAAAGTATCACTTTTCACCCCTTAACTTAATCTCTGTTAGACCCTTAATCATTTAATAAATGTGTTTTAAGTCTATTCTATAGGTAATAAGCAGCTGCTATAAATAAACCCCTAACTATGCCAAGAAGCCTACTGTTGCCCCAGAAGCCCCTCAGAAGAATGAAGGTTGAACCCAGACAGAGAATTGGTTACAGCATAGGCACAGTAAAGCATAAACAAACCAAGAAGATTGCCTCGCGCAGATGTTTCAGGGTTCAATTGAACTAGAGAGAATTCGTTCGCGCAGTTGTCGCGGGCTTCTGAAGACAGCATACCAACTAGTCGCGCAGTCTTCGTGCCGTTCTCGCGCGGTTTAATGACAGAAAGAATTGAAAAGCAGACTTCACGAGGATCTCGTGAGTTTCAATCATCAGCACTCACGCAGTCTCATGCAGCTCAAGAAAGGAGTCTACAATCGTCACGCGATTCACTGAAGAGAGAGAGCTCTAGGCACTCTAGCGCGCGGCTCTCGCGCAATAATAGCGGGATACAAACCTTCAAGGAAATGCTCGTGCAATCCATAGGCCTATGAACACTGCTTCTTCGCGAGGATCCTCACGAGATTCCCCAAGGGACGAACGGCGCGCAATTCTCGCGCCATTCAAAAGGAAAGAGCAATCTCGCGACAGCCAGAAGTATCTTGCGATGACCAAAGTATCAATCCTGCGACTGCATGAGCTTCAAGTCAATTCAACCCTGTGATGCCAATTCTACCACGTGGCAAGATCTGGAAATCTTTTCTACAAAGCAAGGATCGAGTTCTAGATTTCTCCCCACTTCTGTAAGGGCAATTTGGGAACTTCCATCAATTAGGGCATGCACTCTAATGCTCCAATCTTAATGCACACGCCTCGAGGCATCGAAGGAACAGAATTGGGCCATGATAGCATTGATATATTAGGGTTTTCCTAACCCTAATTCACAGAGAGCCGACTGCTATATAAGCCTAAGCCTAGCTTAGGTTTAGAGAACCTTTTTGGGGGACTTAACTTCTGTATTCCTTCTTCTTGAAACCGACTGTAGAATTATAGTAGGCTAAGGTTAGGGTTTAGGAGTTTTCTTTTTCCTTTTTCCTTCTCTCTATAGTCCAGCACTTGCTGGCTATGCCTTTGTATGATTATTTGGTATAGTTTTAATAGAGTTTTGTAATAGGATCTATTGCATGTATGGGATTGGTGTTTTGTGAGTTGTTCTGTGCAAGGCTACTGCCTTGAGATCCTCCATTGCTAAGTTGTATTGTAAGTAATGGAGGATTGTCTTAAGGCCTTACTTAGATCCAAGTGGCCTGTGTGTCCAGGTTAGGCACATTGCAGGCCTAGCCCCACCACAGGACCCACTAAATCTGAATCCCCATGGGAGCTTGGGCTGGTAGCCATGTAAACATGGTGGCGGCAGCAATGTTCTTGTTCTGACTTAGACCTCTGTGAGGAGGATAGCCTCTGTGGATAGTCTATGACCATTCAAGTGGACAAATTATAGCCCTAGGGTGAGGCCAATCTACAGAACTAAGACATATTCTTCTTCTCTGTACTTGTGCTTGTAGCATTTTGAGAGATTGTTTAGAGTCAGACTCCCCTGTATTTGTATAAACCCACCATCAGATGACAGATCTGATCTGGATGTAGAGATTGTAGGCTTGTGACTGGATCATTGCTGTCTTTCTAAAGCAGTAAATAGCTAAGCTTAAAAGCTAGTACTCAAACTCTTGCTGGTTCTGTGTGTCCAGGATAGTGCACGTTGTAGGCCTAGCCCCACACACAGAGCTTTAGATGTTTAGGTTCCTATGGATTCTTAAGCTTGTAGCCTGGATGAAGTAGTGCCTACAGTGATAAACTTATTCTGACCCATCTCTGGATTGTGGTTCCCCTATTGGATAGTCTATGACCATTCAAGTGGACAGGTTATAGCCACAAGGGATTGGATCATGGCACAGGAGTGAGTTGGATCCTTTCTCCTCTTTGGTGATAATGTAGCCATTGGATAAGATTTCTGTAGTAGCAGATCTGAGTCTGAGTTAGAAGACCCATCAGATCTGTACCTAATAGCATACTTCTCACCCTTTTATATTTATTTTCTCACATTCCATCACTCTTCTCAACCCTTTCTATAGTTTAGGCATTAAGTTACCTTAGGATTTAGACTATAGTGACCATAAATCCCCTTCCATTTAGGATTGCCAGATCTGTAGCCAGATCTGGAGGTCCTACTAAAGCTAGCTCGCCTGGAGATTTAGATCAACTTTCCCTGTGGGACAAACTCTTACTTATCAAAACTTGCTACAACAGGCACTGTATCTTGCAGGACTGTGTATTTTTAGGCTTGCTGCTCTTCAATCCACCTTTGATTCATTTTCACTAACCCCATTCTTATCACCATCTCCAATAAAGTCAATAGCAAACACTTAAAATACCTCAACACTTACCTTTTTCTCTTCTTTAATGATTCACTAAGTTATGATGCAAGTGCATTTTCTTGCTGTTCACATCATGGAAATGCTAAAATTTAAAAGCTTATGATGGCTCAAGGTCTGCAAAATATTTATTAAATTTCTCAAAGTTTTTTTTTTTATGATTCTTAAGTGAACATGGATCCATTTCTATCTTACTCGCTTGATTCTGCTGCACTTAGGTTAACTGCTTCATTGGTAGAGCCTACTGTTAGTGCACGCTTTTTCTGGGTTCCTCTCGATTCCCGTTGAATAAGTGGCTTTCAATTCTGTCCTGTTGGACTGTAGTGATGCGGTGTATGTGATAAGGTGGGAATAAATAACAATAGGAGAAATTTCCTAGGATGATTCCTAGTTGATTTGCGATCGGCAGCCACATATATTTATCGACGCTGCAACACGTCAATGATCACGAGTTTAAACGGGTGTGGGTTACTTCCATACTGAATCGTTCGCCTACGGACGTCTGCAATAGTGTCCTCTTTTAATTAGATAGTTTTAACTTTCTTTTTAGTTTCCCTTATTGCGGTTATGCTCAATTTAGATTCTCCTTTTTTTGTTGTTAATTATGATTAGATGAGCTTATTATGATGGGTTATTTTAGTGTCCTGATGCTATCAGGAGTCCAATCATTTTTAGTTTCTCGATATCATTAGGAGTTCAATTAATATCAAAGTCCTGTACTACTAAGAGTCCAATCAGTTTCGGTTTCCTACTAGTACTAGGAATGCATGTGTATCAGTTCTAATAATATTCCAATTAAATAAAAGAGTCCAATTATATCGCAATTCTAGATAAAGCAGGCACGCAAATTTTATTGCAATTCTAGATAAGCAGATGTATCAATTGTATGGAAATCACAACTAAAGCACTTAAGGTAATCTTACTAGCATTCTAATTTGAAGAAAACAAAGACTAATTTTTTTTTACTGCGACTTTGATTGAAGCAATAAATCAATTTACTAAAATAGGAATAAATGACCGAGGCAACAAGATTAACTCTTTTTTTTTAGAATCGTAATCTACGAATCAATTATAGTAAAAATCTAACTAATAATAAACGAATTAACTTTCCTAAATTCTAGTTGAGATAATAAATTGACTGAACTAGAAGACAAAATTGAATCAAAGCAAATAATGATATGAAGGCCTATTAGATGCAATTAGCCAATTATATTGAAATAGAAAACTAACTATAACTAACTAATTAACCCTAAATAATCTAAAAAAAAGGGGGGGTTGGGCCCGCTATGCTAAGGAGGATTGGCCTCATTCCTGAGTACCCTCCGTAAGCTCCCGTGGGCAAATCGGACGGCTGAGATAAAAGATAGGTCGATAGTTAAATAATAAAAGGGGAAATTTTAGAATTGTATTTGAAATTATAATAATAAATTAGATTGAGAAACTAAAGTTATGAACGGAAATTTATATTTTTTTGGATTTTTGACGGTATGAAAATATAGAATTAAGTTATAGATTAAAATTTTAGGACTGAATTCGAGTCCGAAATCAAAAAAATCAGGCCGTATGATTAAGGACTGGTTCTGAACTCTGAGAGTCATAACCAGAAATTAATGATAGGACTGTAAATTAAGATTTTAGAGTAGAATCAGAGCATAAGGTCGGTATATCAAATTGCTAGATTAAGGACCGGTTCTAGAAACAAAGAGCTAGAACCGGATATAGAGAATTTTGGTCTGAAGAGGGTGCTACGATCTAAAAATTAGAAATAGAATTGATTAATTAAACTGAGAGGAAATCCTAAGTCTGAAATAAAATTAAATTCTTACCTAGGGTCGGGGCCGTGGAGAGGAATCATCGAAGATTCGGGGGTTTGAATCTCGACATCATGACTAATTTGCTCTATGGTCTTGTCCTCAAAGTTCTCTAGTTTCGAAGTCTAAAAAAAGTTCCGTTCTCTCTCTCAAAATTACCAGCCTCTCCTCTCTCTTCGAGAAAAAAAGCTTTTATAGGTTTTCATTCAATTACGCGCCTGTTTTTGAGCGTTTAATTGAATTGCGCACCAGTTTTCTGGTGCTTAATCGCTTTGACTCGGTCACCGACTCAGTGAGCGATCGACTGAATTACTCAGCGGGTTTCCTAGTCCTAACAAAATAAGGACTAATTATGAGCATGTTGGGACGTGCGTAATCCTATTAAGCGTGTTACTGGAAGTGCTTAATCGAGGAAACTTAGGGGTCAAGGGTAGGAGACTAGGTCGGGCATAGGCCAATTGCGCGCTAGTGGTGTAGAGCTTAATCCAATCGCGCATATGTTTCCAAGCACATAATCGAGTCTCAAAACGGTCTATGAAAGGAAGTTTGGTTTGAAAGGGGACTGATCGCGCGCTTGTGGTTGTGCACGTGATCGAATTACGTACGGGTGTTCAAGTGCTTAATTCAGGGTTGTCCGGGTATGGTCTCAAGAATGGAATGCAGGACTATTATTTCAGTCTGCGTCCCGACTATATACTATTTCTTAGTATATAGCCTCCCTACGTTGAGATCTGAGCTACAAATCTATAGTTTCAGCTTGTATTCAGCCATGTACAGTTGCATGGTCCCATGTCGAGGGTTAAAATGGTCAAGGGCTAACCAAATGAATTCGTGTACTTTGAGAGGGCGAAATGAGGGTGTCTACAGATGCCCCTCTTCGGCATGCTCTTACGAAGTAAGAACGCGTTGAAGAAGTAGACACCCCTCATTCGAGGTGCCTTCCCATTTCTTAGGAATTAAAAAATGTGAATTGGTGATGCTTACATGATAAGTTTGGCTTTCTTATCTATCAGCACAAGCTAAAATGGAGCATTTGAAGGGCAAATGGTAGCTGTCGAAGGGCATATTTCGGGTCTGTGGGTGCATGACGCATCCCGTCTCATGGCGCGAGCTAACAGAGGGATTTTACGCAATCGAGGTACTGGGGCATCAATCAACTATCCAAAACAAGGTCCAGGGACCGATAATAAAGAGATGAAATAGTATATAGTGTCAAAAGCTTTTGCAAGTCATGTCAGACCGAGCGCGTCATTGCTCAAACCAATGCACGTCAGGCGTTCCATTTCCAATAGGCATTTGCATGTTCTTAGATTGAGTATACTCATTGTTTGGCTTCTCAGGGGAATGGTTGATTTGGGCTGGTAATTGAGGTAAATTTTATAAAGTGCGCTCAGTCGAATTATGCGCAGTGGCATATGCGCTTGATTCATCTAGAGTCTTTTTTTTTTTTTGCATCTGAACAAGTGATCCTGTGCAGTGGCGTATGCACTTGATTGCGAGTTTAGAGGGCTTTGGGATTTAAAGGTCAAGGCTAAGTGTAGTTGGTTGTGGTATTTAAAGAAAGGTGAGTCGGGTCTATGTATTTTGTTCATTTTGTTCTTTTTTTTTTTTTTTTTTTTTGCTTTGTTAGTAAGAGAAGAAAGATTTTTGAAATAAAGGATTTTAGAATGAGTAAGGGGTTTTGAAATTTTAGGAATTTTAACTTAAGATCAATTCGGTGGTAAAACGACAGAAAATGTAGCTTCCGAGATGTCGCTAAGCAGATCCACCGGTACGGAATTTTTGGACCCGACCGTTCATGTGGTTGTCAAGATGACACTTGGCATGCCGGATACTTCATCTAACCTTCTCGACGAATACTGATGATTGTCTCTTATGGGAGGACTACAGTAATTCGCGAGTTGAGAGAGACAGGTTTTGAAAACATTTTGACTTAATCATAGATAATTATAATTTAGAAGAAATATCGAGTAATTGAAAAAGGGGTAGTACTTACCTGGGGGTGATACTTACCTGAATTGTGTGGTGAGACCTTGGGAGTATTGTAGCGGTGGTACTTTGGTAGTATTGTAGCGTCGTGATGGGACTTGGCGGCTATCATTGCAATATTTCCGGTGCCATGTCGTGGTAGGGTACCCCTTTTTTTTCCCGCTTGTTGCTTAAGAGGTGGTTGGCGATTGTCAACGTGATGTTGCGATGGGGCCTTGGTGATTGTAGTGGTACCGCGATGGGACTTGAGAGGTATTGCTGGGATGTTCGCACTGTAGCTTGGTAGTAGTGAAATGCGATGGGACATGGGAGTAGTCCCATGTTTTCCTGCCTTTCTATTGCAGTGGCGTCTGGTAGGTTTGTGGCGAGCACTTCGGGAGGAGGCTCTTTGTTTCGGCGATGGGACATGCTCGTGCTTTCTCCCTTTCTTCTTTTAGTGCGATCGGTGTTGTGAATGATTTTTTTTGGATAGTGGTGTCCGCGATGGGAAGTGAGCTAAGCGTTACGCTGGGTAAGGTGTTTGCGTGACAAGGGTGTCTAGTTTCTTTCTTTAGCAAATCTTGGGTTCTGGTGAGATTATGTTGTAGTTGCGTTGTGATTGACTTAGTTTTTTTTTTGTTTGGTGTATTTGTATTTTCAGGAGATTTATCTTTGGCTTTTCGCGATGGGCCATGAGGGCATGGCTACAATTTTACGATGGGACGACAGTGAGTGACAGTCTCTTTTCAAGCTGAATGGCTCAGGAGATTTATCTTTGGCTTTGTGAGTTGTTTGGTATTTAACGTGTTTCGTTTTCATAAATATCTGAAAACAAATGGAGACTGATTGACGACCAGGATCCAGAAGTTTGATTATGAGAATTTATTTTTCTTGCACTTTAGTTTTCACAAAAATCATTCTTTTATTCATATTTCTCAAGTAGTTTAGAATCTTAAAGATAAATATAAGTTTTTTAAAATAGAAATACAAAGGTAAATCACTTCCTCGTGGGAATGATCCTATACTAGCATTATAATTTCCATTATGCACTTGGAATAGGTTAAGACTTAGTTAGAACAACATTAAGAGAACATCAGTACCTCCGACAATCTCCACCCCTAGCTCCACTGAATTTACTACTGGAGCAGCCAACACCACTACTCCTACCTCGTTCCTACCTATACCCTCATCTGCCTTGCCAATACCGTTCACTCCATCACCTTCACCACCTCTTGCGACAAGGGATACCACCTTTTACCCTCCGTCTCCTTTGCCCCCATCACCATTCACTAAGGTCGAGACTCCACGCATACCCCCATCTACCACACTACCTCCAGTCATCATGCTTTTCACTGACCCCATCATTACACTGGAGCATGTGACTGCCACCTCCATGTCGACCCCTCCATACATATCCCTCTCCACTACTGTTTTGCTCGACACCTTTGACATAGGTATCTGTGGCTTTAGCGGATTCATGGATGAGGCCATCCATGGGGGCGCTGCACCATTTGTGGATTCATTTTTCACTTCCACCTTCCAGTCCACAGTGGAGCAGCACCTCAGTACGCTAGAGGGAGGGTAGGCATTGATTAGAGCTGAGCTCACCTCCATGAGGGGACTCTTGACAGATGTGATGCGGACTTGCTCCTCCACCTAGTCCACCCCCTCCCCCACCACCACAATCAAGTGAGCCTTTTATGGAGGAGGGTTCGGATGTGGCCCATTCTGATGCCCCAACCATGGAGCCTGGTGGCCCTGCTCCCCCTTCTTCATTAGAGGAACTGGGGCTCAGCAATGTTTCTAAGCCCATGGAGTTTGAGGAGCCCATTTCCTCACCCCCAGTTCTTGAGGGGGGTGTACCTGAGGAGACCACTGAGGGGCCCTCCATGGATTTAGTTGTGAGTGGCGAGGGTCCACATGACCTCGTCACTTCCGACTCTTCAACCTAGGCCAGTATGCCTTATCAGGGAGAACTGATGCGGTCCCAAGTCATTGTTGTTGCCGCTCTCGTTCATGCCATGGGAGTTAATGTTGATGCCCTTGTGGAGGAACTGAGTCGATCCAACACCGCCTTAGTGGCTAGACAATCGATGACTGTTTCTCTTCGGCGTAATTGGCTGAAGCTGAAGGAGGATTATGAGGACATGCACCTCAACTGGAATTATGAGAGGTATTTCCATTAAGCGAATGCCAAAAAACATGCGGCAGCAGTTAAACAACATGCGGAGGCTAGGGAGAAATGGGAGAAAGAGATAAACAATTTATGTGCCCAATTATCTCCCATTGTTCTTGATGTCGACGATGATGCAGATATGGGACGAGCCCTTCCTTCCTCTCGTGGAAAGGGGGTGACCTTTACTCTGCCCCTTACTCCTTCATCCTCCCATAAGCACAAGGGACGTTGAGTGCGCACAATTAGTGCTTGTGTTTCATTGCTTTATATATTCTTTTGATTGCCCTCTTGTTATTTTCCTGTTTATTGTTTTGTTCAATGAACCCATTGCGCCACTCAAGTTTGGGGTTCTGGTAATTTTTAGGGCTATTATTTCTGTATATTTGCATCTTTTTAGTTACCACTATTTTGACTCCCTCAAAACCCCAGTTTCAAAACTTTCTTATGCTTATTTTCCGTAGTTTTCAAACTGTAGTTGTTGATGCATGCGAGTTCTAGTTTGAAAATGTTTATGCCATGTTAAGATTGTTGTTGTTTATGATTATTAACTTCAGTGTGAACATTTAAGGAGAGGTCTGAAATTCATGTTTAGAAAATTTTTGCACCATTACTATGCTTAAGTCTGAAAATTAAGGGATTAGTTAAAACTTTGAATCTTAGGATCCTAGTGGAGACAAAACCCGGTGAGCTTTAAATCCATTTATTCATTCTTGATGAGTGCTTATACAAACTCAGAGTACCTTTGAATACGTTTTCTCTTGCTTGATCTCATACATTTCACTTTGGTTTGTTACTTTTCTTGAAATCACTTTATATCTTTCTGCTCGAACACATTAAATTTTTGCTCGAGACAAATAGGCATACTTACCATCTTTTAAGGAAGTGATTGAAGATCTTTGGGTCGTTTGTGCATAAAATGTCACCTCATACAATTATACCTTTTAGTACCCCTTTTGAGTCTTTAAGAAAATTTTGCCTTTATATGTTCTTTGATAAGTCACATTAATCATGCCCCTACACTATTTCTGAAAATTTAAGCTTTACCCTTCTATCTCTGAGAAATTGGGAACGAGGGATGAGAGTGAATGAAAAGAGAGTAAGTGAAGAGGAATGAGTGTGGTGTGTACTAAGAGCTTATGGCGAAAAAATCTATGAAAAATGGAGAAAAGAAAAAGAAAAAGTTTGAAAAAGAATGAAAGATATGATGTAATATCCCGAAAAATTTAACGTTTAACTTTGACCTCAGGATTTGTGCCCGATTAGTCGTAGGGGTTGACCAAGTGATGGTGAAACAATGCACTCATGGAGTGATGAACTGAAGTGGTGCGAGTGTGACTTAATTGTAGAGTATAGTGTTAAGTTACAATCACATGCACCTATCTCTAGTGTATGCGCTTAACACCGAAACCAAGGGAGGATATAAGGGTTTAATAACCCTAGAATCCTTTTATTTTGGTTGGTGAAGGAATTAAGAAGAGAGAGAGAGGGAGAAAGCAAGAGGAGTTATTGACGTAGGAGTGAATGCAAATCAAATGGGCTGATTAGAGCATTTATTGTCGGATTCAAAGCGATTTGGGATCGTTGAAGCAAAGGCTAGAGCCCTAGCCATTCCAACCTAGATCTTAATCAATTTGAGATTGATTGAAGGTGGGTTTTAAATTAAGGTTAATGCATAGATTGTAGATCATTAAATTCAGTCAAGAAGGGTTTAAAGGATAGATTAAAGGCTTAGAAAAGAAAAGAAATGAGTTTTGAAAGAACAGCCCGAAAGGGGGCTGAATCTGGCCAAATCGATTAATCGAAATTGGGATTCGATTAATCGATTTTGGCCCAGAAGTTGAAAAGTCATGGATGCCCGATTTCGATTAATCGAATTGGATTTCAATTAATCGATTTGGAAGGTCGATTAATCGATTTGGAAATTGACTAATCGACTGGGTACCTCCAGTGGCTGGAGAAACAAGACTTGGGGAAATTGACTAATTGAGTTGGGAAATCGATTAATCGATTTTGAATTTCGATTAATCGATTTGGGATCAACTAATCGATTTCGGATTTTCGAACATTCAATTTGAGAATCGACCTTATTTTGTTAGAGACTTCGATTAATCGAATTTGAATCTCGATTAATCGATTTTGGGAATCGATTAATCGATTTGGGTTTCGATTAATTGATTTCGGGAATCGATTAATTGATTTGTGTTTCTATTAATCGATTTTGGGAATCGATTAACCGACTTTGGCAGGTTTACTTGACTTTATAGTTTTACTTTGAGATTCATGGAGGGTCTAGGACCTTCTTCATTGCATCTTTAGTGATGTATTGCATGTGCTATGATGTACCATAGGTGGTACGTGTGAAAGCGAGCACAAGGAGCCGCGTGGGACCTTGATGCTTGGACCTTCAGAGAATTGAGGTAGGGAACACCTTGAACATGTACTTTAATTACAAGAGCATGTATGTAGTGATATATTTATCAGAATTGAAAGTGTTTTAACTATAAAAAGCTTTGTGAAAATGGGTGTGTGTGTGACACTAAGAATGCGATAAAGGCATCTGTGTGATGCGAGTAACTAAGATCAAGTAATCTAATGAGAATGAGACATCCCTAGGGGATGAGAAAGTAATAAAGGCATCAGTGGATGCGAGTAAGTTATACATCCCAGGGATGCATATGTGATTGAATAATTACTGTTGAAGCCTAACTGATATAAGATAGCACTTTATACGGTGAACAACTATATGTAAAGCACATGTTATTTTTTTTATTTGAGGTTTGTTTAGGATATCCCACCGACGTGGCAGGATACCCATGACTGACGCAGCAGGATATCCGTGACCGGTACGGCGGCCAATCCGTACACCAGTGCGGGGGTCTATCTGTACACAGTAAGCACATCCCAGGGATGTTGAGATGAGTTTTAACCCTGCCACCTATTGAGAAAGGGGCTTGGGTCATATTCCCAGGGAATACATTTTTACAACTGTCTATTTAGACGACGATGAAGGGTATCTCATCGGGGCTCGATGCTATATTGCTCGGGGATTACTTAAGTTAAAGATTTAAGTTTTGCTTTAAGCCTGTTCAGTGTCATTCATGATAAATCAACAGTAAAGTAAGACATACAAATTATCAGTAAATCTTGAATGCAAATCATCAGCTTTTGAACTGTTTTTCTAGCAAATGCATAGACACATCATGCTTGAATATCATGGAATATATGTGAGATTTTAATTTATGTGTTCATTGTGTTTGTTCCCTACTGAGCTAGGATGTAGCTCACCCCTTTAGACCATATGTCGCAGGTCCTTTGTTAACAGCAGCTGAGGCTTCGGGTGACGTAGATTCGGGTGATTCGGATTACGTGCCTGGAGACGAGTTGGAGCCTCCGGAGGAGGACTTCTTCTAGGAGACTCTGCTGTGTACTTTGACAGAGAGTAGTTTTGAGAGTAGATTTGTGCGGCTTGGTATGTCAAGTGTTTATTTTGTTAAAACAATGTAATTAAATTAATTTATTTCTTTTGGCGAACCATCTGGGGTGATCTGTTTATCACCGATGGTTCGGATCGGTTCTATGTTCATGCAGTGGCATGAAAGTAGAACTGTCTTTTATTTATGCCAGATGGGCATGTTACTTTTCTGCTTTATGAAATTAATTGTTTTATCTCTTTATAATTGCTTGTTATACCAATGTTCCGTGCATAGTTTTAGGGCACGGTCTGGAGGATCGTGCTGATGGCACGAGTTTCGGGGTGCCGAAATCCGGGCTATCACATATGAGATATTTCAAAAAAGAAAATGAGTAAAAAGAAAAGAAAGTGGAAGTTGAGAAAAATAAAAGCTTTTAGAGATTGGAAAAGAAGAAGTTAAAAAGTAAAAAATAGAAAAATCAAATTAGTCTCTTTTCCAATTTCTCAGAAAAATTTGATCCCCAACTTCCCTTTCTTTCTTAACTCTTAACTGAGCCTGGATATAACCCTTCAAAAAGACCTTCTTGATCCATTCTTGATGTGGTAAATGCCTTGTGCAGAGTGAGAATATGATGCCTATGGTACTTGATATGACATGCTTAGGATACAAGTATCTTTCTTTATGAGATTTATTTTATTCATTGATGCATCATGTTCCTTTTATCATACGAGACCCTTTTATTTTGTATTGTATTGCTCTCTTACATGTGTGTGAAAACTTAGCCATTCATTGGAGAGATTGAATTTTGAGAGTATACCTAAGGCGAGAATTGAGTCAAGACATGGGATCCAACGATTCTTTGTTTGGACCGGTCCCGCGATGGAAGGAAGCAAGCATTGGTAGGTATGCACACACACGTTACTCTAGGCATGAATGAAGGAATTATCTAAGGATTAGAGCATTGAAACAATTTGAATAGACATAAGTGGGATTAATATGGCATTGGTATTTGAGAATGAAAATTCACATGTTGAAGCAACTACTGGTTTTTTTTTTCAAAAGTATATATGTTATGAAAACCGATTTTGAAAACTCACTTGACCAATGGTTTCAAAAACAATTTTGGAAGTTTGTGAGTAACTTCACTGTAAACACCTCAGGAGACACCACTTCTCTACTAGGGATCACCTAGGGGTTTAAAGGCTTGTTGCATACGCTAAATACAATTATGCTCCCTACGAAAGTGGCATTTACTTTCATAGAATAGCTTGTAAATTCTATGATAGTTTAGTCTTTCCTTTTGGGTTGCATTTTTAAAATTTTGCCTTTGCTCGAGGACTAGCAAAGTTGAGGTTTGGGGGTGTGATCAACTTTCAAAATGACATATTTTATGCCCAAATCTCCGCATTGTTAGGCCTCATTTAACTACTAATGGTTGCCTTTAGTATGTGATGTGTTACAATAGGTTTGAATGCCGAAAGAATGTAAAAATGGTTAAAAGAGCAAAAAAAAAGAAAACCCAAAGCCACGGCAGAAATCTAAGCTAAAATAAAGGAAAGGAACCCCATAACAAGTCATTTCGACTGGTCGAGATCCACTTTGGACCGGTCGAAATTGTACAATAGAGAAGAATATAAGAAAAGGAGAAGAATCAAAGAAACTGGCTATTTTGATCGATAGAAATTTCAAATTCGACCAGTTGAGTCTATGGTACCTTCAGAAGTCGAATTTTGGACCGGTCGAGGCTGCACTCGGCCGGTCGAGACCAAATAGAAGGAAAGGACTTCTTATTCTATAATTTGGACTGGTCAAAGTCAATATCGATCGGTCGAGACAAAAGCTACAGATTCAAGGCCCAGAAGAACTGGACTGATCGAAATTAGTTCGACCAGTCAATATTTAAGGAAATAAAGAAGACTGTACACCTGAAGAGCAAATTGGAAGCTCAACCAGTCGAGATCCATTCTCGACTGATCAAAACAAGAATATTTCATGAAAAATCAGGCTTTACAGCCTGTTCCTTCTGGCATCCGAGAGTCCTTCCGGATTCTTCTTTCTTAGTGAATTTCTTGGGATTCTAGAGGGTACCTGTCATGTTCAACTTGTACTAGGGCCTTAGGATTCTATAAATAAGGATCCTAGGGTTAGAGTTTAGAGAGTCCTTCAGGAGATAATTTTGTATAGAGTTCATTCTGCTGTGAGTGTTCCTTGGTTAGTTTAGGTTAGTTTTCTAGTTTTGGAGAGTTGTGAGATTATAATCTGTAATCATTGATAGATGATCGAGTCAAAGATGATGAAGATCATTCTAGCGATGTGAGGCTAAACTTCTCCAAGGGTGGGATCCTTTGTAGATCAAGGATGAGTATATAATAAGATTTCTATTTCTTTTCTATTTTGAATTCCCTTTTTAGTATGATTGCATGTTTGAGGTTTTGGTTGTATCGTAAACGAGCTAGTAGTGATTTATTTATGTTTTATTTGATCTTAATGGCCTTGTAGGGATTAGGATTAGATCTAATAGAATATAAATCATCAGATTAGTGCTTATAGCCTAATTTCGTCAGTTACGTGCAATGATGCTTATTGTTTAGGTCGCTAGTGATTAGACAGATCATTTTGGTTCAGACTGGTCAGTGACTATGAATAGGACTTAAGTCTTATACCTAGCTTTAGCTTGTAGCGAAGAGCGCGACAATAGTGGCACCAAGAATTCAGATCCCAGTCTGCCTTCTCATAACTTATCCAAAACTATTTTAGTTTAGTTTTTAGTTAATTAATTTAGAAAACTTTCTTTTTATTTATTTTCGATTAAAATAGTAGTTAGAAAAGTAAACGATAAGTCACTGTGGTTCGACACCCTTCTACTCGCCCTAGCACTTCGGACTTGTGCACTTGTAAGGTTTCAGATTATAAACGATCATCTTTCCTCATAAATTTCAACTTGTCGACCTAAGGTTAGCCCAACAATTCTGTGGCCATTTGGACAAAATCTAGGAGGGATGGAGATGTTGGTCTTAGAATTGTGTGCTCCTGATGTTCCTTAGAGACAGCTCTCTCCAATGGCATTCTGGTGACACCATAAATCAGTTCCCTGGTCATTTGGATGGGGTGACCATCAACAATGGTAGAAAGCACAGGGAATTGCTTGGTGCCACTATTGGTCATTCTTTTGTAAAATAACTTCACCAGTCTAGGATAGACTGGGGTCTTTTCTGGTTCAAGGAAATAGTTGAGGTTTGCATCCCAAAAGTATTGGATGGAAGCTCTACTAATCTCCAGTTGTTCCCAAAAATTGACATCCACTTCAATTTCAGCCCTCACAATATGCTGATTCATCATGGTTGGGGGCTGATCAAGCATTCTTTTAGTACAAGCAGGGGATATCAACCTTTTCCCTGTTTCTACCTGCCTGCCCTTTTTGGCGGCAATCACAGACTTGGCACCTTTAAGGGCACCAATTTCCATTCTCCCCTGAGGCAAGTTTTTGACAATTGCCTCAGTGGATTTCAACTTCTTCTTTGGTTTGTTTGGAATTTGGCAGTGGCTATAGCAGCCCATGTATTATGTGCATAATGTGGAGAATGGTCAGAGTCATTACCTTCGGAGTCCTCCCCTTTTCATTTTGCTGACTTTGATCTCGGCATGCTTGTGTCAAAAGTTCTGAGGAAAATACAAGAAAATCAGTTAGCTCATAGATTCTCAGAAAATCATTAATTGTATTCAAGCATTCCCCGATTCATGCTCCAATTTCCACATGCCCTATCATTTGCATTTCAATGGGTTTGAAAAGATGATCGTGATTTTGAAAAACCAAAAAAAGCAGGTAATTTAAAACAAATGAAACTGTTACCTTAATCTCGCGTTACAACTCAAACCCTAATCCCGTGGTTGAAGATGTCCCAAACTAGAGGTTAGAAGAAAGATAAAAGGGGGTTTTAAGCAATTTACAAATAGTTGGGTAGAGCAAGGAAGTTTTTTAAATTGGAGGGAAGGAAGGAAGTGGGTAGCTGGAGAGTTCAAATGAGGGGCAATGTATTGACTCACTAATAAATAGGCTCCTACTTCATGGTGACCTGTTGAAATGGTCACCACGTTCGTTTGTACCTAAGATCATAAGTTACGATCCTACGCTCTCAGCTCTCGTAAGGGACGATTATCTTTACAACTCCTCATGTGGCAAGTCGTAATTGCTATGATTTGGCTGGACAGAGGTTCCAGAGAACATGCCATATGTTTACGATCGTTCATTTATGCTATGATCGATCGTAAATTCAAATTTGGCTATTGTACATTAGAGAACCCATTGCAATGGTTCGTACCTCACTACGATTCATCATAATGCCAATCTCGATCAGTCGTGTAAGGTGCGACTGACTAATACTGAGTCAAGTCCAAATGCAATAGCTACGATTTGTGCGAGATACCCTCTTCGACTAATCATAAAAGACGACCGCTTGAATGAAGGTCATTCTCTAGAAAGGTGAACTAAAAATAGAAGAAAAACTAAACTAAGTAAATACATTATACAAAATTTTGCTATGGGTGAGTCGGTAGCGCAATGGTGCCCAAGAGGAAATCAGACTTGGTTAGTGGGAGTTGATGTTTCTCCCACAAAAAATTTTCCTCTAGGGTTGCTTACTGGCCGCGACAGTAGTTGGCCATTCTCTCTTTTCATCATCTGCAAAGCTAGCTGCCTAATTTGGGCCTCCAACTTCGTGATGGATAGGGTATGGGAGTGTTGTGTTTGAGAGAATTGAGGAAGCTGGGATAAGTCTTTGGAATGGTAACGTGACTGTTGCTGCAAATACCTAAGGATCTTATCAACGGTGGCATCAGATCTGCTGCTCTGTTATGGCCTATACTGTTGTTGCTCAGTAGGCTGTTGTGGTCTCATGGGTGGAGGGTATGGCGAGTGAAAGTTCTAGTTTAAAGGATATCATGGTTGCACAATAGATGGTCCTTGTTGTTTTCCACTCGTGGAGCCATAATTAAAACCAAGATGGTTTCCCCACTGCGGGTTGTATGTGTTCCCGTAATCACCCTGCTGGAACTCAAAAGCTTATTCCTTTTCTATCATCTCTGGGTACAATGGGGCTGCTAGGCATTCATTAATGGTGTGGGTCAGGCTTTGGCAAATAGAGCAGGCTGCAACGGGTGTCTCCGCAGCATTAAGGTTAGGAGTCATTAATGATGTTATTCTTTGTTCCAAAATTTCCACCTTAGCACTAATGTCTCTCTCCACCTTTACTTTTTCAAGATTGACATCATAAAGACCACCCCTAGCAAGAGGAGTGTGGCGAGTTACATCGAGATCAACCTTTTGCAAGGAATTGTCAGCCAGCCTTTTAAAAAGATCCCAGGACTGCCATCCATTTTGGGCCATGAAGGTCCCTCCACTCACAACATCTACAATTTGTTGGTTCCCCTCAGTTAAACTTTAGTAGAAACTCTGCGCTATCAACCATTTTGGCACTCCATGTTGAGGGCATTTGTGCAAGAGATCTTGCATCCGTTCCCAACTCTTGTGAAATTGTTCTCCTAGCAGTTGTTGGAAGGTTTGAATCACTTGGCGAATCTGATTAGTCTTACTAATTGGAAAATACTTGGTCAGAAATTTGGCATGAAGTCTATCCCATGAGGTAATACTCCCAGCGGGCAAAGAAGTAAGTCACACTTTCGCTCGATCCTTTAGAGAGAAGGGAAATAATCTTAATTTAACAGCCTCATCATCTAGCATTGTCGTCTTTAACGTGGTACAGAATTTTATAAAATCGCTCAGATGTCGATAGGGATCTTCGCAATCAAGCCCTTGAAAATTCAGAAGGGCTTGTAGTAGGGTGCATGGTTCAAAATTTCGAACGAAAATTTCAAATTTTGGCTGAAATATTTCAGTTTCGGTCCCCACCAAATCGGAAACGAAAACGAAAACTCATATTATCGGTCATTTTTGGTTTGTGGGAGGATTTCGACTAAAATTCAAAATTTTGGTTTCGGTCCCCACCGAAATCGAAATGAAAGCCAAAATTCCCTTGGCAAGGTATGCTTGATCACAAAGTGTTGACCGTTCGCAACCTCGGGAAAGCAATGCATGAGGACACGGTCAACTCAACTGGGGTGTAGGGATCTTGAATGGGGTGATCTTCCACCATCGTGACAAATTCTCTTTCAGAGATACGGCTGGAAGCCAAATTTCGTAAGAGAGTTTGTTCAATTTCTAGATCACACTCAAAAATCTTTGTATTATTAGAGCGAGTGTGATGCATAAACTAAACACAATATTTTTTTATATTTCAAAGACTGGTAGAGGTTGAGAGAGAACAAATCTAGGCCTCTAGTTTCAATCTGTAGAATGATGTTGAGACTTTGACCTGCAACTCCGGGCTCAAACCTGAAAAGAATAAAGAATTAGAAAAAAATAAAATTTGAAAGAAAAATAATGAATTTTCATAAATCTTTCCACTTGTGCAACCGTGGGCTCTCACGAGTCTGTCGCAACGATGCGCTCTACGTAAAAGACTAGAGTCGCCACCCAGAGCTTTTGGTGTCCCGGGAAACCTAAATCAATATTATAAGCACCGAAGTGCTGAAAATATGACTCTGATTCCGGTCTACGCCAAAGGCTCTTGGATAGGGGCTTCGGTGATCGATCGGGAAGGTGTTAGGCACCCGATCAACCCACTCGTAAGCGGTCTCTACTTATGGCCAAAAGAAAAAAAAAACAAAAATAGAACAACACTTCCTTTTGCCCGAAGGCACTCCGATCCTATTTACGCCCCCCATAATCACCGAAAAGTCGGCGACGTAATGGCATAAATTCAAGGATAGAGGAAAAGCAACAAAGGTAGGGGAATAGATGGGAGAGCCGGAGCTCTCAGGCCCTTGTAGCACCGATGTGGACCTTTGCATAGGTACACTTGATAAGCTTCTGATAGCTTAAGGGGTTGAAAGGTGGGTCCAAAACTCTAAGGCTTGATAGCTAAGAGATAGGAGAAGAAGGCTAGGGGGTAGTTCTAACCTAGGCTAAGGGATTTTTGATGGAAGATGGGGTCTAAGGGAGAGTTTTGAATTCTGAAATATATATGGGTTTGGTGCACCAAAGGGGAGAAGGAAATCTCTAATCTTTCTCTCTTTGGAAAAAATTTCAAGCCATTTGCAAAGGGGGTGCCTCTCTATTTATAGGAAAGGATAGGGTTAGGAGGGTACTTAAATGCTAATAGGATTAGAAATTAGGTAATCCTAAATCTAAGGATTTGGGTTTTTCAAGGTCATGGATAGGGGTGAAGTTAGGTTCAATGGTAGATAATAGGGTGGGGTTTCAAATGGCTAGAGGGCTACAAATAGGTTAAATGGTGGTGCAACAGTCCTTAAGAAACCCACCCTAAACATGGAGATGGTCAACAAGTCAAGCCCCCAAAGTAAAATTCGGGTAAAATCTAAAAAGTACTATAGCTAAGCCTAGCATGTATATTACACACGATAGTCATATGTACAGTGCCTTTGAGAAGTTCAGAGCCCGCTGTGAGGTCCATTTGGCTTGGTGTGTATATTATACACGCTAGGCCAAATTCCTCTAGAAAATGGGCTAGCGTGTATATTATACACACTAAGCAAAATTCCTTCAGAAATGGCCTAGTGTGTATATTATACACGCTAGGCAAAATGACCCCAGCTCTGTCCCAAACTCATTTGTCATAACTTTTGATGTATGATTCGGATCGGGACGATTCTTGGCTTGTTGGAAAGTTGAGAACCTCTACTTTCTAAAGGCATAGGATTCAGTTCCAGTAGAGGTCCCAGTGAGCCTTGGCATGCCTACCTTCAACCACTACCCAGGAGGGTTTGAAGGGGTTCAGGAAGGGTTCTATAGGTTAGGGAAGGTTCCTAAGGGTATGGGAGATGCTTATCGAAAGCTTGGGGGTGCACCCTTCTCAAAGTATGTTTCGATCGGGTCCTTCGTCCAATTTTGGGTGTCTACAGATTTCCCTATTTGGTATCCGATCACTAATGATCGAATGCCAAAGAAAAAGACATCCGAAGAGGCCCAAGGCACGCTAACGGGTCTGTCGTATTCAAAGCAAATCTCAAACATCGAAAGGTAATATGGTGAGTATATGGAAGCCCTGTATGTCGGAAAAAATATCCGTTCTTCCAGGCTATCGGTCCCCAAGCATTTAGCGACATTACTAGGCATGGCCAAGATGGTGTGAGTTATGAAAGCCCAATATGCTGGGAAAAACGTCCGCTCCTCGATATAATTTGATGAGGTGTGATGTTTGAGTTCCAATCTGAATAAAACTGCCCCACGAGCGGGAGGGTGATCGACCCATAGCTAAAAATTGGAGCAACACAAAGATGCGAAGATCCATAGTTTGTGTCCAATCGCATGAGGCATTGATTGCCCCATTTTATTGTTCACCGGACTCGAGGTAGGGTTCGAGGTCTCTAAGTGAACTCATCGATCCCGACGATAATTTAGCACAACTACCACAGCGAAGCGAATTGATGTCGCAACGCTTTTTGGGAGTGTGTGCCACTTTTGAAAAGCCACACATTTTTATTATTTTTGTTATTTTTGTATATATATATTTTTTCCAATGTTTGTTTGGGGATTTTGAGTGTGCTCATCGTCCCTATATATTTTATTTTAGCACAATCGCCAAGCGGATCAAATGGAAGTCGGTGTGCTTATCGGGACTTGTGCCACTATATTCCTTTTCTTTCTTTCTCTTATATTTTTATTATATATATATATATTATTATTATTTTTTCTTTTCTTTTCTTTTTCTCTTATTTTTTTTTTTCTTTTTTCTTTCTTTTTATTTTTCTTTTTTTTCCCTTTTAGGTGCATACGTATGTGTATATGTATATATACACATACGTATGCACCTAAAAGGGAGCACACATGTGTGTAAGGGAGGATATAAGCCTAGCGTGTATATTATACACGCTAGGCCAAAACCGACAGAATTATGCCTAGTGTGTATATTATACACACTAGGCCAAATCTGACAAAATTAAGCCTAGTGTGTATAATATACACGCTAAGCCAAATGGTGGCTTAAATCAGTCGGGCCCGAGCAGAAACCCAAAAATTGGGTATTTTTCAAATTCTTCTTTCCCCCTCTCTCCTAAACCGAACTAGGAGGATCTCCTTGCATTCCTTTGATTTGATTCGCGCCCTGACATTACGCCGGTGTTCATCATTGCCGATTAATCATGCTACCTCTCGCCGGCTCTAAGGTTTATTTCTCATTCAAGGTAATCATTTTAAACCCCTTTTTCCTTTGATTTATCTTCTTTTATCTCCAATGTGGTTAGGGTTCTTGGATCTAAATGATTTTCTTTACATGTGTGATTTATTTTATGATAGTTGCATCCATTTTCATGTGTATTTTTTATATTTATTGAATTCTTTTTAGAAAATGGATGAGCTTTCTTTTGAAATTCTTGATTGCCTCCATACAAAATGTGAATATGATTTTTGGTCCATAAATGGTGGAAGAAAGTGATTTTTATCCCCACCCATAATCTCGATGTGCATGCATTGTGGGAATTTTTAACCAAAAAATTTTGGGAGGATTTTTGTAATTTTTTTTTTTGAAGGGTGTATGACCTGATGATTTTTTTGGATGTGCCTTTGTTGGAAAAATTCTAGTGTGAGTGAGGCATACTCACCTTCCTTCGATCTGATATTTTTAACAACGCTCTTGATGATTTGATTTTGATTTTGGTTGATGAGAATGAATTTTTACTTTCATTTGCTGACTTTTTCCTTTTTTAGGATGTCGATGAAGAGGAACAAGGTCATGAAGGTGGTCCCGACATGATTTACAGTGCCAGAAGGGAGCGCCTTATTCAGGTGCAGTGCTCCTCCCGTGACTGATGGGAAATGCATATCAAAGCCACACGTCGTGGGTTACTGCATCAGCAGTACACCCATATCTCCAACTTTGGTATAGCCAGTAAGGTAAAAGAGGTATCATTTGGCTATTCTTTTCTGCTTGGGCCTCTTTGCTTTCGAATCTGACATTCTTTATTCTTTTGATGCAGCCTCTGCCCCCGCTCATGTTCCGCGGAGGTTGGTTCAACCTCCAGTGCCTCTGCGTTCGTCTTCCCCAGGTTGTGAGGTTCCTTCTGGCCTAGGCCAACTTTGGGAACTTCTTGTCATGCCCTGCTATGAGGGGAGATATAGCCTATGTGAAGACCCTGACGGAGCAATTTCGTCCTGAGACGGTGACCTTCCATATGTCCATGGCCGAGATCGGGATAGGAGGGATACCAGTGGTTCCTCCTCGCATACCAGACCGTGTAGAAGTGATTGTGTTGATTAGGGATTACCCCACTTCCCAGGATATGACCGTCTTCGAGGTCAAGCTATCCTGGCTAGCATACCAATTTGATATTGACGAGTTGGTGGATCCGGACAATCTGGATGTGGATATAGTTATCGAGCCCAAGCGTGCACTGATGCTAGCCCGTATCACGCTCCTCTTCTTACTGGGTAAGACCATTCTTTCCTATACTATTGGTGGACAGATTTCGCTATCCCTCCTAAGTCTGATGGGAAACTGGGAGAACATGCATCATTTTGACTAGGGGGATGGGTACACCATGTTGATGGCCAGTTTGGTTAAAGCCTCAGTTGGAGATGTGGCCTCTGTTCTTGGCTTCTGACCTACGATCGAGGTGACTTTTTTTTTCACTTTTTAATCACTCACGGTTTGCCTTTTAGCTTTCTTTTGACATATTTTCCTGTTTGTTCATCCTTTGAGATTTGGGGGTATTTACATTTTCAGCCGGGCCACCCGCTCCTCTTCTCAGACGAGTTCACATACCCCCTCATGAGCTACTGGCATAAGAGTCATCGCAGGGACCTGGGGATGAAGCATTTGAAACTGGGTTTGAGGTCCCAGTTTGACTTGATGATCCCAGAGCATGTATCAACTTTCCCCCCCCCTCTCTCTCTCTCTCTCTTTTTCTTAGGTTTTTCAGATGGCGTTGCTTTGACTAATAGGGTCCTTATTTTTCGAGCAGGTGACTTTTGATCCTTATATCGGCTCTCCCTTCTGGGATCATGCTACCGTGGGCCAGTCCCGACTGTTTATCGATCATCACATCATCTTCTTCTTCGGCTCCTGGGTCAGAGCGTATTACTTGGGGGAGAGGGTGGTGTCTCAGTACTAGGACTATTTCGTAGTGCTGCAGGGTCCTCTCGGGGATGTTATGTCACCGGAGGGTACGATTGAGGAGCTTGCAGATGGGCTCCTTTGCCATGGGTTTCCAGTTCATGGTCTCTTTGAGTATGGGGGGTTTCAGATGTGGTATGAGTCTCTCCCGTACCAGTCCCTCTTCCCACGCTTTATGCCAGGTGCCAACTTTTTGGCATTCGGAGGCCCGCGATCTCAGGTATTCTTCCTCTTTTCTTTCTCCTGTATATGCATTCCTGTTTGTCTTGATTTTTCCATACTGACTGGATTTCTGTCTCTTTCTTTAGTTTGAGGGAGAGGAGGATTTTGATGAGGACGTGGCAGAAGTGGGTCCTGCAGGAGCGGTGGGTGCTAGTCCTTCAGACACTTCTGATGAGGGGCCTCAGGGGCTTCAACTGTGGAGACCCAAGGGACCTTAGGCATTTTGACGATGCACTCCTCTCGGGCCTATACGCTGATGTGATGGAGCGGGCTTGTCTATCTGCTGAGGCAATTAGGGCCCCTCCTCCCGAGTTGGTTCCAGGGGTGAGCTTTCTTTTCTGCCCATTCATTTTAGGGACATGCTTGCTCTTGTATTATTTCCCATGCAGCTGACTTCTCTTTCTCTCTTCTCCATGCAGGATTATGAATCGGCACTCAACCAAGCAGAATATTACCGTCACATTGCTGGCCTTCGGGACGTGAAAGTGGTAAGTATGAAACTGATAGGTTTTGCTTGTTACTTTGTTTCCCTATTTTTCAATCGACCTTAACTGACCTTTTTGTGTGATGCTTGTAGCGTGCTCGTGAAAAGGAGTCACGTTCATTGCTCAGTAGATTGTCTCAGGTGTGGTTCCGGGTGGGGGATGTGTAGACCTATCAGAGTACCCCGCGCCAGTGAAAGAGGACCAAGGGCACTGATTAGGAGCAGCTCGCTTTTCCTTTCCTGCTTTTATAAACACTTGAGACTTTGGAACATTCTCCTTTTGTTTTTGGGAAATAAATGTAATGAACATATTTTGGATGATTGGTTTTTAGAATGAATGTTATTGCCTTCCCCTTCAATTTGTTCCATCTCTTTCTTGTGGCATGCTTGCTTATCTGCAGGATGGGCCCTAAACTGGGAGTATGGCCCTTAGATCGTGCATTTGGTAATAAATGGCCGAACCTTGTATGTTTATGGGGGTGGTACCTAAAAGAAAACCATGTAGATAGGCTAGATAGAGGATTTCAGCCTCCCAGCACGTGATATGGGGTGGTTTGGATGAGAAAAGAAAGTGTGTGTGGGCTGGTTTGAAGGATCGACAATAAAAATAATCTCTCGAACTCTCTCTCTCCTTTTTATTGGGATTTTTAGCCTAGCGTGTGTAATATACACGCTAGGCAAATCTGAGTGATTTTTTGCCTAGCGTGTGTATTATACACGCTAGGGAAAATCTGTGCGATTTTGAACTAGCGTGTGCATTACATATACTAAGTACTTTCTTGGCAATGTGGGGCCTTAATGGCCTCACACTGCCTAGAAATAATGAAAAAGAGAATGCATCTCTTTTTCATTATTTCTAGTTGGGTTTTGGATTTTTGCTACCATTTTTTCTTTTCTCTTTCCCGAGAGTAGGTCCATCATCCTACATTGAATTATGATTTTTTAAAATATCTTTGTATGACCATGGGCCCGCTTTCTGACCTCGCCTCTTTTAGGGTGTCCGAGACTTTTACACTTCCCTCTTTGGGCGTAGGGCCCAGTTTTTTGAAAAAATGGCTTGATAGTTTGAACGAAAGCGAGCTTGCGGGTTTGGATCAATTCGGGTTGACCCGTCTCCCATCTTTCCTTGATACTCCTTTTCTTTGGGATCTCCTTTACGCGATGGCTTCGCATTGGGATGTGGATACCCATGTCTTTTGCTTTGGGAACCGTGAGCTGACTCCTACTCTTGAAGAGTTCTCCAACCTATCGGGTCTAAAGCTGCATAGAGGCCTTGCCAGGGTAGTGTTGAAACTGGGTTATGCTAAAGCCATCCACATGACCTTAGGCTTAAAGAAAGTCGATTATGAGAAAAGCCTTGTTGATGGGCCCACTAGGTGTTCAATGAAATTCTTGAGAGAATTTTTCGGTGATGAAAGCTTGCGAAAGTTGCCAATTAGAAACATCCATAATGTAAAAGCTTTCACTCTCTGCCTTCTCTCAGAGGTCCTTTTCTATACTGGGGAGGGAGCTTCTCTCTTGCACTTTGTGATATGCTGGCGGAGCTTGAGGGGGCCCGCTTTGTGATGCATATGGTACTGGCAAAGCTTTCCCGCTGTCTCGATACTTTTGCTTTGGGAAAGGTGGAGTGCCTCCAGGGATACCCTCTTCTGCTCCAGGTTTGGCTTGGGGAGCATCTCGCCATTTTGGGGCCTGTGCCTCTCTTTTATGTGGTTCGTGGAGAGGCGGCTCGCTGCTTTTTGGGCGATGCCATAGGTTGCCACAAGGAACTATATGCGAGCTGAAACTTTGGCTAGCTGAGGCTTAGCTGGTGTGGAGGCTTCCATGGTTGGACAGGACCTTCCTAGTAGTTTGATCTAGAGATCATGAGGGCATCACCCTTCTTGGCTTGACTGGCAGTACCTATTATTTTCCCTCTCGGGTGTTCCGTTAGTTTGGTTATACTCACAGGTTCCCTATTCGGGGAGACCACCCCTGTGCGGACTGATCTTTTCTCAGGGGTCCTCTGGAGACTTAGATGGGATAACTACTTTTTGGGAGACGCATCAGTCGACGCATATTGCGGCTTGGAGCAAGGGGATTCTCTTTTGACTTCTCCAGGGTATGAGGCTTGGCTGTTATCAGAGAGGCCTTCTGTTCGTTGCCTGGATCATGCGGAGAGTAGTGGTGCAGAGGGGCCTTGGCCAAGGAAGGAGTTAGTGCTTCTGACTTGTATTAAGCAGCTGGTAGACAAGAAATGGGTCCTGCACAAATGTTAAGAGAAACACAAGGTCAGAGTAGATGTCGGAGAAGTAAGAGCTGATTTTGCAGAGTGTGACGTCCTTCATCTAGAAGGAGCCCTGAGTGATGCTCTTGGTGCTACTGATGCACCCCGGTGCCTTCATGACCACTGGATGATAGATCAAAATGCTCGGGAGGATGCCTTATGCACCGAGATTCGTGCTTTGAAGCGTGAGTTGCGTCGTTTACCTGGACCTGCAATACCTTTTGCATAGATCAAATCACCACAGAGGGGAATAAGAACCCCTGTTAGATTTTTTTATTTTTTTTGGGTATATATATTTTCTTCATGTTTTCATTGCTTTTCAATTTTGTAAAGGGATACGTAAGGCATCACATCGATTATTTTTTGAGATGTGGTGTAAGTGTAGTATTGACATGTAAATGGGAAAAGGGAAATCTATTATCTTACACAAGTTCTATCTTTCTTTGCTTTCGTATATAGGAGAAATTGGGTAATACGCCGATCATCCTTTTGAGATGTGGTGCACACAGTACAGGGATGAAAATGGGAAATGAAAATTTATTATCTTTTATAAGTGTGGTCTTCTCCTTTCTCCGAAAAGGGGGACCCGGTCATCAAACCGATCATCTCGAGGTGTGGTGTGTACAGTGCCGACATGAAAATGGGAAAGGAAAATTTATTATCTTTTATAAGCGGGCCTCTCCCTTCTCTGTAAAGGGAGACACCGATCATCTCGAGGTGTGGTGTGCACAGTGCCAGCATGAAAATGGGAAAGAAAAGTTTATTATCTTTTATAAGTGGGGTTCTCCCCCTTCTCCCCCTCTCTTTTTTTGATGCCTTAAGCCGAGTGAGGTGACGGGTCCCATTCTGAGCATAGTCTAGCCCAATTACTTGGTCAGGTCAGAGTGAGGTTCAAATTTTACCAAGGTCGGAACGTCTATCCCTTCGGATTGAATTAACCCTTCATCCTTACCTCAGGCCATATGTTTGACAGTGCGGTCCAAAGATACACATGACCAAGATCTAATTTGAGCTAACATGAGCGGCCCAAATGAAGACTAATCAGTCACACAATTTACCATTTTATCACCCTTAACTTAGTGATGCTAGGCCATAGTTTGCTACTAACGAATTATTGATGTACAGATATTAGAGATAAGCAGTAAATTAGAGCCTGAGTGTTAATCTTTGTCAAAATAAACTCAAAAAGCAATAAGAAAGACGACCGAGTGAAAAAGATGATTTGCCGCTACTGAAAGTCAGAAAATCATAATTTACGATTCTTCAAAAGAGACAAAAAGAGAAAAGCAATAAAGCATAATCTAGAAAATCATCAACTAAGAGAAATAGAAAGTCGTAATTAACAATTCTCTAGAAGGAAGCTATGAAAAATAGAAAATCATGATTAACGATTTTCTAGAAAAAGAACGATTATTTAAAGCTCTCCTCCTTGTTGTTGTTGCTGATCATGTGAGTGAGAATTGTCACCACCATATCCAGAATTAGAAGACTCCTGCAAATAGAAGTTCCACAGATCATGAATCTGAGAAGATTGATGAAGATTGATGAAGATTGATATTCCGAAGAACTCTGCTACTGCTCAGTAGAGATCACTCTAGAAGCGCATCAACTAAAGGAAGCGGGGAAAGATGAAATTAGTAATTAAAGTTATATTAGGATACTTTTGTTTTTAGTAATTTCTTTAATTAGAATTAGATATCGGTAAACTGACCCCTTATGATCTATAAATAAGAGGGCTCGGCATAAGAATAAGCATCGAAGAATTTCAGCATCAATTGAAGCCTGAAGTTGAATTTTCTTCAGATCAAAGTAGTGTATACTAGTTAGAATAGTTTAGATATTAGAGGTTTCTCAAGAGCAATTGACGACTGCAATTGAGTGCAGAAGATTAGTGTAGATATCTGTAATTTCTCAGGAGCAATTGACGACTGCAGCTGAGGAGTGAAAGAGATATTTATTTGCTTTCTAATTTAGATTTATTTACTTTGTAAACATCTCCAAGTTTTGATTTGAATTGATGACTCAGGTTAGAATTTGCATATTAGTGTAACGGTTTTTAATTTTCCATCTTCAGTTTGCTAGACTTTGATTGACGCCCAAAATTTTGATTATTTGTTGATTAGATTAACTTTGTATTGATAGGATCTTAGACTTGATTGACAACTAATGCTAGGAGACTAGAAATATGGTGTGACGGTACTATTTATTTTCATAAATATCTGATAGCTGAAGATTGAGATTGACGACCTTAATCTGAAGGAGGATTAGGATTTATTTTTATGCACTTTAGTTTAGAAAACCATTCTTTATTCATATTTCTCCAGTAGATTAGGAACTCTTAAAGATAAATAGATGTTTTTAAAATAAGGATTTGAATAGAAGATAAAAATAGAGAAAATTTAGATAATCATTTCCTCGTGGGAACAATCCTAATACTAGTACTATAATTTCTATTGTGTGCTTGCAATAGGTTAAGACTTGAATTTACTATAATTATAATACACAATAACAGACAAGTCAAGTTTTTGGTGCCGCTGCCAGGGAAGCAGATTTATCTAGTTCTTTCAAAAAATTTATCTAATATTTTTATCCTTTTAGAAACTGATAATTATCTTTCTCTTTTTATTTTTCTTTGATCTCTTCTTAAATCTTTTGCAGATTTATTCGGAGCAACAAACCAGACTTTCAACACTTTTGCGGGCCCCATAAATTAGAAACTCAGATTTATTTCTCTCCCTATTTTCTAAAAAAAAAAAAAAACTAAAAATATTCTATTCTAGACAATATTTGCCTAAAACAATGGAGGAATATTATGTACTTCCCTCATGCATACAGTTAACCCCTATGACCGACAATGAGAATTTTAAAATTACGCCCAAAATATTTCAAGCACTTCCAATTTTTCGTGGGCTAAATGATGAAAATTCTTATCTGCATTTAAGACAGTTCATAGAAGTGTGCAATCTTATCCAAATCCTGAATTTGCCAGATACATCTCTGCGTCTAAGGTTATTTTCATATTCTCTTAGAGATGAAGCAAAGCACTGGATACACTCCTTGTCTCATGATTTGTTCACCAGTTGGGAGGACTTGGAATGAGGATTTCTCATAAAATACTTTCCAAAAAAAAGGACGAATCAAATCCGGTATTTGATTAGAAATTTCAAATCCGGATGAGTCTCTTCAAGAGGGGTGGATGCGCCTTAACGACCTTTTATATGGGTGTCCTCACCACGAGATACCCCGTTGGCAAATAGTCCTCACTTTCTATGAAGGTTTGAATGACCAAAACTGGCACATAGTTGATGTTGCCTGTGGGGGATGCTCCATACCATGACTGTTGAGGATGCTTGGGAATTTTTTAAGAACTTTAGCGAGGAACCAGTGCAATGCCAAGCACCAGGTGAGAATGAACCTGAGACTTCAAGAAGTATACCTCTTGGAAAGTATACCTGCGACTTCCTATATAATAAGGATGGGTTATAATTTCCAGTGTCATCTCTCATCCCATCCTTGATCTCTTCACCACCCCTCTCCATTGCTCATCTTCTCCCTTAGCTGCATTAACGATGTAGACAATGAATCATGGAGGGATTTGGAAGGACAGGTGGGAGTGATTCGATAGCTCTTGGAGTAGCAACCCTCCAAAGGTTGGAGTTCCTCTTGTTGGAAGGAATATGAGACTTTGATTGAAGGTAGTTAGAAGCCGAGGACCGATCTTTATCGAAGTATCCTTCTCTCGGACGTTGCTGCCAGTGTCATAGTTTAGTGTGTATCTAGATTTTTCTTAGGTTTATACTCTTTTATGTAATTAGTTTTTATATTAGATTTTAGTTTTATTTTCCCTTTTGTTCATTATACATATTCCGATATATCTATATATAATTTTCTTTTTATTTTTTTTACTAACAGCGTGTGTTACTAACATTACTAAAAATTTTATTTTTCTATTTTCCATAAAATCGGAAGTATTTTTCTCCAAAGTTAGGGGGGAAGACTTTTTATTGTTTTTGCAGATTATATACTCAGTTACTAACATAGTAAATAAAATAAGTAAGTTTTTTTTGTATGTTCCCTGTTTTGCACAATGAGGACATTGTCCTATTTAAGTTTGGGGGGGATTGTTGGGGATCTGTCTTGCATTCAAAAAGGGGTTTAAATTCACTCAATTCAAGGCAGATCATACACACAGACCTGCAAGTATTCAAGGCCTGTTGTAGCATGGTTTAAAAGAGTAAGGGAATGTCCACAGAGAGGTGAGTTCCACATATGGTAAATCTCCATATCTGAAAAGAGATCTGGCACCCTACCTAATACTAGGTTAGTAAAAGAAAGGGGAGAGGTTTTAAAGGATTGTCACTTAAGCTAAACTATAAAAATGCAGAATTAATTGAGATCGAATCCAGAGTTCAGATCTCACAATTGGAAGGGATTAAAAATAGAAAATGGAGAAGAACAGCTTGGAGTTTGGACTTATTGCAATTGGGTTGAGCTGATCGTGTTACAGGGGATTCAAAGCACACCAATCCCTCAGCTGGCTACAACCACAGCTGCAGAGTAGAATAATCCACTTTAAACCAAGGGATTTGACTGATCTTAAGGCTATGATCTATCCACTTCAATGGTCACAGACCATCCTATAGACTTCATCCATCCCAAAGGTTTAAGGTAGAAGAATCTAAGTGAAACCAGAGATTTAACTGATCTTAAGGCTATGATCTGTCCACTTTAATGGTCACAGACCATCCTATAGACTTCCTCCAGCTCAAAGGTTTCAATCAGAGCATTAAAACCACTACAGATGCTGCAATTACTAGGTCACAGACACAGGAAATTGCAGGGATATCAGATCTAGGGAGATCAAATGGTATCCAAGAGGTCTACCAGTTAAGTGGGTGAGCTGATCAACAAACTCCTCTACACAAATCCGATTGAGCACCAAATGAAACCAAGGGAACTATAGATCTAATTAAAATAATAAAATCAATATTTTTATTGCATAAAACTCACTCTAAAATTAAATGCTTTCAGATTTGTAGTCTGTGCAGCAATTGATCCACAAATAACACTCTCAACCTTACCCAATTTACAGATCAGACCTCACCACTTGCTGCTCCGAGGAAGTTAGCCAACCATCGTTGAGCTAAAGGAGGGAAAATAGAATTTGGTTGCAAGCCCTAATCTCCAAATTTTGATCTCCCAATTACAATTGGGGATCTCATTATATAGCTTTTCCCTCTCGTTTCTCCTGCCAATATTCCCTTCTAGAAGGTCCTCAGAGTTCATTAGAGTTCTGTCAGAGCACGTGGGGTTGGTTAGGGTTTCCTAGGGCATCTTCAGAATCATCGTACCGGTCACCAAAGTGCCTCAGGTTGTGTGCAACAGGTCACCAAGTTGCCACGTGTGAATGACCTATTTTCTGAGAAGTTCTTCACACGATTTCGACAGGTTGAGGAAGCTTCCGATAGGTTCAAATGGAGCTTTTTGGTCCTTTCGCTAGGTTCTTAAATCTCTTTGATAGGTTATGATAGGATGAGTCTTCTCTCACGCTTCAGTGTTCTCTGCCCCTTTGTCTGGAGCATTCGACAGGTTGGGAAAGCTTTTCGATAGGTTCAGCTCTGCATGCTAGCATTTCGATAGGATTGCTCTCACTCCTGTCAAAATGTTCAAGTACCTTCTGATAGGTTTGAGCTCCAGCTTCTCCATCTCGATAGGTTCTGGCAACCATCCGATAGGTTCTCTTTACACGTCAGGCAGGCTTTCGATAGGATGATTTCTTTCTTTCTTTCAGCTGCTCGATAGGTTCTTGGATCCTATCGAACTTCTCAATCCTCATGAATTTTTCCTTTCTCTGTCTTTAGATCCTATCGAAACCCTTCCATCTGCACGAATTCCTCCATTTTTAGCCCCCAACTCCTATCGAAGCCTTCAAATAACCTCTTGAAAGGATGTTTTCTGCCTGCTTTCACTTCCTTAACGCTGCCCTACTGTTGCCACACGCCCCAAGTGGCCAATGGTGTGCAACCTCTTATGTGCCATTGCTGGGTCTGCACTGTGCTGAGAGATGGACTTCTTTGTCCAGTATTTTTGAGTGATTTTCTGCACTATTCCTGTCTTTTATTGCTATCTATAAAATAGACTCAACAGGTGTTTATTAGTGTGCTCACAGGTCCATCAAAGGTCAGGTTAAGGGGTGAAAATTTGTATTTTTCACTACTTAACACACTCTCAAACCTAAGCTTTGCTAGTCCCTGGGCAAAGGAAAAATAAAGAAAATTAAAATGCCACTTTCGTAGGGATCACAAATGCATTTAGCATATGCATCAAACCTTTTAAACCCCTAGGTGATCCCTAGTGGAGGAGTGAAGTCTCCTGAGGGTTTTCAGTAAAGATACTCACAAACTTCTCCAATAAAATCAGTTAATACTTATGTAGCATGCTAAAATAGAGTTTAAGTGAATAAAATAAGTTCCACACCATGTACCTTCAATTTTAAAAGATTTTTAGCATAAAAATCACCAGTTCAAAACATGAAATTCTGCTGCAATTCTTTCACCATCACTCAGTTCATGTCAAGGCATTTTGCTTAAATATTTGATGCAGAGCTCACCATTCACTTAAGAATTCTGTTTGATACTACCCCCATCAAATTGGATTTTAGACCCAAGTCGCTGTTTACTCATAATAAAAATAGAAGGGTGCATCATTTCACACAGCTCAAGAGCAATTACAGCCCTCAAATAGGACTGCAAGCATGAGCATAGGCATTGCTTTAATTTCTGAAATTTTCTAATTCTTTGCACCATAGATCAAACAAATCCTCATCTCCACATGACAGCTCAATCCATTTCAGATCAGTAAGATCTTTTTATTGGGTTGTAATGTGGCTTATGGGTGTAATTTACAAAAGAATAAAGGGGTCAAAAAGAGTCAAATTGAGAAATTAGTAAAGGTAAGGAGGTGATTTGCAACTCAGTCTTCTTCATCTCAGCACAACTTCATTTGCTTTTAGATTTGCAGTGATCAATTTCTAATCTTCTTTTTCAAAATATCAAATGAAGTGGCTTCTCTTCCTCATTCTTTTTTTGTTTGAATGTTTTTTATTTTATTTATTTTTTAATTGGAATGCCACAATACCACCAAATGTGCTTCCTTCTTTTTCGATCAATCATCGAACCTTGCTCCTCTAACCTCACCTCTCTTTTTCCTAATTTCTTAGATTGAGGGTGAACTGAAACAGGTCAAAAGGTTTTGGTTTCAAATTTTCTGGTTTTCATCAAAGAATTGTGATTTTTATGGCTCAAATGGTGTGTATCAAGGGCAGTTCAAAGGTGGGACATTTTAAGCTCAAACTATCGAACAGATGGCCTTACTTCATGTCCTCACTGTCATGAATGCTGTCAAGTTGTTTCAAGTTGGATTTGCCTAACTTCTAGTAATCGAAACTAGATCCAATCAGTCCTTAGAGCAGAAAAATTGATAAGACACTCTTCAAAGAAAATTTTTCAAGCCCAAATCTCACTGTGTATGGCCGCCTTCCATCAAATTTTTTGGGGTGTATCCTTACAGTTTTCTCTTATTTTAGGTTCACTACACATCAAAAACTTTTCATAAATTGCTGACATTTGCTTCATGAAGATTGTTAGACTACAGCTTATTTCAGCTTAAAAAAGTTTCCTCTTTTTCCAATAAATCAGGTGGGAAATCACTTTATTTTCAAAAAAAAATTCAACATAGCTACACTAGCATTAACTCGTTTCATTGGTTGGCACACCTGCCACACCCCCAAACCTAAACTAAACAGTGTCCTCACTGTTGGAAGTATGGTAGTAAGGAAACAGGTAAGACATAATATTAGAAATGAATGAGAAACGGAAATGGAAAGCAGACAAGCACAAATGACATAAAAAAGACATTTCATTATAATAACACACTACAAAGCTGAGAATAATCTCTATAGAATAAAAAAATCTGTTGTCACGCAAAATTCATCGTCCCCCTGGCACAGCGATATCCTCACCTTGCTGACGGTGGAAGAGGAACTGCAAACCAAGGGGGGAATTGGAAGATCAATGAGATGGGAGTTGAGTAGGTGGTGGGGGGGGGGGTGAGGAGGGTGGGGGTGGAGGAGGTGGTGGCTCGGTCTTCAGCCTCTTCTTCTTTCTCTTGTTCTTTTTCCTTTCCTCCTTGGCTAGGATTCTCTGCACCTCTTCGTATTCATCCCAGAGAAATTGGAGAGGGTCAGGCTTGATCGGTGGTGGCCAGACTGGGTAGAACTTGGTTGGCAGGTCTTGAGGTTTATCGTTGGCCATGAGTGTGGGATGGAAGGATTGCACAAGTCAGGGGGAAATGGATGTGGAAGGGCTGGACGAGGGTGATATTTAAGGTACATGGGAGTTGGAATATGAATCGGTATAATAAATTTTTTGCATTCTTCCAAGCTAAAAATGAAAGTGGGAATAAATGGAGCGGTGGTTGCTGTGTGGGAAATAGAGCGCGGACTGCATGATTGGCTATTTTTAGGAGTGATAATTAAGTCAAGGAAGTATGCGCAATGAATGCGGAGACACCGATTTGTGGATAAGGGTGAAAACATGATCTGATAGTAAGAAGGGCAAATGAGGAAGAGGGAGCTAGGGTTTTTAGTAGGTGTCGAATGGAAAAGACTGTCCTATCGAAAGGTTATAGAGAATGAAAGACAATTTCGATAGGATGAGATGAGTGATTCCGATAAGTCAAGGCATCCTATCGAAATCATAGCGAATAAAGCTTTCAAATAGAATGATTCGATGGGATTTCGATAGGTGGAATCATCCTTTCGATAGGTTTATGGTGGGTGATCCATCATATCAATAGGTTCCAGATAGGTATCCAGAACCTATCGAAACCTTCTTTCTGCCCCTCTATATCCTATCGAAGAGTTGATTTCATCTATCAACCAGTCTCAGTGCCTATCGAAAACCTCAAATAACCTATCGAAATCATTGACTGACCTCACGAAAGGTGCAAGTAACCTATCAAAAGGTCCCAAAAGCCCAATAACTTTGCATTTCAGTGCAGTGCTTAGTCTCAACACCCAGCAAACTACTACTACTAAGCTATCATTTGATTTATTGACCTTATAAACATACTCCCATGATCCCTGAACTGCAAGCACTATCAAGATGACAACCTACCTCTAGCATGGCAATTTTATTGTACATGAACAAACTATCAAGACAAAAAGAAATATGATACATATAATACACAATGAAATCAGGTATTAAACTGGACGATCTTGAAGATCAATGGTCTCCTTAGGCTTAAAAAAATTTTCAACACAAATTTTTAGCCTTTGACCATTGATTTTCATGGTCCTACCATCTCTAGGGTCCATGATTTCTACAACCCCAGATAGAGAAACATGTACAACTGTGAAAGGCTCATCCCATATGGACTGCAACTTTCCTGGAAAGAATTTCAATCTAGAGTTGAACATCTATACCTTGTCATTTGTCTTGAAATCTTTCCGTAGCAAGTGTCTGTCATGGAAGGCTTTGGTCTTCTCCTTGTAAATCCGAGAATTTGCATATGCTTCTAATTGCAACTCATCCAGCTCAGATAACTGGAGTTTCCTGTGTATACCAGCAGAGTTTAAGTCAGAATTTATTGCTCTAATAGCCCAGTATGCTTTGTGTTCCAACTCAACAGGCAAGTGACATGCCTTGCCATAAAATAGTCTGAATGGGGTCATACCTATGGGGGTTTTATAGGCAGTCCTATAAGCCCATAAGGCATCTGTCAATTTTATGGACCAGTCCCTCCTGTCAGTTCTCACAGTCTTCTCTAGAATGTGTTTGATTTCCCTGTTGGAAATCTCTACTTGCCCACTGGTTTGTGGGCGGTAGGGAGTAGCTACTCTGTGGGACACAGAGTATTTTTCCATCAGCTTATCAAAAGGTTTATTACAGAAGTGGCATCTCCCATCACTAATAATAGCTTTGGGGATGCCAAACCTCGAGAAGATGTTGTCTTTTAAAAATTTAATGACAAGCTTGTGGTCATTTCTTCTTGTAGCTATGGCCTCTACCCATTTGGACATGTAGTCCACAGCTACAAGGATGAAATTATATCCATAGGAGGGTGGGACAGGTCCCATAAAATCGATTCCCCAAATATCAAACAATTCGACAACAAGTATAGGTTGAAAAGGCATGGAGTTTCTCTTTGTAATGCTTCCCATTTGCTGGCATTGAGGATATGCTTTATAATGTTGGTGGGCATCTTTGAACAAAGTAGGCCAATAGAAACCACTTTGAAGCACCTTTGCCACAGTCTTGTTACCACTGAAGTGGCCCTCACAGGCCTGTTCATGACACATGGTTAGAATGTTTTTGAACTCGGTTTCAGGTACACAACGTCTTATCACCTGATCTGCGCAATGCTTAAAGAGCTAAGGATCCTCCCACCTGTAATATCGAATCTGTGAGAAGAACAGACTTCTATCATCCTTATTCCAATGTGAAGGGATCCTTCTCACAGCAAGGTAGTTTACTATATTGGCAAACCAGGGCATACTTATCTTTACAATAAAAAGCTGCTCATCTGGGAAAGAGTCATTGATGGGCAAGCTTTCTGCTTCAGCCTCTGGGATCCTTGACAGATGGTCGGCAAACATTCTCAACTCCCTTCTTATCTTTAATCTCCAAGTTGAATTCCTGCAAAAGAAGAATCCATCTGATTAGTCTTGCTTTTGCTTCGTTCTTGAACAAGAGGTATTTCAAGGCTGAGTGGTCAGTAAACACAGTGATTTTTGATCCCAGCACATAAGACTTGAATTTTTTCAAAGCAAATACAATGGCTAACAGCTCCTTCTCAGTTGTGGTGTAATTCAATTGAGCATCAACCATTGATTTACTAGCATATGCTACCACACATGGTGCCTTGTCTCTTCTTTGGCCCAAAACTGCACCAATGGCGAAGTCTAATGCATCACACATCAGCTCAAATGGCAGAGAAAAATTAGGGGCTTGCAAGATAGGAGCTATAGTCAAACAGGTCTTTAACAGTTCAAAAGCAGCTAGGCATGTATCATTGAACTCAAAGGGAACCTCCTGTCACAACAGGTGGCAAAGAGGCTTAGAAATTTTGCTGAAGTCCTTGATGAACCTCCTATAGAAACCAGCATGGCCCAAGAATGACCTGACTTGTTTGACAATTTTGGGAGGGGGTAAATGTGCAATTAAGTCAATCTTAGCCTGATCAACCTCTATTCGTCTGTGGGAGACAGCATGTCCTAAGATAGTGCCTTGAGTCACCATGAAGTGACTCTTTTCCCAACTCAGAACTAGGTTGGTCTCCTCATACCTTTGTAGCACAGAGCTGAGATGGTGTAGGCATTGGCTAAAATTATCTCCATAAATGGAGAAATCGTTCATGAAGATCACCAAAAACTTGTCAATCATGTCAGAGAAGATGGCATACATACATCTTTGGAAAGTAGCAGGTGCATTACACAACTCAAATGGCATCCTTCTGTATGCAAAGGTTCCAAATGGGCAAGTGAATGTGGTTTTTTCTTGGTCTTGGGGGTAGACAGGGATCTGATTGTACCCTGAATATCCATCAAGAAAACAGTAATAGGCCTTACCTACCAACTTTTCCAAGATCTGATCTATGAAGGGAAATGAGAAGTGATCCTTGCTTGTTTTCTCATTGATCTTTCGATAATCTATGCATACCCTCCAACCGGTGGTCTGTCTGGTTGGAATCAGCTCACCTGGGTCTGCTTCCATTACTGTGATCCCTGATTTCTTGGGTACTACTTGGGTAGGTGCCACCCATTGAGAATCCAAGATAGGGTAAATTATCCCAGCATCGAGGAGTTTGACTACCTCCTTCATCACAACTTCCTGTATGTGTGGGTTGAGTTTCCTTTGCATCTCTCTAGAAGGTTTAGAGCCTTCCTCAAGATGAATTTTATGCATGCACACAGCAAGATTGATCCCCCCTAAATCTACAATGGTCCATCCTATTGTCCTCTTATGCCTTTTTAGCACACAAAGTAGTTCTTTTTCCTAGTCAAGGGTGAGGGAAGAAGAAATTATCACTGGCAATTTGTTATTGTCTCCTAAAAAGGCATATTTCAAAGCTTTTGGAAGTTGTTTTAACTCCACATCTGGGGGACTGATGAGGGAAGGCATTAGGGGTGCCTTAGAGGGTGGTGGAAGAGGCAACAAAGCAAGCCTCCATGGGTGATGCTTTGCTGGCTCTGCTTCAGAGGATACAATTTTCACATGCTCAATCTCAGAGGTGGAGGCCTTCTCTTCCTTTGTTTCCTTCCATAATTTGTCAAGAACTTTAAACCACTTATTACCATGCAGCAGCATATCCAAATTTTTTTGTACAACCTCATCTATCACATCGATGGAAAAATAGTTCTCATCGAGGTGGGTTGATTGGTTGTGTTGTACACATTCAATTTAACCTTCATGTTATCAAAGGATACTTCCATGACTCCTGACCTGCATTGTATACAAGCATTAGCTGTGGCAAAAAAGGGCCTTCCTAATATTACAGGTATGAAAGTAACACACTTGCTTGGTTCCATGTCCAGCACCAGAAAATTAGCATGATAAAAGAATTTGTCCCAACCAAAACATCTTCAATGATCCCCACAGGCTTCCTTTCAGATCTATCAGCTAGTTGTAAGACCACAGGTGTGGGCTTCAACTCTCTTAATCCCAGCTTCTCATATACTGAATTTGGAAGCAAGTTCACAGTAGCTCCCAGATCTAACAAAGCCTTTTCAATGATATGATCCCCAATGATGCAGGGGATAGTGGGGACTACAGGGTCTTGGAGTTTGGTTGGGGTGGCTATAGTCAATATTTGCTTTACCTTTTCTGCTAAAAAGGCCTTCTTGGATAAATATATCCTAGACTGTCTTTTATGGGTGCACAGGTCTTTCAAGAACTTGGCATAGGCTGAAATTTGCTTGATTGCATCAAGTAAAGGCAAGTTGATCTTCACTTGCTTAAAAGTTTTCATCATTTCCTCTATTTTACCTTGCCCTTTGTTGAAAAGGGAAGGTGCTTGCAATGCCTTGGGAAATTGCAAATGTGGGATTACTCCCTCATTTGCAGCCTTAGCCAACTGGTCATCTTTCTTTTTAAGTTTTTTATTTTCTTGAGAAATTCTCATTCTCTTTCTTATTCAAACTAGGTTGTTCCTGGTTGTCCACCATTGGTGGCGCTTGTTGTATCCTTTCGAAAACCACTTCTTTTTCTTTTCCCAAATTTCTCACAGGCTCACAACCCACTTGATTATCCACCAGCCTTTCACTTCTCAATGTAGTAACAGATTTAGCTTCCTCATGGGTGGAGGAAACTTCTCCCACTACAAACTGTCTCCTTGGGTTATCCAATGGTTGGCTAGGCAGCCTCCCTTCCTCTCTCTTAGTCAAAGCATTAGACAGCTGACCAAGATGGTCTTCTATCTTTTTAATACTTTGGCTGTGAGAGTGCATAGTTTGAGATAAGGGACCCAAATTTTATAATGAAGCCAGAACTTGTTCCTCGAAAGAAAGTGATCTCACAGCTGGAGGGGTGGCAGGTTGCGGCACAAGCTGGGCCACGAGCTGGGTCATGGGCTGCTGGTAATGAGGCTTGGAAACATAACTTTGGTGGTATGGTTGAGCATTTTTATAGGACATGGGCTGCTATTGCTGCTGTTGCTAGTTTGGGTAGGCATCTTGTCACCACCTCAAGTTAGGGTGGTTTCTCCATTGGTACCCAGCAGCAGGCTATTGCCCATAGGACTGGGTGGCAGCCACATGCTCTAGAACAAAATCTGGAAATTGGACAGCTGAGGGGCATTCCTCAAGGGAGTGAGTGGGGGACTGGCATATAGCACATGCCTCCTCCACTCTAGCAGCCATGGGTGGCTACATTGTTTCTATGAGCTTATCAAATCTCAATGCCAAATTGTCCACTTTTCTCTCCAAATCACTATGCACATTTACCTCATACATCTTCCCTCTGGTGGTATTTTCCTTCACCATTCTAGGAGGATCTAAATCCCTAGACAAAGTCTCCCTTTACATGGAGTTCTCACTAATGATATCAAACAACTCTCAAGCCTCCTCAGCAGTTTTGTGGAGGTAAGTACCACCACAAGAGGCATCAACCATATCCCTACTTTTGGAGTCAATCCCTTGATAGAAACTTTGAACAAGTTGTCATTCAGGGATTTGATGATGGGGACATTTCTTCAGGAGTTCTTTGAATCTCTCTCAAGATTAGTGAAAATCCACTATTAGATCTTGAGCAAATGAGATAATGTCCTTCCTCAACTAGCTAGTCTTAGACATGAGGAAAAATTTGACCAAAAATTGACATTGAAGATCACTCCAGGACTGAATACTGTTGGGGGGAAGCACGGATAACCAGGTCCTGGCTTTATCCTTCAATGAAAAAGGAAAGACTCTCATCCTGGTTGCCTCCTCCCCTAAACCTATGATATTGAAAGTAGTGCACAGTCCTAAGAATTCATCAATGTGCTTGTATGGATCCTCTTTAGTCAGGCCATGGAATGAGGGTAGCATCTAGATTATGGAAGACTTAATTTCATAATTTCCTTGAGCAGTAGAGAATTGAATGCAGAAGGGGGAATTGTAAACCCTTGGTGCATTAAATTCCTTTAGAGTTCTAGGCTGTTGTTGCTCACCCATTTCGACAGATTCAGCTGCAACAGATGTGGGTGAAATTTGTCTAGATCTGAGAATTCTTTCAACCTTTGGATTTAATGGAACAATCTGAGGGTTCAGACTTCTCCTTCCAAACATACACCACTCACAATCTTATTGCAGAGCAAATCTTCAAACACAATAATCCGGAATAAAAACAAATGACCAATGAATCTAAAATGAAGTCAACAGATCTGACAAATTAATAGGGGTAGAGGGAAGCAAACTCAAGAGCAGCCTCTAGCACAATGTTCTTCCTTAGTAGCAGTTCCAGATCTGATGTAATGGCAAAAATAACTAGAAAACAACAAGACTTACAAACACTGTTAGTGAAAAATCAAACAAACTATCACAGATCTATGATATAAACTAAAATAAACTTAGATCTACCAATTTAAAAACACGCTTCCTCGGCAGCAGTGCCAAAAACTTGTTGGGGAACTACCTTACATTCCAAAAGGGGTTTAAATTCACTCAATTCAAGGCAGATCATACACACAGACCTGCAAGTATTCAGGGCCTGTTGTAGCAAGTTTTAAAAGAGTAAGTAAGGGAATGTCCACAAAGAGGTGAGTTCCAAATATGGTAAATCTCCAGATCCGAAAAGAGATCTGACACCCTACCTAATACTAGGTTAGTAAAAGAAAGGAGAGAGGTTTTAAAGGGTTGTCACTTAAGCTAAACTATAAAAATGTAGAATTAATTGATATCGAATCCAGAGTTCAGATCTCACAATTGGAAGGAATTAAAAATAGAAAATGGAGAAGAACAGCTTGGAGTTTGGACTTACTGCAATTGGGTTGAGCTGATCGTGTTACAGGGGATTCAAAGCACACCAATCCCTCAGCTGACTACAAGCACAGCTGCAGAGTAGAAGAATCTACTTTAAACCAAGGGATTTGACTGATCTTAAAGCTATGATCTATCCACTTCAATGGTCACAGACCATCCTATAGACTTCATCCGTCCCAAAGGTTTAAGGTAGAAGAATCCAAGTGCAATCAGAGATTGAGCTGATCTTAAGGCTATGGTCTGTCCACTTCAATGGTCACAGACCATCCTATAGACTTCCTCCAACTCAAAGGTTTCAATCAGAGCATTAAAACCCCTACAGATGTTGTAATTACCAGGTCACAGACACAGGCAATTGCAGGGATGTCAGATCTAGGGAGATCAAATGGTATCCAAGAGGTTTACCAGTTAAGTGGGTGAGTTGATCAACAAACTCCTCTACACAAATCTGATTGAGCACCAAATGAAACCAAGGGAACGATAGATCTAATTAAAACAATAAAATCAACATTTACATTGCATAAAACTCACTCTATAATGAAATGCTCTCAGATCTGTAGTTTGTGCAGCAATTGACCCACAAATAACACTCTCAACCTTACCCAATTTACAGATCAGACCTCACCCCTTGCTGCTCCGAGGAAGTTAGCCAACCATCGTTGAGCTAAAGGAGGGAAAACAAAATTTAGTTGCAAGCCCTAATCTCCAGATTTCGATCCCCCCAATTACAATTGGGGATCTCATTATATAGTTTTTCCCTCTAATTTCTCCCGCCAATATTCCCTTCTAGAAGGTCCTCAAAGTTCGTTAGAGTTCTGTCAGAGCATGTGGGGTTGGTTAGGAATTCCTAGGGCATCTTCAGAATCATCGTGCCGGTCACCAAAGTGCCTCGAGTTACGTGTAGCAGGTCACCAAGTTGCAGCATGTGAACAGCCTATTTTCTAAGAAGTTCTTCACACGATTTCGACAGGTTGAGGAAGCTTCCGACAGGTTCAAATGGAGCTTTTTGGTCCTTTTGCTAGGTTCTCAAATCTCTTCGATAGATTCTGATAGGATGAGCCTTCTCTTACGCTTAAACATTCTCTACCCCTTTGTCTGGAGCATTCGACAGGTTGGGAAAGCTTTTCGACAGGTTCAACTCTGCATGTCAGCATTTCGATAAGATTGCTCTCACTCCTGTCGAAATGTTCAAGTACCTTCCGATAGGTCTGAGCTCCAGCTTCTCCATCTCGATAGGTTCCGACAACCATCCGATAGGTTCCCTTTACACCTCAGGCAGGCTTTCGATAGGATGATTTCTTTCTTAATTTCAGCTACTCGATAGGTTCTTGGATCCTATCGAACTTCTCAATCCTCACAAATTCTTCCTTTCTCTTTCTTCAGATCCTATGAAACCCTTCCATCTGCACGAATTCCTCCATTTTTAGCCCTCAGCTCCTATCAAAGCCTTCAGATAACCTCTCGATAGGATGTTTTTTGCCTACTTTCACTTCCTTAATGCTGCCCTGTTGTTGCCACACGTCCCAAGTAGCCAATGGTGTGCAGCCCTCTTATGTGCCATTGTTGGGTCTGTACTGTGCTGAGAGATGGACTTCTTTGTACAATATTTATGAGTGATTTTTTGTACTATTCCTGTCTTTTATTGCTATCTACAAAACAGACTCAACAGGTGTTTATTAGTGTGCTCACAGGTCCATCAAAGGTCAGGTTAAGGGGTGAAAACTGGCATTTTTTACTACTTAACATGGATACATCACATTAGTTTAGTTTTCTTTTTCATTAGTTTAGTTTTCTTTTTCGTAGAAATTTTAAATTTTTAATAATTTTTTTTTCAGTGAATCATTATATGCAATTTATGAAAAATATATAAAAATATGAAATTCTTAGTAATCCATCGAAGTAATAGTTCGAAAATAAAAATAAAAATAGTTGCAATTCAAAGTAAAGTATCTCTAGAACACTGTATCAGAGAATGTTTAAAACTATACGATTAATCTGAACTACAAAATTTTTAGATTATAGTTTCAAAATCATATAACCAGTGAGCTGTAGAGCCTATTTACTCTTTTCTTCTGAGAGAGAGAGATTGTTTTTATTCATGCTTAAATTTCTTTGAGCTTCTCTGCTATGTGAAATCTCATACTGTTGAACTTAGAATCAATATATTCTGTGATGATGATGATTTATTTATTTAGAACTGTCTATTAAGTATATCAAAGCAATAAGACATCCATATTAGTAAATCGTGAAAATGACCTAAGGCCATCTTTTGTTTAACCAGAGCCAAAATGCTATAATCCCAGAAAATTTGACCATTTGAACCCATATTAGAAGCCTGAAGCCTACATTTCTTTATACCAAAATTTATAAACCTTTAACCATATGTACAGCCCAAAGCTTTCTATCTTTAACCTTTATAATTCTGAGAAGTGTAGAATGTAAAAGAAGGGGAGAAAAGGGAGTGAAAGGAGTATGAGTTAACAAATAAAGGATCTGTTGAAAAAGGTACAAGTAAACAGAAATACAATTGTAGAAAAATATGGAAAAGAAAATAAATAGAAAAATCGTAAAAGACAATTTTGTGAAAAAAGAGAAGCAAAAAGCTTCCAACTGAAGAAAAATGGGATTTACAAAAAGAAAAAGAAATGGGAAGAAGATATCCGATTTATGGATACTTACTGAAGCTGAAAAATAGTAGCAGAAGATAAGAAAACGAAGAGCTGAAATTCTCAGAAATTATTTTGAATCCTCTTTACCTTTTCTTTGAAACCTTCTAAAAACCCAAAGCCCCATTACAAGCCGAAGGAAAGGCCTTTGAGATTTACGATTTGCAAAAATACGAGTCTAGTAGAGATATGTGAAGTAGATACTATAAATAAATAAGGGAATCCTAAGAATAGAATTGATTATCTTTTCATGAGATTTACCTTTCTAATTAATTGTCCTCTGAAATTTATCATATATATCGAGAGAACCCAAAAATTTCAATTATTTTTAAGAGGATGCCAATAAGAGAGTTTGGATGAAAATATTTTCTAAAAACTACAGTTTAGAAAAATCTATGATGAATAAACTCTTCACTGATATGCACACACTCCACGCTATACTGAATTGAAATTGTTGAGTTCTGGTAAAAGATGATTATGATGATGGATAGCTAAGGATAAAAGATTTGAAATTTTTTGAAAATGATGAACATATAATGATGACTAATTACTTTATTTTGAATTTTTAATTTTGAAAAATCCAAAAATATTTGAAGTTTGTAAGTAACTTCACTGAAAACCTTCAGGAGACTATAACTCCTCCCCTATGGATCACCTAGGGGTTTAAAGGCTTGTTGCATCTGCTAAATGGAATCGTGCTCCCTACGAAAGTGGCATTTAAATTTAAGTTTTAAATATTTTATGTTTCCTTGTTTGTTAGGGACTAATAAAACTTAAGTTTGGGGGTGTGATCAGTCATATAATTTACCATTTTATCACCCTTAACTTAGTGATGCTAGGCCATAGTTTGCTCCTAATGAGTTACTAATGTGCAGATATTAGAGATAAACAGTAAATTAGATCCTAAGTACTAATCTTTATCAAAATGAACTCAAAAGGCAATAAGAAAGACGACCGAGTCAAAAAATGATTTGCCGCTACAGAAAGTCAGAAAATCATAATGTACGATTCTTCAAAAGAGACAAAAAGAGAAAAGCGATAAAGCGTAATCCAGAAAATCGTCAACTATGAGGAAGCTGTGAGAAATAAAAATCGTAATTAACGATTCTATAGAAAGAAGATATGAAAATTAGAAAATCGTGATTAACGATTTTCTAGAAAAAGAGCGATTATCTAAAGCCCTCCTCCATATTGTTGTTGTTGAACACGTGAGTGAGAATTATCACCGTCATATCCAGAATTAGAAGACTCCTGAAATTAGAAGTTCTACTGATCACGGATCTGAGAAGATTGATGAAGATTGATATTCCAAAGGACTCTGCTGCTGCTCATTAAAGAACACTCTAGAAGTGCATCAACTAAAGGAAGCAAGGAAAGATAAAATTAGTAATTAGAGTTATATTAGGATACTTTTATTTTTAGTAGTTTCTTTTATTAGAATTAGATCTCTGTAAACCAACCCCTTATGATCTATAAATAAGAGGGCTCGGCATAGGAATAAGCATCGAAGAATTTCAGCATCAATTGACGCCTGAAGTTGGATTTTCTTCCAATCAAAGTAGTGTATACTAGTTAGAATAGTTTAGATATCAGAGGTTTCTCAAGAGCAATTGACAATTGTAATTGAGTGCTTAAGATTAGTATAAATGTTTATAATTTCTCAGGAGCAATTGATGACTGCAGCTGAGGGGTGAAAGATATATTTATTTGCTTCCTAGTTTAGATTTATTTGATTTGTAAACATCTCCAAGTTTTGATTTGAATTGACGACTCAGGTTAGAATTTGCAGATTAGTGTAACGATTTTTACTTTTCCATCTTCAGTTTGCTAGCGTTTGATTGATGCCCAAATTTTTGATTAATTGTTGATTAGATTAAATCTATATTGATAGGATCTTAGACTTGATTGACGATCAATGCTATGAGACTATAAATATAGTATAACGGTACTATTTATTTTCATAAATATCCGATAGCTGAAGATTGAGATTGACGACCTTAATCTAAAGGAGGATTAGGATTTATTTTTATGCACTTTAGTTTAGAAAACCAGTCTTTATTCATATTTCTCCAGTATATTAGGAACTCTTAAAGATAAATAGATATTTTTAAAATAAGGATTTGAATAGAAGATAGAAATAGAGAAAACTTAGATAATCACTTCCTCGCGGGAACGATCCTAATGCTAGTACTATAATTTCTATTGTGCGCTTGCAATAGGTTAAGATTTGAATATAATATAATTATAATACGCAATAACAGACAAGTCAAAGACCAGAGCTTGGAATTATAACCAATAGAGTGACCGACTTCTTCTCTTCCCCTTTTAATATTTTTACTCATAGCGCCCAAGATGGGTTTCTCCATGCCTGTTGTTACCCTCTCTTTTTTACCCGTAGTATCCTTTCGGGTTTTCACTACATCCCTGGGTTTGTATTTTTACCCCAGGTGCCTTTTCAAGTTTTCATCTGGTCCGCACAAGCTTGCTAGTTTTACCCATGGCGCCCTTTCGGGTTTTCATTACGTCCTCTTGCTTTGAGCTTGTATATTTATTTTTTTCTTTTGTTCTTTATTTTCTCAAAGGCCACGACATGGACGTTGGCTCCGTCATAGCCTACTAGATGGAGTTCTTTTGTCATCTCTTAGCTTGGCTCGTGCTGACTTAATGGATACTGTGACTGCTCGTAGACCTTAAAGAGGGCATTTTCTCGAGATGTATCTTGGCCATGGGATAGGTTAGGAATTTTGAAGGTATTCTTAGTTTAAGAAGGTTTCCTCGATAGGATTCTAGTTGCCGTAATATACTTCTTCCTTGGGGATTTTGACTGTACATGCCCCACTTTTTATTTTTTATTTTTTTTATTCTTTTTACCTTTTTCAGACATCCTCTTTTTGAGATTTCGCTTTTCTAGTTTTGTTTAGATTTGATGGTAACTCTTTTTCTCCTTTTTTTGTTTGGTATGTACACTTTTTTCGTCGTCTTTTTTGAGGGGGTTTAACAAAAGAAAGGCCAATGCCTCAAGCAGTGTAGCAAAGGGTAAAAGTGTTCAGGAATGCTTTTTTGGCTACTTGGGTTTGAAATGATGGCCTCTTTCGTGGGGTCCTTAAACAGTCATGTATCCGTCTTATCAATACTTACCTTATCGTGGAGACTACGAGTAGAATCAGCGTACGTATCCAGCGTCGATGGGCTCAGGCAAGTGATTTTCGTCCATGGTGGCAAGGCGGAGCGCGTATCCAGGGAGTACTTCTCGGATGACATAAGGTCCTTTCCAGTTAGGTTTGAATTTCCCTCTTGGATTGGCTTGGAGAGATGAGAAGATTTTCTTGAGTACTGTGTCACCCGCCTTTAAATCTTGGATGCAAACACGCTTGTTGTAAGCATGTGCGATCCTTCTCTGATAGGCCTGGGTGTGACATAAGGCTAGGAGCCTTTCCTCATCTAGCAGGTTCAGTTGCTCAAAGCGGGACCTCTCTCTTTTGGCTTCTAGTAGATCAGACTCAATGAGAATACAGAGTGAAGGTACTTCAACCTCAGCTGGCAGCACTGCCTTGATTCCATACATAAGGGAAAATGGTATTTCCCCTATAGCAGTACGAATTGATGTTTGGTAAGCCCATACTGCAAATGGTAACATTTCGCTCTAGTCATGGTATGTGATAACCATCTTCTCAAAGATGCGGATGACTATTTTGTTAGCAGCTCTGACGACCCCATTGGTTTGCAGCCTATATGGCGATGAGCGATGATGCTTGATTTTATATTACTCGCAGAAGGCCCTGATGCACTTATTCATAAAGTTAGTGTCATTATTCGTGATGTCCTTCGGTACACTGAATCAGCAAATGATATGGTTCCTGATGAACTTCTCGACATGACTAGCCATGATACTCGCGTATGATACTAACTCTACCCATTTGGTGAAGTATTCGATGGCGATGAGGATGAACTGATGCCCATTTGATGCTTTTGGATTGACTTTTCTGACGACGTAGAGTCCCCAGGTGGTAAATGGCCAGGGAGTAGTCATGAAGTGTAGATTTATGGCCAGAGCGTATATCAGACTTGAGTGCTCTTGGCATTTGTAACACTTCTGAACGTGCTTGCCACAGTCAGCTTCAACTGTGGTTCAAAAATACCCCTGTCATAGGATCCTCTTGGCAAGCATGTGCCCATTGACATGGGCCCCGCATACTCACTCATGGATCTCGTTCATGATGTTGGCCGCCTCATCTTCAGTTAGGCATCTGAGCAAGATGTTATATAATCGCTTGTATGGGCATTCGCCATAAATAACGGAGTTCACTGCTAAACGCTGGATGGTCCCCCTGTCTTGTTTGGATGTCCTCTCAAGGAAAGCTCGAGTTTTAAGGAAATTCTTAATATCTGAGAACCATGGTGGCTCATTATCTAACCTTAGGGGTTCCTCAATCTAGAGCCAGAAGGCAGGTTCATATCTTTTCTCAATCAAGATCGGCCTCATCTCGACACCATAGGGGATTTCCACCATTGATGCCAACATTGCTAGTGCATCGACAAAGTGATTTCTTGCTCGCGGGACATAGGAGAAGGTAATATCGTCAAAACAGGCGATCAGATCCTCGAGGTGATCATAGTATGGGATCAACTTCTCATCCTTTGTCTTCCAATCTCCGTTTGTTTGGCATATGATTAACTGTGAGTCGCCAAATACCCTGAGATGGGTTACATTAGGTCAAGCGCTACTTGTAAGCTGGCCGCGCAGGCTTCATATTCAGCCATGTTGTTTGTGCACAGGAAGTTGAGCTTGATGGAGACTTATATATGAGATCCTTTTGGTGAAATCAGAATAGCGCCAACTCCTTGACATTTAACATTTGCTGCCCCATCAAATTGCATCACCCAAGATTCCTCTATCTCTTCTGTATCATTCTCTGTCATGAACAAGATGTCCTCATTGGGAAATTTGGTTCTCAATGGCTCGTAGTCAGGTAAAGGATTCTCGATAAGATGATCAGTAAGTGTTGGCCCCTTGATCGACTTCTAAGTAACATACGTGGTGTCGAATTCAGATAGGAGAAGTTGTCAGCGTGCAGTTCGCCCAGTGAGAGTCAGCTTCTCAAATAAGTACTTTAATGGATTCATTTATGCCAGGAGTAGAATAGCTTGGGATAGCAAGTAGTGGTGGAGTCTCTGTGTAGCCCATACGAGAGTCAGGCATGTTTTCTCCAGATGAGAATAGCGTGTCTCGTAATCAGTGAATTTCTTGCTGAGATAGTAGACAGCCTGCTCTCTTCTTCCTATCTCATCATGCTGCCCTAGGATGGATCACATCAAAAATTTTGTTGGGGAGAGGTACATTAAAAGTGGGCACCCTGGTTCAGGTGGTACCAACACCGGTGGGTTGAGAAGTAGCCCTTGATCTTATCAAATGCTGCTTGATAGTCGTCGTTCCATTCAACAGGCGAATCTTTCCTTAGTAACTTGAAGATCGGCGTGCAGATGGAAGTGAGCTATGCAATGAACCAATTGATATACTGTATCCTGCCTAAGAAACCTTTGACCTCTTTCTTGGTAGATGGCAGTGGCATTTCGATGATGGTATTTACCTTGATTGGGTTAACTTCAATGCCTCTTTGGCTGACAATGAAGCCCAATAGCTTTCCTGACATGGCATCGAATGCACATTTCTGAGGGTTCAGGCACAACCTATTTTTTCTCAACCACTCGAATAGCTTTTGGAGGTTTATCAGATGATCCTCTCTTCCCTGAGACTTGGCGATCATGTCGTCGAGATACACCTCAATTTCTCGGTGCATCATGTCTTGGAACAATGCTGTCATATCTCTTTGGTAGGTTGTCCCTTCATTTTTAAATCTGAATGGCATGACCCGGTAGTAGAACATTCCCCAAGGAGTAATAAATACCATTTTCTCTCAGCCTGCCTCTGCCATCTTGATTTGATTGTATCCGGAGAATCTATCCATGAATGAGAGTATCCCATGCCTCGCAGTGTTATCGATCAAGATGTCGATGTGTGGTAACGAGAAGTCGTCTTTCGAGCTCGCCTTGTTTAGGTTTCTGAAGTCGATGCACATGCAAACCTTTCCATCTTTCTTTAGTACTGAGACAATGTTAGCTAATCACTGTAGGGATTTAGAGACCATGAGAAACCCTACATCGTACTTCTTGATGACTTCATCCTTTACTTTTAACATCCACTCTGGCCAGAGACTCTTAACTTCTGCTTAACCGGCTTAACATCAGGATATAGCGGTACCTCATGCTCGACTAAATCGGTGTCCAAACCAAACATGTCCTCATATGACCATACAAGGATGTCTTGGTATGACCAAAGAAAATCAATCATACTTTTTATTTCCTCGGGAGACAATGACGTTCTAATCTTGGTGATTCTAAGAATTTTCTCGGTCCCTAGGTTGGCGTCCTCGGTTTCTTCAACAACTGGTGCAGGGTCATGCTCAAAATTGGCAAATCGATCAAGGAGCTCATTGGGGAGCTCCTCGGTAGGGATTTCCTCGTCTAAACTCGTGACTCCTACCTCTTCTTATATTTCTATAGGAAACGGGTCGATTTCACGTGGGACGGGTATTTCAATCAAGGTATCATTTTCTTTGATTTTCTCTAAAATTTTGAAAGACAATATTTTTAATTTTTGCATTTTTTCTATTTTTTTATGATTTTTATTTTCTTCGGAGATGGGCCCTTGGCAAGGCCAATCTCTGTACACACATGGTGTTACCTGCTAAAGGCTCACCTCATTTTTTATAGGTTTTTCTTTTTATTGGGAAGTTGGTGCCGAATTTTAGACCATTTGCTGCTTCTAGATTTAGGGGCACAGTCACCCAATTTCTTACATGTGGTACTATCCCTTTACTTGATCGGATGGAGGAGGCTGATTGAGATGACTTTTGTGAGTCATCGTCCATCATATTAATCATGGGCTCGTCTGGGATCCTGTCCTCAAATGTCAGCATGGGTCTGTGGTGATTTACCACAGGGGATTGTATTGACAGGGGACCTCCCTCCTCAAAGAGGGATAGGAAGGCCAGGTTTATCTCTATAGCGGGGGGAATGATTTGGGGATTGGTTGGGTGAATTGTGGCTACCGATTTGTGTGGGGTCAGCTGTGTTGCCCCATTCTGATAAATTTTTATGACCCCAGTGCTCACGAATGTACTCCGGATGTGAGGTCGCAGACAGGGTTCGTCTTCCAGTTCTATTCCCCAGGCTTTTACGACAGTAATAGTTTGGGCCTTTTCCCTGGTCTCTCGGACTTCTTCTTTAGTAGGCCTATAGCCTAGGCTGAATCTGACCTGCTGTCCACTTTTAGCTTTGACTGGATCCCTCCATCCCTACAAACGAGGTCTCAACCCTTTACCTTTCTGATAGCCCCATTTATGGAGCATGGCTACGACTGCAACCATTCCACTGCCATTTTTTAACGTGATCCTTTCGAGGGGCTCGGGGATTACCGTTGATACATCGTACTCAAAGCTATGGAGGTTTGTATCTTCGATTGTGTGGCACATCCAATACCTTGGGTTTCTCAATGTTGTGGGTAGCTTTTTATCTTTCCTCCTTCACTTAGAATGGTGACAATCTTTTGCTCCGATACAAACCTAAGCTTTTGGTGCAGGGTTGAAGGTATTGCCCTAACCTCGTATAACCAAGGATGCCCTAATAGCAGATTGAATGTAGATTTGATGTCCATAACTTGGAAGGGTATGGAAAAGGTCACTGGTCCGATGACGAGCTCAAGGTCAACTTCTCTGATTATCTCTCTTCTCATGTTATCAAATCCTCTAGCACTTATTCTCGCTGGCCTAAAACTAGAGGGATCCACCCCTATTTTGGTAGCGGTTCTGATAGGGCACACATTTAAAGCAGATCTGTTGTCTATTAACACTAATGGAATCACCAAGTTCCTGATTTCTACAGTGATGTTGAGGGGTTTGGAGTGATTATTTCCCTCATCCGATAAATCAACATCTGAGAAAGGAAATAACATTAGGAGCCAACACCTGCCCGATGATCTGTCCCACTTTGTCCGGGGTTACTTGGATAGATATATGTGCATCCTTTAATGCTCCCATCAAAGTTTGGAAATGGAGTGGGGAGGTCATTAATAGGTCTCAGATCGTGAAGTGTGCGGGCATTCTTTTCAATTGTGTTTCAAGTATGTGCTCTTAACTCATTTTCTCAAAGGGGTTTACAGCTGTAAGTTCTTTCTTCTCTTCTGGCCGACTGGTGCTGGCACTTCTGGTTGCCTTTAGATTCTTACTAATCGAGTGACGAAATCCACTGCCCCTCTCTACTACTGCCCGCATTGATATCTGTCTGATCATAACTGAGCGGGACCTGATGAGGATTATAGCTTAGTCCCAGGATTGAAAATGGAGTGGATATAGGCCTCAATGGTGCTTGGACTGGTGGATTGGAGTGGGTGGACATCACTTGATTGACCTATATTGGATAGGTCAGTGGAGTGGCAAAGATAGGCCGAGTGGAGATTGTGAATGATTGTATTGGGGGCGGTGTGATAGAGGTAGGCCATTGATAATTAACCGGTGCCGGAGGGGGGTATGGGGTAAATTCAACCATCAGGTAATTAGTGGGGGCTGCTGCTGTGTATGGTTGATACTGGTTGGTTTGGACATAACTGATGGGAGCTGGTGATGGAATATATGCCCTTAAATCTAAGGGTTCTGTTGGTAGTGCAAGATTAGGAAAGTAATCAGCCAAATTTAGGGCCTCAATACTCCAACGCTTCTATCCTCTTGATCTCTCTGCCTCGGTGTTATAAAATCTTCCTGGGTGCAGATATACTTTGAATGGTCAAACTCTTTGTCATCTTCCTCTATCATGTTGAAGGTTGGCCTTGGGCTTGCTCCACCTGGTGGATGTGGTGGTAACAACATCCACCAGGTCGTGGTTGGAGTCGGCGAAGGTCGTGGTTGGAGTGCAGTGACCAAACCTTTTTCGATCATTAAAGGCAATAAGATATTCAAGGATTGCCCCAATGGTGTGAAGACTCGATCAAAACGTGCCCTTCTCTGTTTTGGGATCATCTGTGCCCCCTGTCCATTTTCGGGTCTCGACATTAGCTCGCTTCTGGTTGGGGCTGGCTATGCTACCTTGAATTGAAATTGAGTTATGCTAGTGTTAGATCGTGTATTTATGGCCATCTGTACGTCCGTCCTGGTTCTTCTATCATTCCTCTATTTAGTTGTGACAGCCCAGATTTCTGAACCCAGAAACCCATGCCGTCAGGATCACCCATAGGCTATCCTTGAACAAACTGAACACTTGGTATATCCACACACAAAGTGGAAACAAAGCGCACACTTTAACTAAGCAGATAGAGTCATCATAAGGAATTAAATCACCAGTTCTATATAATGACAACGTCCGTATCATAACAAAAGATAGTTCTAATCCCAAACAAATCACATGGGCAAAAGAACCAAGCCGAATGACCAGTGACGAATAACTGTCACCAAAACATGATTCGCAAAATAATACAGTACGACATAATTACATAAGTTCTAACAAAAATTGGCTGGACGTACCAAGCCTTACAATCAAATCTCAAAATACGCGTAGCTCTGCCCACTAGAAAAACTTGTTAGGAGGGGGGCTCAGTCTCTTCCTCTGGTATGTAGTTTGGGTCCTCAGGATTTTTATCCTTAGTACCGACATCTACACTTGTACCAGTGACATATAGTCGAGGGGTGAGCTAGCATCTAAGCTCAATAGGGAAACATAACTAACATGCATATTTTCATATCATACATATACCTCATGACATAATCCAAAACATGCTTTTCTTACTAAGATTCACAATTTAAAAGAATTTAAATTGACATAAAACAGATATTTGATGCATATTTTAAATCACACTAATCATGGTTTCTAAAACTTGCTCTTATAATAAAGAAACTTAAATCAATTACTTAAATACAATCTCGAGCATATATAGCATCGAGAGACACGCATATACCGATGAGAACCCCAACCATCATCGTTCAATAAATAATTTACACAATGCCCAAGCCCCTTCGAACGAGTTGACTTGTGTTGAACGAAGTATTATCGAAGAAAGGTAATCAAAGAACATATATCCTGTCGTACCAGAGCACAATTGTACGAATATCTCGCCGTACCAGTCACAGATATACCGCCGCGTCGATAGGGTGTTCATTCACGTGAGCCTTAAATCAAAGTGAGAAATTTAACTTATAGTTTATCACTGTGAATTGTGGTAATATATACTAGGTTTGAAGTTTTAAGTTTCAAAGCTTACACACACTTATTCACATCTTCCTGATGTCACACACACACCTAGTTTCCTCTGAGTGCACATTCACACACACTTTTCATATTTAAAACCATGAATGAAATTCATGTTAACTCAATGACAAAATTTATGAATCACACACATTTCTATCACATCACAAAATCCATGCTAGTTGTAATGAAATGCACATGTTACGGAGTTTTTCCTACCTCAAAGCAAAGCTAAAACGAAGACTTCTTATTCCGAGCTAGCTCTCCTAACACTTACTCAACTCATACCTATAACACACCCATTCATAATTCATACGTCAGAAATGACGTAAAATGGGAAGGTACAAGGTTTCCCCTGTCCCCTTAACAAAATAAATCAAATCCTAAATCTGTCCAAATCGATCGATCGATTCCCAAACCGATCGATCGGTTTCTAAAATCAATCGATCGAAATATATTTTGATCGGTCGGTTTCATCTGGAAACCGACACATTTCTCATGTCATAATCTGAATGATTGGTTCTTAAATCGATCGATCAAATTCCATTTCGATCGATCGGTTCCTTCAGAAACCCTCTAATATGCTCACTGTTTTCTCAAATCGATTGATCAATGTTCAAACCGATCAATCGGTTCCTTCAGAAACCCTCTAATATGCTCACTGTTTTCTCAAATCGATTGATCAATGTTCAAACCGATCAATCGGTTTCACAAATAAATTGAACGAATTTCATTTCGATCGATCGGTTTCTCCAGAAACCTACATATTCTTGCTATGACAAAATTGATCGACCAGATACTTATTTTGATCGATCTATTTTATCAAATTTTACGTATACACGAGTTTCAACTTCCAAACTCATTTTTCTTAAATTTGAACTTCTCTTCTTCTAATTTCTCACCCACATGCAAACCAAAGACTAACATACATACGAATTACAACTTAACATAATTTCCTCACCTTTAATTGATCGATTCCTCGATCCATGTGCTCACGCCCAAGCTAGGGTTTCAGAGTTGGAATTTGGGAAACACGTTGATCCGAAATCTATACTTCACACACAACTTAATCTTGCACACCACACACACTAAACTTAGAGCTCACCTTCTTTCTCTCTTCTCAATAAATTCTCAACCAACAAAACAAGAGAAATGAATTCTCTTGCATTCAATTGCCTTTATACTTGAATGCTTAGTATTAGGTGTTAAGCCGATTCATCGTACCTCGGTGTATGTTACCTCATCCATTGGTTCCTATTATTTCTAAATCTTTCTTTTTTACTCAAGATTTATTCTAACTCATCAAATCACTTTAATATTTTTATATTCTCAGGTGCATGACCAGTCGGGCACGTACACCGAGACGGATTGTTCGGAAGTCAAAATTTTCAAGACATCACATTCTCCCCTCAGGAAATTTCATCCTCGAAAATGAACCTAAGAAACTCAGTCGCAAAATGCGACCGAAAAGCTTACGTCAGCGAATCTATTCACACAGTAAAGACAATATCCACACACACTTAACCACGCACAATCCAGACACGTCCACACAAATCTAATGACACACATTGAAGACATATCCACGCCCTGCATGAAAACTCATCGACAATTGCATATAATCCAAATAAAACTCCCATTCATAGGCAAAAATGAACATTCCCATAGACAATTTAAAATTTACAAACTATCCACATCCAAAATATATCATCCAAAAGTGGCAACCATGCCACGATAGTTTAAAATATTACATAACATTCTTCCGAATTAATTACATATACTTTTTAAAAAAATAGCCTTTGAATATCAAAATAATACTTCTGTAGTCTCTGCTTAATCTGTCGTATCACTCGGCTGCTCATCATCCTCGTCATGTGGCCGCTCATCCTCCTCATGTCCGCCCGCTCTGAAACTCGATGCCTCAGGAACATAGGCACGTGTCGCCACCATGCGTTGCTGATAGTCTGATGGGTACATGAAGTGCATAGTCTCATCTATCAATGCCTCATGGTAGTCCTGGCGTTGGCTCAACTGACGATTATTCTCAACCATGAGGGCTAGAACGTCATCAATAGTAGCAGTGGATGTACACTGAGGTGGTGGGGGCACACGAATCGAAGCACGCTGCTGAGGTGGAGCTACAGCTGCTGGCTAATCCTGAACTCGTGCATCATGTGTAGGCTGCTCTTAGTCTTGAGGAGCATCGGGTGCAGGACCATGTAGAGGCGGTACTTGTTCTTTGGCTCGGAGACTCTTTCAATTGATTATAAGTTTTGTTCCAATCCTTAAGAGAGTATACCTTCACGTTATCGGTTAGTCTCGGCTCATCCTCTGGAAACACGTCCTCAAATTGGGTATGGTAGATGCAGAGGGGGGATTTGGAGTGGTTATGGGGGAAGAATGGGATGGGCTTTGAGGAAATGTAGAGGATGTAGTTGGAAATATGGGTGCACCGAAGGGTCTGGTGGCAGTAAATGGTGTTTGGGTGAGTGGAATGGAGGTAAAAATTTCCTCCGAATGGGAATGTGTCGGGGAGCGTGGCGGTGATGAATCGGGATCAGCATAAGCTAGATCAACTACCCACGACATGGTTTGTTGACGGGTTAGGTATGGGTTCCTCAGGTGAGGACCAAAAACCCATCTTCTCCTCCCCCTACGGGATAACGAAGGGTAAGGCGATGTCGTTGTGCCTACACCACAAGCTATCTTTTTTTTTGGATTTTTTAATTAATTTTATTTTAATTTTTTGTTTCTTTTGATTTTTGGATAAAGAAAATGAACCTTTCTATAATGAGTTCTTGGGCCTTTGGAATTTCCGTTTTGGGCGATGTTCACACCCAAAATATTTCCCACGGCGAGACCCCGATGTGCTTCGGAAGAAACAAAGGAAAACTTTTGTCCTATGTGAAGGCAAGGGAATCCACACGACAACTCGATCCCTCAGAAAAAGTCAATAAGAGGGTGACCTCTTTTAACTGGCAAGGGCGTATTAGGTGTCAGGACGTGTGGGATCTATCGGAGGCACTAAACCGCTAAGCGGGGGACTCGAGGGAAATGAAAAAGGCCTCAGATTCAGGCTGCCCAGTCAGAAATATACTTAGCGTATGTATTATATACACTAGGCCAAATATCTAAAGATTTTGGCTTAGCGTGTATATTATACACGCTAGACAAAATCTGGGGATTTTTGGCTTAGCATGTATATTATACACGCTAGGGTAATTCTGAGGTTTTTTTGGCTTAGTGTGTATATTATACATGCTAGGCAAAACAGAGTATAAAAAAATTTAGTCAGCAACCCGTAATTGGTTTGATTTTTGGTTTTCGGGAAGCGGTGCTTTCGGGGACTGATTTTCTTTGTTTACAATGGGTCCCACCTCTCCGAACATAGGGATACAAGGTTGATTCGAGACGACTAACACTCTCCCCAAGGGTTTTAAGCTTTGTAATTGGATCAATCACCCACCCTATATACCTCCGGCACAAACGCCTTCCCAGATACTGGATGGGGTGGTACTTTTTCGGATCATCACCACTAGGGGCTGCCACCATACTAAGAACTGGAACGTTTGTATCACTGTATAAATTCCTGCCCTTTAAAACCTACCCCTGCAAAAATGAGTTAAGTCCCTTAGTTTAGTTTTAAGGTTCAATTTTTAAATTCAATTTTAAAAGGGGAGTTTACTTAGGTTCAAAGGCGGGTTGTGATGATCCCATGCTACCTCTACGGACCGGGTCGACGTCCACTGATGGTATATGATTGTAATAAAAAAAAAGCTCAAGTAGGCCTGCCAAACGGCTAAGGCGTGTAAATGACCAAGTAAGCCCGCTAATCGGCTAAAGCATGTAAATGACCAAAAATAAATGAAAGTAAATACAATGCTCAAGAAGACCCACCGATCGGCTAAGGCACGTAAATGACTGAAAAGTAGGGGTAAGTAATAAACAAAATTGACTAAATCGTAGGGGTGAGTATGGAATAAAGACAAGGACAAAGCGGTTAGTAGCAAATAAATAATAAGAAAAGCAAAAAGGCCAATAATTCAAGGGGAAACTCTACAAGCAACTCCCCAACAGAGTCGTCATCTGTGCAACTGTGGCTCTCGCAAGTCCGTTGTGATAATGCGCTCTACGTAAAAGACTAGAGTCGCCACCCGAAGCTTTTGGTGTCCCAAGAAACCTAAATCAATATTATAAGCACCGAAGTGCGAAGAATATGGCTCTGATTCTGATCTTCCAAAGGCTCTTGGGTAGGGGCTTCGGTTATTGATCGGGAAGGTGTTAGGCACCCGATCAACCTGCTTATAAGCGGTCTCTACTTATGGCCAAAAGAAAATAAAAATAGAACAATACTTCCTCTTGCCCGAAGGCACTTCGATCCTATTTACGCCCCCTGCAATCACCGAAAAGTCGATGGTGTAAAAGCGTAAATTCAAGGATAGAGAAAAAGGAACGAAGGTAGAGGAATAGAGGGGAGAGCCAGAGCTCTTGAGCCCTTGTAGCATCGATGTGGACCTTCGCGTAGGTGCACTTGATAAGCTTTCGATAGCTTGAGGGTTGAAAGGTGGGTTCTAACCTCTAAGGCTTGATAGCTAAGAGGTAGGAGAAGAAGGCTAGGGGGTAGTTCTCACCTAGGCTAAGGGATTTTTGATGGAAGATGGGGTCTAAGGGAGAGTTTTGAATTCTAGAATTTATATGGGTTCGGTGCACCAAAGGGGAGAAGGAAATCTCCAATCTTTCTCTCTTTGGAAAAATTTTCAAGCCATTTGCAAAGGGGGGTGCTCTCTATTTATAGGAAAGGAGAGTGTTACGAAGGTACTTAAATGCTAATAGGATTAGCAATTAGGTAATCCTAAGTCTAAGGATTTTTTGTTTTTCAAGGTCATGGATAGGGGTGAAGTTAGGTTCAATGGTAGATGATAGGGTGGGATTTCAAATGGCTAGGGGGTTGTAAATAGGTTAAATGGGGGTGCAACAGTCCTAAACAAACCCACCCTAAACATGGGGATGGTCAACAAGTCAAACCCCCAAAGTGAAATTCGAGCAAAATCTTAAAAGTATTGTAGCTAAGCCTAGCGTATATATTACACACGCTAGGCATATGTACAGTGCCCTTGAGACGTTCAGAGCCCACTATAGGGATCATTTGGCTTAGTGTGTATATTATACACATTAGGCCAAATTCCTCCAAAAAATGGTCTAGCGTGAATATTATACACGCTAGGCAAAATTTCTTCAGAAATGGCCTAGCGTGTATATTATACATGCTAGATAAAATGCCCCCAGCTCTTTCCCAAACTCAAAGCACCATAACTTTTGATGTATGACTTGGATCAGGACGATTCTTGGCTTCTTGGAAAGCTGGGAACCTCTACTTTCCAAAGGTATAGGATTCAATTCCAGCAGAGGTCCTAGCGAGCCTTAGTACAGCTCCCTTTAACCATTGCCTGGGAGGGTTTGAAGCGGGTTCGGGAGGGGTTCTATAGATTAGGGAAGGTTCCTAAGGGTATGGGAGATGCTTATCGGAAGCTTGGGAGTGCGCCCTTCTAAAGGTAAGTTTCGATCGGGTCCTTCGGCCAAATTTGTGTGTCTACACGATTTCGTGATAGCGGTGCCAAAAACTTGATAGAACTTTTTCTATGCTATGCCTTATCTTATTGCAAGCGCACAATGATATTGCAGCACATGTATTAGGTATTGATCCTTAGGGAAGGTGTAACCTCTCAAATTCTTCTACTTGTCTTTAAAGAATAAAAAATATTTTTTGTTTAAAACTAAAGTGCTGAGATTTACAATAAAACTAGTTTAATGACAAAGTTAAGGTTCCCTGTCGCAGATTTTTGTAATCCTAATTAATTGTAACTTTGTTCTCTTAATTACATGTAATTATCTTAAGGCGACAACGACAACATAAGAAGAAGAAAAGATCAGTTTAAAACACAATGACAACATAAGCCTTTCTAGTATGAATATCGTTAATGAAACTTACTAAGGCAACAACAACAACGTAGTCGGGTGATGGAAGTCTAGTAATCTCAATCCTAGTGCAACAATGGCAACAAAGAGAAGGAAATCATAGAAATCCTAAAAACCTTTCAAAACTCATAGACAAGTTTTAAAACTCATATTCATTAACCAATCACAACTCCAAATTCAGAAAACTTGGAAACTCTTGATTATTCGTGCTCGATCTTTGATGTCAGGTTCCTAAACTTAAAAAGAAATTAGCTACTCATTATTCTACTGAATTGAAAAGCAATTACAGGTACTGAATTTAAATTTTCTAAAATGAAATCTAAACTACTCCTAATCCTTAGTCTTCCAAATCTTAGTTATCAATTAAAATCGAGGATTCCTCATATGAATTAAAGGTAGAAATTAAAAGATAGAAATTTTAATTAAAACTAAAACAGAAATAAAATCTATGCTATGTTTGATCTTCCAGCCTCTTCAATCTTAGTCATCAATTAAGATTGAAGCTCCTTGGATGAATTGAATACAGAAATAAAGACAGAAATAAAGTGCTGAAAATAAAACTACACTACTTTGATCTTCAAGTTTCCTCAATCTTAGCTGTCAACTATGATTACGAACTCCTTGGATGATTATTCTGGACGCAAGGCTCTCTTATTTATAGATCCATAAGAAGCCGGTTATAAAATTGTAGGACTCTATTCTAAGTAAACTTCCTACTTAAGACTTTTCCTAAAACTATACTATCTAATACATATCCTTCTTTTTTTAGAACTTCTAGAATCATGGAGAATCTTCTTTCCTGATATTCAGCAGCAGTAGATCTCGCAAGAGATCCTTTAATCATGGAGTGCATGAGTTCTTCACGTGGATTTACGATTTTGTATGATTTTGCACTCTCACGTAAGCCTTCAGTAGCCAATCGTATAGCTTTGACTGATAAAATCGTGAATACGATTTTGTACTTTGCACTATTTTCTTCCTTTGATCCTTTGTTCGATCGCTCGTAATCCTTCCTCGATCTCTCTCGGTCCTCTTAGCTTCTATTGTACGCTTTCTTCTGCTCAATCATATGGTTATGATTTTGGTCTTTCTCTAGTTCAAGCTTACAATTTCTTTTTCTTCTCTTTCGACTGAATCATGAAGGGATATAGGACTTACGATTCTATTTTGTTCTCTTGTAAACTAAGATTTCAGCTATGACTTTGATCTTCTGACTTACGATCTTCTCTTTTGTACTTTTGAAGTGCTTTTTAGCATATTTATTTATTTTCTCTTCTTTCTATCTATTGATCTAAATATCCACTTTCAAAAGATTGTTATTATCAAACTATGGACTAACAACACTCAGTTGAGGGTACAAATAGGGTTAAATATGTGACTAATCACATATCCAAGCTTTTCATGCACGACCGAATAACCTTATCCCCATATCATTAATCTTGAAGTCACTCTTCATGTCGAACCTATCCCCGAAGAAACTACCCCACTTATCCTCCAACCAAATGAACTTAATACCTTCCCTACTCCTGAATGAATTCTTAAACTAGACGACTCCCCTATCCAAAATAGCTCACCCGATTCTCGAACATATGGCCTTACCTAACCCTAAGGTCGTCCCTGAACAAACCCAACCTATCCCAAAAACCATTGTGCTTATTCCTGAACGAACTCAACCTATCCCCAAAACCATTGAGCTCATATCTGAACCAACCCAACCTACCAATGACTTATTTACCATTGAACCAATTTCCTCGATCCCTGAAACAATTCCTAAACTGACATTTCAATCAATCCCTTAACAGACTCACCCACCAGTTCCTGAAGTAATCCTTGAACCAACCACTAAATCAGTCATTGAAACTATAAATTCGCATAGTTCAAGGTCACATACCCTATGCCAATCACCCCACCAATTTCAAAACTAACCTTTGAACCTGAACCTATAACTAAATCTACTTCTAAAACAACTAAACCATTTTGGAGCCAACCACCGTGCCCATTTCAGAGGCAACTTTCAAACCAATCACCCCATCTACTCTAGAACCAACTTTCAAACCCAATACCAAACATACTACCTCACCAGCTCCATAACTGATCTTCGAATTTGAACCCATCTCTAAACCATCCACTCTGCTCACTCCTGAACCAATCACCCAATCCATTGTTGAACCAACCCATGAACCTGTCAATCCCCTTACCCCCGGAATGGAACCAATCTCAAAAAGTTTGAATCTTGATGTTACAATTGATATCCAAGTTGATATATTGCCAAACAAACATAAAATTGACATCATAACTAAGATTACTTTTGATTCCTGGGTTTGAGTTATTGTGAATCTCATAATCAAAATATTTATGGAACTTAGACCAGTGACGATATCACAATGTTAGACCTTTAATTATGACCTTCCTTTACAAATTATAAGCGAAACTTTGAAACATCCACATGACAAATCTAATGCTTATATCAGTCAAGACAAGGAAAATCGAAAAAAATAAGATTCTTCTACACCAGAGAAGAAACCATTTTGGTCCACAGTTTCTTGTCTTTTCTTTCTACTTTGCTTTTGTTTTGCTCTGTCGTTGCTTCTACGAAGTCAACATCATTCTCCCTCCCGGTGGGCTCCTTTTCAACCTCATCAATAAGCAAACCCTTAGTCTCAACCACAACTTGCACGCACTTACTATTATAATATAACACCACACAATTCTAAAATATTTTCCAATAACTTTCAGTCAATATCGAAAAGGGGGTAGTGTTGGTATGCATTTTTGGGAACCCTCTCGGATTCAGGAAAATGACCCAATATGGTCAATTGGGACTTGGTTTGTAGAGGGGATGAAGGTGCGCTAGCGACAAACATACTCACTAGTGGGTGGTTTGGCAACAAACAGACTTGCCAAAAGTGAGTGTTAGAAGCAAACAAACTTACTAACACTCAAGTTAAGGGTTATGCATCAAACGGACCTGCAAAACCAAATTTAGTGACAAACAGATGCACTTTGACATAAGATATGAATATAGGTGAATTAACAGCACACCAATTTGTTAATAAACCTGTAAAAGGAAGTATTAGTGATAAACAGACTCATTAATATCCTGTAAAAAATATGTTCGTGATAAACAATCTCACTAACAGAATGAAAGGTAGTAGTAAACTGACCTACTAACATGATTTGTGATCACTACCTATAGATATTTATTGACGCTGTAAAGCGTCACTGATCATGAGGTTTGGGTGAATGTGGATCGGACTCCTATACTAAATACCGGTCTGCCGGTTTTAGCAGCTAGGGTTGCCTACTTTTAGCGAAATCTAACCTTAAAAATCTAACTAACAGAGGGATGTGTTGGCCCATTATACGCGAGAGGATCGAACCCGTTCCTGAGTACCCTCCGTTGGCTCCCCTAGGCAAAGCAGTTTAAAGGCTATAATGTTTTGAAAAATATGTATGAGGGGTGTGACCTAATTGGATCTAAGTTTAAGAATTTTAGAAGGGGTGTCCTAAGGGAAAGCTCTAGGGCTAATCTTATTTCTCTTTGGAAAGCGCGAGAAATGAAGTAGAAGGGACAACCCAACTAGAATGAATACTCGATGAGATTCCTATAAAAAAGTTGAAGTTCTAAACCCAAACGATTAGAGTTCATCTTTTTCTAATTTGGAATTTCAGAGCCAACCTCGAAAATTTCAAAGAGAATAAGCAAAAAGAATGTGTGTTGTGAATGAGGGGGGTAGGGGCCTATTTATAGTATCGGCCCAATTATACACTGGGAGTCTAGCATATAATTGGTGAATTATATGCTCAAGAAATTGCCTATAATTGAATTACACGATAGAGTTTCAACATATAATTTGGGTACGGTACGAAGTCAGCTCGACTTGCTCGAGTGGAATAGTCCTAGTCCAGTGTGGACTGATTATATGCAGGGAAACCGGTGTATAATCAATTATAGGCTGAGAGTCCAGCGTATAATTCGGAAGGGAAGTTTGATTCATGGAGTTTTATTCCTAGTCCAAGACTGACTAATTATACGTTGGGATTTCAGTGTATAATCAATTATATGTTGTGAATCTAGCATATAATTGACAACTGATCTATATCTTAGTTTACTTGAATTATACACTGAGATTTCAGTGTATAATTACTAAGTTCAGTAAATGTCATTACTCTTTTCTTTCCATTTACTTAAGATATTACATGTAAATAACTAAATACCCCCCATTTGAATCCAACAAAAATAGTCTCGGGTCAAAAATCTCAAAGAATAAAAAGTCAACTTTCCAGGTCAAGAATCAAATCTTATTTTTTATAATTTGGTTAAATTTCTAACTTTCAAATAGCAAGCCCATTTGCTAAACTTTAAAGCCCATAAATTCTATCATATCAAAGTATTGCTAAAATACCAAAGTCCGGTAAAAAAGTTCACATCTAGGCTCCCAAATGGGAAATATATTGTCAGGGTTCTAACTTGACCTTTGATTTTCGATCAATGGGACTTGGGGCCTAAAGTATTATAGTTAGGATGTCACATATGATCTCGAAAGGTAAAAAATGGGGTGTCTACAGATGCCCCTCTTTGGCCCGTGCTAATAGAGTAAACACACGTCGAAGAATGTAGGCACCCGATCATTTGTCCTCTACAGAGGGATCTAGCAGATGCGACCTTTCGATTCAGATAAAAAAATTATACATGATCTTTGTTGAGCCATTGATGCTGACCTTAGGTTTCCTTATCATGAAGTACATGAGATTGTGATGTTCTTAAGCCAAGGTGACTGTCTTCACACATTCAAAGACCGGTTGTAGCAATTAAGGGGCTTTCAGCAGCCGTGGGTGCTATCGCGACCAGGCGGGAAGATTTTACCATAGTCGAAGTATAGGTGGTGCAAGCGAAGGGTGAGAAGTGATTCAGGCTTAAGTTTTCACGGTATATGAAGATTAGTGGGTGAAAAGGTATCGAAAAGGTTCAGGTTGCTTCAACACCGAGTGCATCACTGCTCACACAAATGATGCATAACAGTTCTCCTCAAAGATCATTTAAAATTCTATATAGAGTGGAATGCTCACATCCTTCCCATCAGCTGGAATGAAATCATAGATCCTATCAACGGATTATCAAAGGCCAAAATAAAACCATGGCATTGTCTGGTCAAAAGGAGAAGAGAAAGAGATGAAGAGAGAGATGAGAGATAATGCATGCAATTTTGAAATATTGGGTTTAACTTAAACCAATTTCATAAAATCATAAAACAGACTCGTTAGATGTTACTTGATGGTCCTGTCAGGGTAGGATTTGTGGACTCGGCCTTCTTTTCGAGTATCAGAATGACATTCGGTATGCCAACTACTACGTTCATGTCGTCGTAGACCACGATGATGGTCGCTTATGGGAGGACTACGAAGATTATACGCCCTATTATGAACGAGTTTTAAAAATCACTTAAAATGTTAACATAAGCAAAATAAAAGTTAATTTAAAAAAATATATAGAAAGGAGGGAAAATACTTACTTGAATGAGAGTAGAGACTCGTGTGCAGAAGCGAACTTTTGGATCGGGATAGAATGATGAATATTCTTTGATGAGGGGTTGATATTGACTCTTAGTCTTCCTTGTTATGAAGCCCAAAAATTAGCAAAAAAAGTGGATTGCTCATCTTGAGATCGGTTGTGACGATCGAGAGGCTTCTCTGCTATCATGGATCTATTGCAACCACTTGGGGGATGATACCGCAGTCGAAGCATAGGTGGTGCAATTAGAGTGGCAAAAGAAGATAATATTAGGGTAAAAAGGGTGTCGGGAGATATTAAGTGCTATAAACAATGAGTGCATCATGATGCATCTTGAAAAATAAAGTATTCTGATCATTTTATTTCAAAACCTTGTAAGTGCACATGTTTGAATGTACTAGGGCAAGTACAAGGGTGTCGAACCACAGGGATTTGTCGTTTATCTCTTATTTAGTTCTATTTTACCAAAGTTTTTGAAGCATTAGATTCCTAAATTATTCTAAAATAAATAAAAGAAATTCACATAGTTTTGGAAGTAAGAAAAGAGAAAGCAAACTGGAATCTCTCTTGGATTCCAGATCCATAAATAATTAATCTTATTTCCTTTCTATCGTGAAACCCTGGTACCCCCACTCCTGGCTACAAGCTCTGTCACTTCATATATGAAATAGGTATATCTAATCATGAGTTAGACAAACCTAATCATCAAGGAACCATTGCACGAACTAATAAAACTATCCTACAAGGCCTAGTCCGTTAGTGAATATCCTATCTAGACTAACCCGAATCCCTACAAGGCCACCAGAATTAAACTAAATAAGACTACAGCGTTACCATCACATTCTCGATCTAGTCGGAACCTCGAACATGCAATTGTACCATAAATGGAATTCACAGCAGAAAAAGAGATAATAATTCATTAAAATACTTATCCAAAATTTACAAAAGATCTAGCTTGAAGCTTTAAGCACACATCGACTCAGGGACCTCCATCATCGTTGATGCAGGCTCCGATCAATGGTTACATTCGATCTCCCTCTATTCCAGAACTATTCCTAACCTAAACTATGGAAACTCACATCAAAGCTCTCTAGAAAAGTTCTGGCATGCGAGTCCTCTAACACCTAACCCTAAGGTCTTTATTTATAGATTACAAGGCCCTAGAACAAGCATACATGGCAAGTAACCCTAGAAAATCCCTAAAAATCCTCTAAGGAAGAAGAATCTGGATAGGAATCATGCTGCTTTGAGTTATCCAGTTTGCAGAAGAGATTCTCGGAGAAGATCTCGAAACCAGAGAATATCCACAGCTAGAGAGCTATCTTTTTGCACAAAAACTCTGTTTTGATAGGTCGAAAGTGAAGCACTGACCAGTCAGTTTCAAACTCCTTCTGCAGGTTGAAGATGCCTTGCGAAGCTTTAGTTTTCATTAATTTCTAGACTGGTCGACTGGGCCCTGACCGGTTGAAATATTCCCCTTAGTTTTCTTCATTCTGTGCATAATATTCCCAACCGATCGGCTGAGTCCTAACCGGTCTCTCTTCATATTTTTGAAGCTTTAAGAGTTTTGGCCGATCGAATTTGATGCTTCAACCGGTTCATTTTGTCTCTGTTCTCTTCGTCTTGGGTTCCTCTCAGCTGCGCTATCTTGACCGGTCAAAAATCTCATTTCGACCGGTCGGTAAGACCTTTGAAAGCCTTCCTTCCAGCTGCTTCCTTTTGGATCCTTGCCATTTGCTTGGGTTTCTTCATATTTTTGCTCTTTTAACACTTTTATCATATGACCATCTTTTACACCTATTGCAACACGACTTGAACTAAAAGCGCACATTAGTATTTAAGTGAGGATTAACTAGGCTGGGATTTGGGGGTAATATATACAACTTTTGAGTCTGATCACACCCCAAACCTCAACTTTACTAGTCCTCGAGCAAAGACAACATTAAAATCATAACCTAGGAGCATTTTTTTATAATATTATACAGACTAATCTAAGAAATTAAAGAGACACTTTCGTAGGGAGCACGATTGCATTTAGCTTATACAACAAGCCTTTAAACCCCTAGGTGATCCCTAGTGGAGGAGTTGTGTCTCCTGAGGTTTTTCAGTGAAGACGCCCACAAACTTCAAAAATTGTTTCAAAATTGTCGGTAAAAGAATTTTCAAAATCGGTTTTCATATAATATATACATTCAAAATTAAAAACTTGTAATCGTTTCAACATGCAAATTTTTATTTATAAGTACCAATACCATGACAGTTTCGCCATTGTTTATTCCAATCAACCCAATCCTCTAATCCTTAAACCAATCTTTCATCCATGCTTAGATTGTCGTGTGTGCATGTGCCAACGCTTAAATCATTCTATCTCTGGATTAATCCAAACCGGGAATCATCAGCCCAAGTCCTGACACAATCCTCACCTTAGGTATACACTCTCAACAAGTCACTTCGATGAATGGGCTATGTTTTTACGCACATGTGGGATAGAGTTACAACACAACTTCAAGGATCCCACATGATATCAGAAGGACGGTGCATCACAAAAATTTAAAAGAGTAATCTTATAAAAGAATGATGTTTGTATCTTACACATGTTATACTATGTACCATAGTTATTACATGATCACTCTCCACAAGGCATTTATCAACCAAGATTGGATCAGAAAGGTCTTTGTTCAGGGTTGTAATGGGGCTCGGGTGAATAGGTTACGAAAGAAGGGGAAGTTGGGATTCAAATGTCCCTAAGAAATCAGAAAAGAAACTCTATTTGATGTTCTATTTTTGCCTTTCTGTTTTCTTCAAATTTTTCAGAAGTTTTTCTTTCTTTTTCTTCTCAAATTTTCTCCTTCTTTTCTTTCCTTCATCTTCTTTTTGCATACCACCTCATATTCTTCATTAAATTCTCTTTTTTACCTTTTTCACTATATTTTTTTCTTTTCTTTTTCTCTCCCCTTTTCTTGTTTTCAGTTCTACTATAAGCTGCTTGCAAGCATATTTCCCACTCCTTTACACCTCCTCTTTTGCTCTCATCCCTCTTTCCTAATTTCTCAAAGATTGAAGGGTAAGATTTTACATTTTTTAGCACTGGTATGGGGTGTGGATATTGTAGCTCAACAAGGAATTTATTTGTAGGAAAAAAATTTCAATGAGGCTCAAGGGGGGTACAAAAAGGCAAGTCAGTATGAGGTGGGGTACTTTAGGTCCAAACAAACCAATAGATGGCCTTTGATCATTTCCAGTCTCTGCGGTAACGATACCCATTTGTTTTGAGTTTAAATACAACAAGTTCTAGAACAAGAGTACAATCAATGCATAATCAACAAACCAAAGTAAAGAATACGAGATTTAAACTATTTAGCATGAATTTCAAAGATACTCCGAACTTATTTAACACTCATCAAGAACGACGGAAAAGTTCTAAAGCTTCTTGGGTTTAGTCGATTCTTAGAATCCTAATATTCCATATTCGAACTAATCCATTAATTTTTGGAAAGCATGGAAAAAAGTGCAAAAATTTCTAAGCATGGACCAATCCTTAAAAACTACGGCAAAATAAGTTCACATTGGAGCTAATTATCTTAAACAGTCGTAGTTTTATCATGGCATGAGTACTGAAAAATCAAATTTTACATGCATTATTGATTACATTTTAAAAACTACGGCAAAATAAATTTTTGATGGTTTGAAAACAAAAGGTATGGATGATGTATAAAGCAATGGTCAAGTTTATGATGTAAAAAGTTAAGAATATTAATCACACATTCAGCACAAACGCCCCCAAACCTAAGGGGTGATATGTCCTCATTGCACAAAACGAAAAGTAATATACATAGCAACAAGGTAAATGAAAAGGTGGGAAGTGATAAATCAATAAGCACTGGGGCTTGGTCAAACCAAGGCCAAAATGCTACAATTAAATTGCCCTGTCAGGTCGAGGCAAAGCCGAAAAAATACAACAAATTAGCTGGGGGCATGGAGGCATAGTGAACCTCCCCCAACCCTGGTCAACAGTTCCATTCACACCTTCACAAATATTTAGCAACCACAAAACAAGACATGAAAAAAAACTAGATATTTACATTCATAATGTATAATTTACAGACTCTACTGTACAAAAGTGAAAACCTAGGAAAATGCTAGACATGTTCAAACGGTGGCAATGACCCATAAACAAAGGCGCGGTGACACCTGTGGTCTTCAAAACGAAAGGATCCAACCCTTCCAAAAGATTCTTCTCTTCCTAGCTTGAATGGGTGCATCCAATAGAAGATGTAAATCGCTTGGGCTAAGCGGGAAGTTACGTAAAGCGGAGGTGGAGAGTGTGGTAGTCTTTGGTGTTTGGGAGGGGGAAGAGGAGAATTCGGCGAAGGCAGGGACGCAAGATTTGGAAATTCTGCATCTAAAACAAATAAGAGAAGAGTCTCCCATATGTCCTTCTCGGCTTCTAGCATTGTGGCATCCCCCCTTTACAACTGTTGGGTAATAGCCCTCCAGATCGCGGACCAGTCTGGTTCATTGGCCATGGCGAAAAAGGGTTTGAAGATGAAGGGATGAATGGAATGGGCGAAATGGGTGTTGGTTTTATAATGGAGGGTCGTGGAGAAGATGAAAGGTCGTGTTTAATGGGGAAGGTGGACAGTTGGAAGGTGGAAAGGACGCCAAAAGTTCAAATGACACACGGCTCACGGAAAAAGAAGATTGTTGGGGAAAACTAGGGCAAGACCGGTCGAAAATAGATTTTGATCGGTCAGAAGGGCTTTAAATAGCCTTATGCTTACAACGCGATCGGTTGAAACCATTTCGACCAATCTGAAAATTAGAGAAAAGGGAATTGCTCCAGCTCTGCTTCATATTCGAATTGTAAAATCCCCTTTCTCGATCGGTCAAACTCTATTTTGAGTGGTCTAAACACAGCAAAAACTCTTGCTTTTGCTATTTTCTTCTTTTGTTAGCAACCTAACTAGTCAAATCTGTTTCGACCGATCAAAATCTGTTAGAGAACTCTGTTCTTAGCCCATATTTTATTCACACACCTTAACCCTTAAACTAATAGCTTACAAAAGCTTCGGTTGCCTCCCAAGAAGCACTATGGATGTATCGGTAGCTCGACAAGGTCAAAGCGCTCATCAGAGCATTGGCGAATCAGAGGAAGACGAAGTCTCCCAAGCCATTGCTTTGCCTTTCCTCACATCAACCGGTTGCACAGGAAATCGAGCTTCTGCTCTTTTGTTTAAAGCTGCAACTAGTTCCTCAATTCGAGTTGCTAGTGTAATTCGTGAATCCTTGAGAGCACGGAGCAAATGCTCATGGTATTGGCTCTGTTGTTGCCAAGTCCGAACTACCTGCAATATAGCTTCCTCCAGAAAGTTACTCCTGCGAGGTGTATGATGTTGTTGTCCCATAAATGGCAGAGCATTCATCGGCCTGAAAGGCTGACTATTTCTTTGCATACCATTGTGTTGTCGAGACAGACATGGGTGGTTCCTCCAGCTTTGATTATAAATATTAACACATCCATAATTGTTATCCAAACGCTGGTAGGAACATGCTGCAGTCGCATGATCTTGGGTTATTGTGGGGAGCATAGGGGCAACGAGATGCACAGAAACCCTTTGGACAGGGTTCTGGTCAAGAACGAGAATCTGACCTCTTTGCGATGTCAGGTGCAATTTTATACCCAACATGGATTGGAGTTTTAGGAGGTGTACTTCTAAAAATTTCCGGACTAATCCATCTTGGTGCCGGGTGTGGCACCGATTCCACACTGAGGATCCCTAAAAATTCCTATGCATCTGTTGCAGTAAATGATAGAAACATACCCCCATAGGTATCATCAATCCAATGTTGGGTTTATTCATTTAATCCTTGATAGAGACTGAGCACTATTTCCCAGCACGAAACCCCACGATTAGGGCAACTCAACAGAAGCTCATTGAAGCGTCTCCAACAAGCATAACAAAACTCATCCGGTTATTGATAAAATGCAGTGATTACTTTCCAGAATGACTCGTTTTACAACTTGGGAAGTACTTATTATAGAATGTGTCTTGCAACTCTTTCCAACTAGTAATCAAGTCAATGGGCAAAGAGTGTAGCCACCGCTTTACCCTGTCTCTTAGTGAAAATGTAAAAAGCCTCAATGGAGTGGCCTCTTCTATCAAGTTTTTAATTTTGAATAAAGCACAGATCTCTAGAAAGCACATTAGATGCATACGGGGATCTTCGTTACCATGCCCATGAAAAATTGGAAGTAGTTAAATCACGTTGGGCTTGATCTCAAAGAGCCCATCCCCGGTGGCTGCAGGTACTCGGATACACGAGTGAGGTGCAAGACTAGCCGGCGTATAATACTCCCTCAAGGTCCTAGCCATATGGTCTCCTCCCGCCATAATATGTATTGTTAAAAAAAATAGGGTGGTGGCTAGAATACTTAGAATCACGAAGTTTCGAGAAAACCAGAGCTAGCTTGATTATGTTGGCTCATTCTCTCAACCTCGAAGAGTGGTTGCTCGAGGGAAGAAAAGACTTGCAACCACACCTTGACCAAAATAGAAAAATAAAAACAAAATTATTAACCTAATTAATTAAAATCAGAAGCACACACCTTAGCCTCTTGCAGCTGTAGACACCCCAATTATGCCCTCTCGAAGTATACTAATCTGTTCGGTCAACCCTTGACCTTGCCCATGACTTTTGGAAAGGGACCAACCCTCTCTAAGAGTCCTCAAACTCTAAAAACCCAACTATCCAGAAATTATGCACCATAATAATAGTGTATAGTTAAGTCCCGGGCCGTGTTGACCGAAGGTCAAAGGTCAAGCCAGACCCTTGGCTTTAAAGTTTCACGAAAAGGCTTCCCATTTGAAAGTTAGAAAATTGACCAAATCGCATAAAATCGAGTTTTGTTCTTGAACTGGAAAGTAGACTTTTTATTCATTGAGATTTTTTATTCGAGACTATTTTTATTGAATTCAAATGGGGGGTATTTCATTATCTACATATAATATCTTAAGTGAATTACTTAAATGGTATTACATGAAAATATGTATGCATGTCTGTCCTTACCTGCCTGCTAGCCTGCCTATCCTAAAATCCCAACACCTAGACCAACCCAACCAAAAGGTTTTCCAATTCTGTGCCCTCACCCATGCGCATAATTAATTGCGCTCTCTGTCAGCCACGTGCAATTGATTCATATAGGGCCAAGCTCCTTCCTTCCGTAGATCGGCCTAAGACCCGATTACGCACTCTTACCAGTGTGCATAATTGATTGCACGCCCCACCACCAGCGCACAATTGGTTCCCAATTGGACCTGGTCTCTAATTCCCAAAACCGCCTAAATTCCTCGATTAAGTGTCATACACAACGCGCTTAATTGGATTGCATGTGCTAAACAGGGCGCGCAATTAGTTTCAACCAGACTGGAACTAGGATACCCGGCTGAGCCAATCAGTCGGTAACTCACTGAGTCGGTCACCAACTCAGAGTCACCCGGGACAAGGCACATAATCCAATTAAGTGCATTGGACAGGGCACATAATTGGATATGGCTGACTAATTACGCACCTCCCACAGGGTGGGTAATTACCCGAATACCTATAAATAGATCCCCTTACCTTGTCCATAATACACATCCAGCAATTGAATTTTTTATTTCCTCTCTTCCAAGCTTAGGGATTTCGAGATTCACTCTTCAGCGCCGACTTCAGGTAATCTCTTTCTAGTTTTTGGTTCTTAATTCCTAGTTTCTAGTTCTCAATTCTAGTTTCTAGTTCTTAACTTCTAGGTTCTAGTTCTTAATTTTGACCCCGGTTCTTAATTTTCATTATAGCTCCTAATTCTAGTTCTTAATTCTTAAGTTCTAGATTTCAGTCCTTAGTTCCTAACCCCTAATCTTGAAAATTTCAAATCCTCAATTTTCTAAGCTTTTAATCATCAAGTCAAACTCAGTCTTTTTAAAAGTACTCTTAGCCATAAAAATCAATTTACTATTTTTCTCTCTCTGAAACTTCTCCCTTTGAGAAAATTTGAGGTTCTCTCTGGGGCTTCCAAAAAGGGTCAAGCTGCCTTCTAGACTTCTAGAATTGTTGACTCTTCCCTGGGAGCCCCAGGTAGTCAAGCTAGCAGCACCAGCCCGTTAGTCTCGATTCTCGAAGTAGTATCAAAGGAGGAAGCACTTGGTCTAAAACCAATTAGGTTCCTTAACCTCTCTAATTTTTAAACCCAGCCACCCGATTTACCTAAGGGAGCTTACGGAGGGTATCCGAGAACAGGGCCGATCCTCCTTAGCATAACGGGCCACAACCACCTTCTTTTTAGTTAGAATGGTATTTGGAAACTAAATTAATTTTAGTTAGATTAGTCGTAGGAAAACTAGTTAATTAGAGTTAGAGTAACACTAGGAGACGCCCAGTCAGCCAGACTCAGAGAAGAACCAGAAGACAAAATCAATTAAACTTAGAGCAAGATTAGGAAACCAAACTAACTAAACCCCAAGGTAACCCATAGACACGGCGTTGGGCGATTCGATAAGGAGTTCAACCTGCAAGCCCCCACTCTTCTTAAAGTGTGATCAGTGACGTGTTGCAGCGTCGATAAACATCTGCAACTGGCGATCGCATCTTCTCAGGTATTCATCTTTTATTATTCACCTCTTTCCTTTCAGCAATTTAATATTTCCTAATTTATTACTCCATCGCCCTTAGCCAGAGTTCACTCGAATCGAATTGGGCCACTTATTTCAAGGACCGAAAGGGACCCAGAAAAAGCACATACCAACAAACTGACGATTGCGATGGGACTCTTTTTTGCTAAGGTTGCCTCGATTTAATTAATTTAGTTTTCTAGTTTCCTTACTTTATTTAATTTCATTGTTTATTTTTATTTATATTTTTTTTGCTTTACTTTATCACTTTTTACACACACTCACCTACATATTCAGTTTTACAAACAAAAAAAAAATAAAACAAAAAAAACACAAAAAATTTTAAAATGTCAGGCATTAGAAAATTAAACATTAATTACAGTGACCCACATATGGGGCTCCCATAGTGACCCCGAGTATAACGTTAGGCCATCTCCATAGACAGCTCAGGGTCATGCTCGGGTAAACATGGTTAGTGAGAGTGAAAAATACCCCTTCACTCCACAAAATACAAATCACTGCGATAATAGCATAGAAAGTGGTACTGAGCGAAGCTACCCCACTAGTCAAGTTATGGACCACACTGCCAATGCACTCACAAAAGGAGGAAAAGAAGCTGACGCATTGCTCCAGTCCCTGGCCTACGTATACAGAGCTACAAGAGACCAAAGACAAGTTATTCGGAGGAACAGATAAGAGGAAAGGACGCCGACTCCTCCACATGCTCCAACTCTCCCGACACGTAACACACATACGTCTCACACCTCCTACAACTACCAAGGACAACCCTCTCCTGAGACACCTAGAAAATACACTGCCATAAACATAACTGACCTCCATCAATTCTTAGACAACTACATGGCTAAGAGAGAATGCTCTAACCAATCTTGCGCGTTCGATAAATTTTGTCGAGACATCGACTTCACTGTACTCGCTGGCTTTAAACCTTTAAATTTTAACAAATACAAACGGTATAAGGAATCCGAACCACCACTTGGCCTTATTCTGTAATGACTGTCAACCAATCTGCACCAATCATGGGCTCCTGATATATTACTTTCAGAGATCGTTAGAAGGAGAAGCCCTTGACTGGTTCGCAACTCTGCATCTAGCTGAAATCGAAACCTTCGAAGACTTAGCTGACAGATTCCTAAACCAATACCAACACATAACCCACGAGGAGATCATCCTTATCGACTTAATGCACACAAAAAAAGAGGACGACGAAGACTTCACGATATTCGCCAACCGCTGGGGAAGGCCCGTCGATCGGACTGGAAATCAAATGAAAGAAAACCACGCCATAGACATCGTAATCAGCAATACTCGAGAACCTCTCCTAAGTGTTCTCATCCTAAACGACTACTCCGATTTCACTAGCCTCCGAGAACATGCTTCCCTCATAGAGCGTTGCCTGAAGAATGGAGACCTCAGTATCTCTACCCTAACATCCAAAACCCTCTTCTGACAACCCTGAGACAAACACCCTAAACGAGACTCTAAGCCTTGAACAAATCAACATGAACCAAGAACAAAGCCAAACAAACTCTCAATTATACCACCCATATGACCAAGCTCAAGATCTATATAGAAACCTATACCCTAACCAAAACCAACCACTATACACCAGCCAATACATGAACCCGTACTATGACCAAAACCAGTACCCCAATGACACACAAACTAACATCACCTATTACAACCCATTGTTCGATCAAACTCAACTCACATACGAGACTATACACTCATTCACTCCTGCCCCATTTCATCCGGCAAGCCTGATCTAAAGAATTGAACTTCCTTCATACCATATCCAGACCATCCATTCACAACCAACTAACCTTGTCTCATGCACCAATAAACGTAAAATCACCTTTCACCCTGAACCATTCACCAAGATCACTAAGATCCAACCTATCACCGACTCCACCCCTAAACTAACCCAACCTATCACCAAACTCATCACCAAGCTCAACGTACTGATCCAACCTACCATCGAAATCGCCAAACATGCTCCCAAAACGTCCCAGCTTATTACTAAAATCATCAAACATGATTCCGAAGCAACCTAGTCGACCGTTAAGACTAACCAACTCAACCTATCTTTAAACCCGATAACTTACTCACCATTGAGTCAACCACTGCGCTCCCTGAGCCTACACCTAAACCAACCTTATGATTGATACCTAGATAAACTTACATACCTGTTCCAGAAGAAACTCCTGAACTAATCTATCCATATACTACAACACCATTTAAACTCAGACCAATCACAAAACTAAACTTTGAACACAGACCCGTAATCAAATCTATCCCCAAAATCACTAGCCCTCTCACTTCAGAACCAATCCACCAACATACTACGACACCATTTATACTTAAACCAATCACGAAACTCTACTTTGAACCTAAACCCGTAACCCAACCAAAACCCCTAATCGAACCAACTCTGAAACTCACCACCAAACCCGAACACATTGTCAAACACATTGCCCCACCGATCTCAAAACCAGTCCCTAAATCAATCCCTACACCTGCTTTAAAACATGAACTTAACAACAAACACTTCACCCCACCAACCGCAAAATAAGTTCTTAAACCAAAACCCATTTCAAAACCTAAACTCACTACTGAACTTATCACCTCACCAATTTCAAAATGAAACCCTGAATCCAGCTCTGTCGCCAAGCAGACCTTTGAACCATCCATTTCACTCACTCCAGAATCAATCGTTGAACAGAATCTCAGAACCAACTCACAAATCAATCTCTACACCCTCCTCAAAACCTGAACTCACCACTAAACTTATCACCTCACCAACCACGAAACTGAACCCCAAACCCAAACCTATTATCAAAACTAAACCTAACATCAAACTCCAACCAATCATCAAACCTAAACTTATCATCAAACTTAAACCAATTATCAAACCTCAACTTATCCTCAAACGTAAACCTACTATCAAAAATAAACCTATTATTGAATCTAATCCTATTATCTAATCTAAACCTATCCTTGAACATGAACCTATCACCAAACTTAAACCCATGATCAAACTTGAACCCGTCATCAGACATGAAACCAAGCTAATCATTAAACTTAAACCAATAATCGAACCTAGACTCGAACCTATCATCAACCCTCCACCCACCCACAAACTCGAACCCACCATCAAAGGCGAACCTGCCATCAAACCCGAACCCATTGTCAAACCTGAGCTTGTTGTCAAACTCGAGCCTGTTATCGAACACAAACCCATCACTAAAATCGAACCTATTCCTACAACGCCAACTCCACTCACCTTTGAGCCAACCATTGAACCTATCAAGGAGTTGATCATCGCTCCCACTTTCGAAATCAAACCAGACTTAGATCCTACAACCTCGATCAATATTGAAATCGGCATATCACTGAACTCTTAAATCCCACAACACAAACTCGAAATCATAACTAAGACCAATTTTAACCACCGGATCTAGATTTTCGTAGACCTCATAATTCGAACCTTTATAGAACACCAACCGGCAAAAAAATCGCTACGTCAAATAATCGATACAGAGCTTCCCCGAAAAATTATAAACAAAACTTTAAAACAACCTCGCAATAAATCCAAAGTACGCATCGAACAAAACAAGCATAATCAAACAAAACTGAACCTCCCCAAGCAAAGGAAGGGTTCACCTTGGCCTACGCCTTCTCATCTCCTCCTCCTACTCTACCTTTGACTCATCCTATCATTACCTTTACAACACTACCATCGCTCTCGACAAGCCCCTCCAACTTCACTCACAAATAACTTTCTAATCACCTGCAAACAACCCTGAAAAACTCTCTAACAACTCTACAAGTTGCCTCACCCCATCGAAAAATGAAAGAAGGTCCCTCCCTACAAGGAGGCCCCGACCATAAAAGACTTATCAAACAAAGAAGTTAAAAGACATCACACCTATTTTGACAAATCTCACATCATCCAAATCACAAACCTGAACATAACATCTCTCTTATCCCAACTCAATCAGATCGAGAGGGATCAAGGACCTCGAAACAAACTATCCAACTATCACTTTGTCCATCTGTCCTCCTGAGTCAGACTCCACTTTAGGAACATATGTTGTACCATAACACAAAAATACAAAAAAATCAAAAAATATATACATGCATATATCATTTGCCTAATAATATCTCTGACTCGTAATCCTTACTCGACCGAGAGCTCGAGGTCGAGGAGATAGCGCTAGTGAAACCATGCCTACACAACCACCTCGCCTGGAGGAAATCAAACCCATATGGGAAGTACTTATATTATCTCGGCAACATGCCCAGGAAACAGTCACAGGGGAAGGACTTTCTGACCCTTGGAATCATAATTTGATCGCCATCATATCCCATAGCCTAAACATACGTAACTATATATTTATCATCCTCGTAGTCATCGCAAGGCATGCACCAATCATAGATCATTATTCTTTTGAACCATTTTCAAAATTATTTGACTCATTAACCACCCTCCTACTCAGGAAAGTTGATCGAAAGGACCAGTGAATCATGAAACCTTTTTGAAATATAGAAAACTCTATATTCTCACACACCCTTCCAGCCATTAGAGTTTATGTTAGAGCCTAAAAAATGAAAATATAAGGTTCCATCAAACATAATTCTTATGTTAGTAGGTTGTTTCAATATATACAGAAAAGAAGCACAATCGAGAGAGAGTAATATGATGAATGAACAGTCAATGAATTCAGGGAAGCATAAGAAAATTATGAGTGTATTCCTGGTAGTCTTATTAGAGAAGTATAAGCAAGCCGCGAGGGAATCCCTAACATCTTCACACTACTAGATGTCGTCGTACGGTGGCGGGAGGAGGACAAAACTCTTGCTAACCATAGAATTTGATGATTTGATGGTGCTGGACCATGACAGAGAGCTCAATTATGGCACCACATTATCCACCCGAGAAGAAAGTAGTTTACTACTATTTTGAAAATCGGTTAAATGAGAAGCTACCCTCAGGTCAATAAACCTTACCTCTTCTTCACCCCTTTATTTTCTCTTCGGACAATGAGTCAAATGATTTTCAAAATCTCTTCGAAATAAAACTAAATATTTTTAAATGGTAAGTAATGCAATCACACATTATCTACCATTCATCTCAATCTTGCTAAAAGCTACAATATATGACGATCGTTCAGCACTTACAAAATCAAGCCCGACATGTGGCCGAAATAACAAACTACTTTCCAACATGGGAACACCAAAAATACACTCAAGGAAATTTGTGAGGCTTAAAAAGTCCCATCGTCACTTGACACTAGAGCATTTTTTTTATAACACTAGCACCTTGGTAGCGATACTCAAGTCACAAGACTGATGCCCCAAACTGTGGCATTTTTTTAAATTTTCAGTTTAGTTCTTACTTTTCCACCATGAGACTCCAAAATGAATACCTGAAATAGAACAACAGAGATACACCCAAAAAATAAACACCATACTCTAACACTACCTATTCCCCCTCTAATCTAACCCAAGAAACACACCCCAACAAAACAAACATATACCCTCAACAAAAACCTTAAACAAAACAAACACACAAGTAACATGTCCTATCGTAATAAGACGCATACATAATCACCGTGACCCATCACAAACCAGTCAGGGGTGAGGACATCTCCTTGCAATCCCATTGCAACCAAACCACTTCCCAGCATCCACTGCAGCAAATAAGCCAACAAAACTAAAATAAAATAAACTAAAATCATCGCTCACAATCCCATCGCTAAATATAAAAACCCCATTGTGACACAAAGCGTAAAGTAAGAATGGAAAATTAGCCAATCACACTACTCGTCCCATCACGATCAGAATAACTCTCCCATGTCCCATCGCATGACCCCACATGCTGATGAGAGAGAGAGAAAGCCGCTAATGCCTCATCACACACCCCCATGTCCCATCATGACGCCACCAAGGCCAAAGGCAAGTCCCGTCACGATCTCAAGACACCATCGTACAACTAAGATCTACCAAAAAAAGACACCATCATTATCCCATCATGACATCAAAATATCTAAGGAGTCATCAGACCGACACCCCATCGCACGCTCATAAACACGTCCCGTCGCGATGCAACGGGACGTGTTTATGAACATAGCTTTCCCATCGCAAACATCTCATCAGGTGATCCATACGTCCCATCCAACTCATCCCGGGATGCAACCAGAAGGGGAGGATCACCAATGCCCCATCACAAACCACACCGGCAACTATTAGGCCCCGCTACAGCAGAAATGAAGAAGGAGAGGAAGCTCTCTGATGTCCCATCGTGACACCACCATAACAGCTGGCTAGTCCCATCACATGCAAAAGCCTCCCACCGCCAACAAATCAAGTAAGTAAACACCCCTTCCTACTCGATATTCTCTATAAAATATAGTTAGCTAATATTAAGTCAATAGTTTTCAAAACCCGTCTCTCTTAACTCACGAATCACTGTAGTTCTCACATAAGAGACAATCATCAGTATTCAGGAGAAGATTAGACGGAGTATCTGGCATACAAAGTGTCGCCATGATAACCACATAAACGGTCAAGTCCACAAATCTCGTTCTGATGGATCTACTCAGCGACATCTCGAAAGCCACATTTTCTACCATTTTACCACCAAATTGATCTTAAGTTAAAAATCCCAAACTTTCAAAAACAAATAAAAACAAAAATGATAACAAATAGACCCTCTATCTATCAAAATTCACTTCTCATCACTTCAATCCTTTCCTTCTCCTAGGAAACCGAACACTAAGTATGCTCAACTCTGAGAAATCACAAATGTCCACTGGAAAGGGACCCCTGATGCGCCACTGGTGTGAGTAAAGGTGTGCCCGGTCTGACATGACTTGCGAAAGCCTTCGCCATTACATGATATTACATATATTATCCGGTCACTTGACCTTGTCTCTAGACATTCGTATGACACCCCCCAGTACCTCGATTATGTCAATTTCCCTCTATTTGATTGCCCCTTGCAGCAGGTCACGACATTTGGCGGGATGCCACTAGCACCCACAGATGAGGATACAACTACCACTGGGCCCCCAAATGCTCCTCCTTAGCTTGCACTGATAGATAAGAAAACCAAGCATTTCATGTTAGCTCACCGGTTCATACTTGTGATTTTCCAAAGAAACGAGAAGGCACCCTCAAAAGAGGGGTGTCTACTTCTTCGACGCATCCTTACTCCGCAAGGACGCGTCGAAGATGGGCATCTGTAGACACCCCAATTTTACGCTCTCGGAGTATACTAATTTGTTCGGTCAACCCTTGACCTTGCCCATGACTTTTGGAAAGCAACCAACCCTCTCTAAGAGTCCTCAAACTCTAAAAACCCCACTATCCAAAAATTATGCACCATAATAATAGTGTATAGTTAAGTCCCGGGTCGTGTTGACCGAAGGGCAAAGGTTGAGCCAGAATCCTGGCTATATATTCCCCATTTGAAAGCCCAGATGTGAACTTTTTTTACCGAACTTTGGTAATTTAGCAATACTTTGATATGGTAGAATTTATAGGCTTTAAAGTTTCACAAAAAGGCTTGCCATTTGAAAGTTAGAAAATTGACCAAATTACAAAAAATTGGACTTAGTTTTTTGAACTGAAAAGTTGACTTTTTATTCATTAAGATTTTTTATCCGAGACTACTTTTATTGACTTCAAATGGGGGGTATTTCGTTATTTACATAAAATATCTTAAGTGTTGGGCAGTGAAAAATATCATTTTTCACCTCCTAACCTGACCTTTGATAAACCTTTGAGATGACTAATAAAGTGTTTTGAGTGTTTGTAGATAAGCAATAAATTACAGCCTTAGTGCAGACATCCATCTAAAAACGCCAAAAAAGAGACCTGCTGCCTCAACATGTGCTCATGCAGCCCAAAAGGCCAGCCAATCAAGCAATTCACAAAGCTTCAGAAGTCTATGGGAATGCCATGTGTCCAACTGGGTACACTAGGGAGCCAAGGCAACTACATTGGATGAAGATTGAACCCATCAAGAAGCTACGGTGTGCTAGACAAATGAAGGACAACACCCCAAGTTGTGTGTCAGCTGTGGAAGCAAAGAATAGGACAATTCGAGAGGTTACTCCAACCTGTCGAGAGGTTGGGGTGCTTAAAGATGAACCTGTCGAGAGGTTCTGGAGGTGAGTTCCAACCTGTTGGGAGATCCTGAGGTGAAAAGGCAAGAGATTGTGAGGTTGGTAGTACCTGTCAAAAGGATTAAGCTGCAGCAGTAGAACCTGTCGAACAGCAGACTGCAACTTGTCGAGAGGTTACCTGGAGATGCAGGGGATCTCGCGAGGTTTCAGAACATGTAGAGAGGTTCCCTAGAACCTAGAGAGCAGTCAACATCAACCTATCGAGGACTTACCTGAAGCTGCACCCATTTTGCTCGAGCTTGAAGCAACCTGTTGAGAACAACTTTCAGCCTGTCGAAGAGTTAACTGGAACTATTTATAAGAGATCGACAAGTTGTTTTATAACCTGTAGAGAGGATGAATGGAGCTCGGACAAAAGTTAAGAATTAATGTCAATCCTGTCGAACAGTCAAATCCATCCTGTCGAGAAGTCAGGAAACCTGTCGAAAGCCTATCCCAACCTATCAAATGGGACACCAAGTGGACTCAAAACCTGTCGAAAGGTTCCCTGAACCTCCCGACACTCGATTTGGAAACTTATCAGTTCTAGCCATAGTTGTTGCTCACTTCAGTGCTTTATGCACACACTCCAAGTCACTTCAGCAACCCTTGGGGGTATCTTTGGAACACAAATGGGCACGAATGGGAACTCTCTAATCACTTCACATGTACTTGTCCTATTTGGACCAATTGATGGAGAGCTTCTAGAAGAGAAATCAGCCACATCAGCAGCTCAGAATAATAGTATTATTCCCTTGAGCTTTGATTGGCTAAAACAGATCTGAGGACAGAAGAGAAGGGTATAAATATAAGAGAAATTGCACAGACAAACTATCCAGAAATTGAGAGAATCAGAGCAAATTCGAATTTCTTCTTCACTCCAAATTTCCTTCCCTCTTACTTCTTCCCCATTCACTCTTTAGACCAACCATGGTTGGCTAAACCCCCTTTAGTAGCTAGAGTGAGGTTGAGAGCTGTAAATTGAGAGTTTCAAGGCTTTGTATATAGATTGGATGTTGCACATATTTCATATATGAGCACATTTTACTGTAAGTTTGTATTGAATCAGTATATTGTGGATTATAAAATTGATTTTGATCTATAGATCTCTTATTTGTATTTGATTTCCCTAGATTAAATCTCCCTATGAATGCTTGAGCTTGTAGCCTTGCATCCACAACATCTGTAATAGTTTGCTTGTTCTAATAAAGATCCTTGAACTGGAGGAATCTCTGGGATGACCTGTGACCATTCAATTGGACAAATCATAGCCTTAGGATTACTCCAATTCTCTGGTCTAGATTAGATTCTTATACCTTACATCTGAGCTTGTAGCCAGATGAAGGATTATTGCAAATCAATTCTATGCATTACCCTTAAACCAATTGATTTTCAGTAAAGACTAAAATCCCTAGCTGCTACTCTCCACCTTTTGATTTTAATCCTTTTCTTCATTTCCTTAAATATGAGTTTTAATCAGTTTTGGATCATTTGCATTTAATTTTTGTAATTTTTAGTAAAGTGACAACCCCTGAAACCTCTCCTCTTTCCTTCCCTTATATTAGTTTAGGATAGAGTGCCAGATCTGGTATAAATCTGGAGATTTATCCTATTTTTAAAGCATATTTCCCTGTAGACATACCCTGACTTACCCCTTAAAGCTTACTACAACAACCCTGATTCTTGTAGGACTAATTGCTTACCTTGATCCCATTTTACTATAATTTGTCCTTTTAATTTGTTATTTTTAACCCTTTAATAATTGTAATGTAAGCAACATAACAACTTTTTGGTGCCGCTGCCGGGAATTTGTATTTTTAAATTGGTAGATTTAAGTTTTTCTCATTTTAGATTTAGATTTATAATTGCCTATTTTGTATTTAACTAATTGCTGCTGTAGTTTTTTGTAGTTTAATTTTATGTTTCAGATCTGGATCTGTGGTTCTGAGAGGAGCTTTGTGCTAATTGGAGGAGCAAGCTGTGCTAAAGTTTGCATTTCCTAACTCTTTTACATTTTTAGATCTGCAGCAATAGTTGTGTGTTTTTGTAATTGTTTTACTGAAATCTGTGTTGTATTTTGTGTGTTATACTCCGTTCCTGCTTTGTGTATGCTTGGTAGAAGATCTCTCAATCCTAATATTATTCCTTTAGACCTTGAAGTTTAGAGACTTCTCAAACTTAAGCAGCCCTTACACACATCTGTGGTTAATTTTGAGATGTCTACAATGGGTGAGCAACCTAGGACATTGAAAGAATTCAATACACCAGGGGTATACAATTTCTCTTTATGTATTCAATTCCCTATTGTCCAAGAAAATTATGAGATTAAATCCTCCATCATACAGATGCTGCCCTCATATCATGGTGTAGACACCCAAATTTGGCCCAAGGCCCAATCGGAACACATTTTGAGAGAGGTGCACTTTCAAGCTTTTGATGGCATGTATGAAACCCTTAAGAATCTTTTTAAATCCTTAGGAACCTTCCTGAATCCTTAGGAATCAACCCTAACCTTCCCAAAACTATTAAAACCCTTGCCTGGACCAGTGTCAAATCCTCTCGAGTAGTGGTTGGAAAGTGGAGTGCCAAAACTTACACAGACCTCTTCAAGATCTAAAATATATACCATTGGAAAGAAGATTTCTCCATATTTCCAACAAGCTAAAAATCATCTCAATCAGAGTTATATATCAAGTTATGACTATTTGCAAATCGAACTATTTTGGAGGAATTTTTGCCTAGCACAACTAATAGTTGCGCTAAGCCATTTTCCCCCAGAATTTGCCTAGCGCAACTATTAGTTGCGCCAGACTTTTTTCTCTCAGAAATGGCCTGCCGTAACTAATAGTTGCACTAGGTATAAATGGGTCCCCCCACCCCTCGCGAAGCCAACTTCCAGGCTACTGTACAGAACTGTTTTACTGTACATTTACCTGGTGTAACTTTGCACCAAGCATATGAATAGTAACCTTTGGATTTTGCCCTAAAAATCATGATTGGGGTTTGACTTATTGACCACCTCAGTCCGTGGGGTATGTTTTGATAACTTTATTGCACCCTTTTAATGCCTAGTTGCAACCCTTAAGTGATTTGAAACACTAACCCATCATCCACCATTAGAACCACCTTCACACTTTTCTAAGCTCTCAAAATCCTAGGAAACCTTAGATTTGAGATTACCTACTTGCTAAAGCCATTTAGCTCTTAAGTGGTCTCCTAATCCACCCATTTCCTATAAATAGAGCCCCCCACCCCTTGGTTTAAGGGTTGAGAATTTTGGCCTAAGAGAGAAAGAGCTTAAAGTGAAGATTTTTCTCCCTTTGGTGCACACTTCCCATACAAAATCTAAAATTTCAAAACCTCCTTTGAGTGATATTTTTCACCTTAGATCCCTTAGCTTAGGTATATGCTACCCATTTACCTTCCCTCTCTACTTCCTAGCTAGCAAGCCTTAGAGGTTAGAACCCCTCTTTCCACCATACAAGCCTTCAAGAGCTCATCAAAGCAAGCCACGCAAGGCTCTCCTGCGGTGCTACAAGGGCCCGAGGGCTTAGCTCTCCCCTTTCTTCTCTTATCTCTTTCTAGCTCCTTCCATCCTTCCATTTGTGTCGTTATGCCACTGACTTTTTGGTAGCAATGAAGGGGCACAAATAGGATTCTAAGCCCTTTTGGGCAAGAGGAAGCTATTTTCTTTTCTTTTGTTTTATTTTATTTTTGGCCATTAGTAGAGACCGCTTTAAGCGGGTTGATCGGGTGCCTAACACCTTCCCGATCGATAACTGAAGCCCCTACCCAAGAGCCTTTACTGTGGACCAGAATCAGAGTCATATTTTTAGCCCTTCGATGCTCATAACAATGAACTAGGTTTTCCAGGATACCGAAAGCTCTGAGTGGCGACTCTAAATTTTTTGCAAGCGAGCGCATCGCCGCGACGGGATGGTCACAAATCCCACTATTGCACAGATGGCGACTCTGCTGGGAGATAGCTAGTAGAGCTTCTCCTTGAACTAGGCCTTTTTTTTTTAATTTTCCTAACATTTTATTGCTGTTTTTTTTTTTTCACTCGCCCCTCCAATTAAATCACTTTACTTACCCCTACTTTAACGTCATTTACGACCCTTAGTCGATTGGCAGGCCTACTTGCACATAGTCTTTAAATTTCTTTACTTTTTCTTCATTTTAAGTGCCTTAGCTGATCGGTGGGCCTACTTGAGCATTGTCTTTTAATTCATTTAATTTTCTATCATTTAAAGTGTCTTAGCCGATTGGCGGGCTTACTTGCGTACTCATATCCCAACAGTGGACGCCGGCCGGTAGTGGCGGTACGGGATCATCACCCCCGGTCTTTGAACTAAAGAAAACTTCTAAAAAAAGAGAAAAGCTTTGAAAAAAAATAAAATTGAACCAAGTTAGGGAGCTTAATCAATTTGTTTTTGACGGGGTAGATTTTCAAAGGGTTGGGTTTAGGCACACATACAACCACCCGGGTCTTAGTATGGCGGCAGCCCTTAGTGGTGACGATCCAGAAAAGTCTCAGCCCACCTAGTTTCTAAGAAGGCGCTTGCGCCAGATGTATATCGGGTGGGTTCTCATTCCGAAGCTTAAAACCCTTGGGGAGCGTGCTAGCGAGTTATACCGGACTCAAACCCTTTAGGTGCGGTGAGGAGAGAATCGATCACCAAAAAAAAAATAGCTCCAGTTCCCGAAAGCCTAGCTTCCACAAAAACTAAAAAAAGAGATTCATTTCGGGTGTTGGTGGCTGCTGTCATACATTCTGGAGCATCAGTTTTTGCTTGACGCATGTATTAGTTGTACCAGTGCAAAAAACTAGAATTTATAACTGGCGCAACTAATAGTTGCGCTAGCTTTAAAATCCATGTTTTTACCTTGGTGCAACTAATAGTTGCGCCAGTGTAAAAAAGGTGTCCTGCAAATTGGGCGCATGTATTAGTTGCGCCAGGTCTGTTTAACAACACACCAGCCCGAATATGTGGCCTTCTTCACCTCCCAAGTCCCCCGATAAGTGTGCTTAGTGCCTTGTTTAGGCCCCGCCATCTCCGACACCCAATACGCCCCCGTCGGTCAAGAGAGGGCAACCTCTTTTTGGCCCATTCCGGGGGATCGGGTTGTTTGCCTCAATTTCCATGTCTTCAATAGATCGAAGGTTCTCCTTCGATTCTTCTGAAGTGCGTCGGAATCGTCGCCGTAGGTCTTGAATTAAGGCATGAGGGCCACCCGAAAAGGGAATTCCAAGGCCTCAGAACCTTTGTTTTTCAAAAACGTTTTTAAAAAATTCAAAAAAATTTATCAAAAACTCAAAAAAAGCTATAGTTTGTGGGGCCGACACAACGGCATCATCTTGCCGTCCGCCGTCTCGTAGGGGAAGAAGGAGGAGGATTTTTGGGCCTTATACAAGGCACCCTTACCCAACCCATTCCCAAAGAAAGTCGTGGGTAGTGGACCCGGCTTATGCCGATCCCAACTCATCCCTGCCACATTCTCCAACCCACTCCCATTCGGGAGAAGTTTTTTCCACCATCCCCCTTACCCAACCCCCCTTTACCGTTACCGGCCCGTTTGGCGCTCCAATTTCCCAACCGATACCCCCCAAAATATCTAAAGTCTAACCCCCCATTCTCCATCTTTTTCCCAAACTATACCCATGCCAAGTCCAACCCATTTCCCTTCCACATCCACACAAAATCCATTCTCCCAATTCATATCCATGCCCCATTTCTCATCTTCCCCCTATAGGCCCGATCCACCCACATTCACATACACCAATTCCTCCCTATCCAACCCCCCACAAATCCCCCCATCTACCTGGGTCATGCCCATTTTTATCGGGGCCATGCCCGATTTCTTCCAAACATCCACACCCCACCAACCACCATCCCTAAGCATCCCTAATCCCTCCCCATCCTTTACTCCACCTCAACTCTCCAATCCACCACATATCTCACCTCTTAACATGGCCATGCCCGATCATACCGGGGCCATGCCCAATTTCCCCTCTCCACCCCCACATCCAATCCTCCTTCCATGACCATAATGGAGGAGATGTTCCAAGCCTACTCCATGTGGAAGGCTTCTCAAAACACCTCCCCTCCTCCACACCCCACATCCCTAAACCCATCTCACACCCTAGCTAATCTTCATGCCTCACTCCTCAATGACCCCCATCAACCCCCCATAATCCACACCATCCAAACTCCCATTACCCACATGCCCCAAGGCCAAATGGCCCAAACCCCCTTTTCCCACATACCCCAAGGCCCATTGGCCCAAACCCCCTTGTCCCACATATCTCAGGGCCCCATGACCCAATACCCCACCACCCAAACCTACCAAGGGCCCATGGCCCAGACCTATCAAGACCCCTTGGGCCAAACCCATCAAGGGCCCAGTGCCCAAACCCACCAAGGGCCCATGGCCCATATCCACCAAGGGCCCATGGCCCATACCCACCAAGGCCCATTGGGCCAAACCCATTAAGGGCCCATGGCCCGAACCCACCAAGGGCCCATGAACTAGACCCACCAAGGCCCATTAGGCCAAACCCATCAAGGGCCCATGGTTGAGACCCACCAAGGCCCATTGGGCCAAACCTACCAAGGGCCCATGGCCCAAACCCACCAATGGCCCATACCCCTCAAAACTCAGTGAGCTAGGCCCACATACCCCAACGGCCCATTCCCCAAACCCTTACCTAAGGGCCCATGGCCCAAGCCCAAACCCTCCAAGGGCCCATGGTCCATACCCACCAATGGCCCTCGGCCCATACCCCTCAAAACCCAGTGGGCTAGGCCCACATACCCCAAGGGCCCATTGCCCAAACACTTGCCCAAGGGCCCATGGCCCAAACCCATTTGGCCCAAGCCCAAACCCTCCAAGGGCCCATGGCCCATACCCCCCAAACCTAGTGGGCCAGGCCCACATACCCCAAGGGCCCACAGCCCAGACCCATCTGGCCCAGGCCCATACCCACCAATGGCCCATGGTCCAAGCCCTCCAAAGCCCAATGGGCCATACCCATCAAGGCCTAATAGGCCAAGATCCCCCAAATCCCATGCCCTTTACCCAAACCCAACCTGATCAAGGCCTTGTGGCCCAAACCTACCCCGTGCCCATTGCCCAAGCCCCATACTCATACCCTCCACAATACCCCCAAAATTTCACCCACCCCCAACCTTCACAACTGGGTCAAACCTATGCCATACCTCAGACCCAATTTTCTCATGGCCCCATATCCCAAGACCATCTCCAAACCTTCCATCATGTCCAATGGCCTCATCAGGCCCCAACCCTAAACCAAACCACCACTCACCCCATCACCCCACAATACTTCCCTTACACCCAAGGGGCTCACCCAACCCACATCCAGTCCAATCCCATCCAGTCCATACATCAACACGAAAATCTCGTCCTCACTGCACCCTATGTAGACCAGCAGTATGAGGAGGACGAGATCAGAAATAGTGGGGCCTATGCTGGGACAGTGACCAATGTCAATCCTCCACCTGTAATTACCCCACCCCTGGCAGCCCAAAGTGAGTCCAGGCTAATAATTGAGAAGACGGCCCTCATGTCCAAAGAATCGAAACAGTTAAGGGAGCAACTAGACAAGATCCAGAAACAGTTGTTGAAGATGGGTGGTGTTGAAATCCACGCCACAGATTTCACATATTTGTGTCTATTTGCCGAGGTCCCCCTGCCCCCCAAATTTAAAATGCCAGTATTCGACAAGTACAATGGCACAAGCAACCCGATTGCACACCTCAAGTCCTATTGTGGGGACATGTGCCAGTACGGGGGGACGAGAGACTGCTAATAAAAGTCTTTCAAAAGAGTTTGACCGGTCCAGCCCTGAGGTGGTTCACGTCTCTTGAATCCTCCATGATAAAGACATGGAAAGATCTGACCCACTTATTTCAAGAGCAATATGTTTACAACATAGACATTGAGTCGTGTAAGTCAGATTTAGCCCGTCTGAGGTAGAACTCGAACGAAACCTTCAGCGATTATCTAGGGCGGTGGATGACAATAGCAGCTCAGGTCAGAAATAGAATACCTGATGATGAGCAGATAGAGATGATCTCAAAGAATACTCTACCAGTGATCTCAGACTTTTTTGTGTACCAGTAGCAGTCCAACTTTACTGATCTTGTGAGAAATGCTAGCCGATGTGAGGATGCCATCAGGGAGGGCCATCTGAATAAGAACATGCCGAGCGGACCAAGTGGGGTTAGGAGATTTCCAGAACAAAGAACTGAGAAGAGGACAGGGGTCGATGTTCATAACATTGCCAATACCAAGCCCAATAATAACGTAACCCCATTCCAATTTCAGCGGCTAACCGGCTCCGTAAGGACAAGGCGATCTGAGAGAGCCGAGAATGGACAGGGAATCCAAATGACCCTGGAAAGGAGAGCCAGTTATGATCATATTTTTACGCCCTTGGGGAAATCTTTAAGTATACTTTTACCTTTATTAATTGAAAAGGGATTAGTAACTGCGCTCCAACCATGACCTCCTCCTAATCCGATTCCATATAATTTTGACCCGAATACTCATTGGAATTTCCACCAGGGCCCGGGTCACTCGACTGATCGCTTCTTTCCATTGAAGCATGCGATCCAAGATTTAATCGATGTTGGGAAGATCATTCCCCCTGCACCCACCCAAGCAAACAAGCATGCAAATATTCACTAGGTGCCTTTGCCACCACACCCTATTGGAATAGCAGGTCCCAGACCCACCATAGGGATGGTAGAGGAAATTAAGGAAGAGTATGAATTTGACCCCTCTGATTATATCAGTAACAGAGAAAATTTTGTGGTCCCCTGGCAGCGAGACTAAGAAGAGAGAACCATTGGGGTTGTTGAGCCCCTAAATCTGGTAGATTATTTTCCTACCCCTACACCAGTAGTTGAACTCCTAGATCTTAGGGCATATTTCCCATCACCCACCCCCATCAACTACGTACAAATAAATGCGTATCAACCATATTCCACCACCCCCATCAATTATCCAATAAACCAACAGGCCCCCAATCCTCCACCACCAACAAACTACCAATGGCCTGCGCCCACCCCATTATCCCCATTTCAACCACCCACAAATTCTTCCATCCCCGTCAATTCCCTAGTGGCCCATCCCAATTCTCCACCTGCACCCATCAATTATCAATGGCCTACACCCACCCCATTATTCCCATTTCAACCACCCACAAATTCTACCATCCCCATCAATTCCCTAGTGGCCCATCAAACCCCCAATCCTCCGCCCTCACCCATCAACTACCAATGGCCTACGCCCACTCCACTACCCCCGGTACAACCATCGTTAAGCTTCACCACCCCTACTTGGCCTAATTTTGCCACCCACCCATCCATCACCGAAGTAAGCCAGGTCTTACCTATCATCCCAGAGCCATCGGTACATGCACTTCAGATACCGGCAGCCATACCTTTCTAGCTCTCAGGACCAACCTATGATCCACATCAGATCCCGCTGAGCTACGAGCAAATAGATGCCAATGCTAGCAGCAGCAGCAGGGAGGGGGCCGTGGACTTCGTCACTAGGTCAGGGAGAATCTCGAAATAGTCCGAGGCAATAATAGCAGCAACTGCAACAACAATAGCAACAGCACCAGCACCAACACGGCCAAAGGGGAAGAAGGACAGTGTAGTTCACCCGTTTGAGAAGATGAGTCAGGAGCACATTCTCGAGACTCAATTAAGAAGGATGTCAACCCATATCACTGTCTGAGATCTTTTGATGACGTCCCCACTCTATTTCCAAGCATTGATTGGGGCATTAAAGAATGCGCATGTGTCCCAACAGGTGAGCCTAAACGAGGTTGGGCAAATAATCGGACAGGTGATGGCACCCAATGCTATTTTATTTTCAGACACAGATCTACCTAAAGAGGGAAACAGTCATGCTAAATCCCTCAATATTACTGTCTAATTGATAACGGGTCGACTCTGAATGTGTGCCCATTGAGGACTGCCACCAAGATCGACGTGGACCCCTGTATGCTAAGGCCGACAAGGACCAGCGCTCGGGGATTTGATAATACAAGTTGAGAAATAATGGGAGAGGTCGATCTAGAATTAGTAATTGGGCCCATGACCTTCTCTATACCCTTTCAAGTGATGAAGGACAAATCCTCTTTTAATTTGCTGATAGGACGCCCCTAGTTGCATGAGGTTGGGGCGATACCTTCTACCCTCCATCAAAAATTAAAATCCATATCCTGGCAGAAGGTGATCACCATCATTGGTGAAGGGCATGACGACTAAGACAAGGCCATCCATAGCATTGAAAATCCTAAGGTAGTGGATGTGCCACATACTGAGGAAGACACCTCTAGTTTGAGTGTGAGGTGTCGATGAGCCGGAACCCCCGAGAAACATCACTCCCACAATCGACGGCGGAATGGAAGCAACGGTGGCTATGCTCCAAAAATGGGGCTATCAGAGAGGCAGAGGGCTTGGGCTTAGATTATAGGGCAGAAGAGAGCCAGTTATTGCCAAGGGACAGAAAGTAAGATTTGGGCTAGGCTATAAGCTCACAGAGGTAGAGGTCCGAGAGGCTAAAGAGAAAGCCAGGGTCGTTGTAGCTGCAAGAGCTCAAGGAATCAACATAGAAGAGAAACCTCACCCTAGGCCGCACATCAAGGAATCCTTTATCAGTGCTGGGGTCGTAAACCCATTTGACCCCACACAAACCCATAGCCCCAATACATCCCACCAATCCCCAGATCTCCCTTCCTAGCCTGGAAATAGATTTGGTTGCGTTGTCCCTCTTCGAGGAACGACGACCAGTACTTGAACAAACACCCCCTGTGGTAAATCACCACAAAATGGTATTGACATTTGAGGATATCATCTCAGACGAAATGGGGGTCAACATGATGGACGCTAACTCCAATGAGTTATATCAGTCAACACCCTCCATCCCAACAGGTAAAAGAGCGGCCCCTCAGGTACGCAACTGGGCATCTTTGCCCCAAACTCTGAAAGTAGGGAGTGGCCTAAAGTTTGGCACCTATTTCCCAAAAAAAAAAAACCTATAAAAAGTGAGATAAGCCCTTGGCAGACAATACCTTGTATATATAGTAACCCGCCTTGCTAAGGGTCCATCTCTGAAGAAAACAAAAATTTTAAAAACATGGAAAAAATATAAAATCTCAAAAATATTGAAAAAATCCAAAGTCTAAAAATATTGTCATTTAAAATTCCAGAAAAAGTCCCACAAAAGGATGCCTTAATCGAAATACCCATCCCACATAAAATCGGCCCCTTCCCTGTAGAAATACAAGAAGAGGTAGGCGTTACGAGTCTGGATGAGGATGGTCCTTTGGAGGAGCTCCCCAATGCGCTCCTTGACCAGTTTACCGACTTTGAGCATGGCCCTACCCCCGTTGTCGAAGAGACAGAGGATATCAATCTAGGGACTGAGGAGATTCCCAGAATAACCAAGATTGGAATGTCACTGTCTCCTGAAGAAAGAAAAAGCATGATTGAATTCCTTTGATCATACCAAGACATTTTTTCCTAGTCCTACGAGGACATGCCCGGTCTGGACACTGATTTGGTTGAGCATGAGTTACCTCTCTACCCTGTTATGAAGTCGGTTAAGCAGAAGCTAAGACATCTTTGACCCAAGTGGATGTTGAAAGTTAAAGATGAGGTCATCAAGCAATATGATGTAGGATTTCTCATGGTATCTAAATACCCGCAGTGGCTAGCCAATATCGTGCCTGTACCGAAGAAAGATGGAAAGGTCCGCATGTGCATCGATTTCCATAATTTGAATAGTGCGAGCCCAAAAGATGATTTCCCACTGCCACACATCGCCATCTTGGTCGATAACACTGCTAAGCACGGGATGCTTTCATTTATGGATGGATTCTCAGGATACAATCAGATCAAGATGGCGGAGGTTGATATCGAGAAAACGGCATTTATCACTCCTTGGGGAACCTTCTACTACAAAGTCATGTCGTTTGGGCTAAAGAATGCCGGTGCAACATATCAGAGAGCTATGACCACACTGTTTTATGACATGATGTACCAAGAGATTGAGGTATACGTCGACAATATGATAGCCAAGTCATCGGAGCGAGGCGATCACTTGGTAAACCTTCAGAAGTTGTTTGAGAGACTGAGGAAGTACAGGTTACGTCTGAACCCACAGAAGTGTGCATTTGGTGTTATATCCAGAAAACTGTTGGGGTTCATTGTCAACAAGAGAGGGATTGAGATCGACCCAGTTAAAGTCAAAGCTATCACTGAGATGTCGCCACCATCTACTGAGAAAGAGGTCAGAGGATTCCTGGGGAGAATACAATATATCAATCGGTTCATTGCACAACTAACTCCAATCTATACGCCGATCTTCAAGCTACTAAGGAAGAACTCGCCCGTTGAATGGAACGACGACTGTCAGGCAGCGTTCGATAAAATTAAAGGCTACCTCCTTAACCCACCTGTGTTGGTTCCACCTGAGCTAGGGAGACCACTCTTGATGTATCTCTCCACGATGGAAATCTCGATGGGATGTGTCTTAGGGCGACATGACGAGACAGGAAGAAGAGAATTGGCCATTTACTATCTAAGTAAGAAGTTTACTGATTATGAAACACGCTATTCTCATCTAGAGAAAGCATGCCTGGCTCTTGTATGGGCTACTCAGAGGCTCCGCCATTACTTGCTATCTCAGGCCATTCTACTTCTGGCCCGCATGGATCTGTTGAAATACCTGTTCGAGAAGCCAGCCCTCACTGGGAGAGCCGCACGATGGTAGCTATTATTGTCTGAGTTCGACATCATGTACATCACTCAAAAGTCGATCAAGGGGCAGGCACTCGCCGATCATCTTGCTGACAATCCTTTGCCAGATTATGAGCCTTTGAGAACTGAGTTCCCAGATGAAGATATCTTGTTCATGACGGAAGACGATACTGAGGAAGCAGAAGAATCTTGGGTAATGCACTTTGACAGGGTAGCAAATGTCGAGGCCCAAAGAGTTGGCGCCATTCTGATTTCGCTGAAAGGATCCCATGTACCTGCCTCTATCAAGCTCAACTTCCCTTACACTAACAACATGGCAGAGTACGAAGTTTGTACCGCTGGTCTGCAGGCGGCTCTCTATCAGAATGTAACTCACCTTCGAGTGTTTGACGATTCACAATTGATCATATACCAGACGAACGGTGACTGGAAGATGAAAGACGAGAAATTGATCCCCTATCATGAACACCATGAGGATCTGATAGCTTGCTTTCAAGACGTGACATTCTCATATGTCTCCGGATAAGGAACCATTTTGCTGATGCACTAGCAACTTTGGCGTCAATGACAGAAATCTCGTATGGTGCTGAGATGAATCCGATCATGATCGAATAGAGAAGTGAGCCGGCCTTCTGTCTACAGATTGAGGAACCGACAAAGCCTGATGACGAGCCACCTTGGTTCTCAAATATCAAGAATTTTCTCTCGAGACACTAACTTTCCCTAAGGGTACGTCCAAGACGGACCGGCAAACCATTCAAGGTTTAGCAGCAGGCTACGTCATTTGTGAGGAATGCATTTACAAGCGATCGTGCAACAACATTCTACTCAGGTGCCTTACTGAAAGTGAAGCAATCAATATTATGAAGGAGATCCACGAGGGAGTATGCGGAGCCCACGTCCGCGGTCACATGCTTGCTAAGAAAATTTTACGGTAGGGATACTTTTGGACCACTATCGAATCAGATTGCTACCAACATGTTCAAAAATGCTACAAGTGTCAGCAACACTCTAGTCTGATACACGCTCCTATCATCGATCTTCATTGCATGACAACTCCTTGGCCATTTGCTACCTGAGGCCTAGACATCGTCAAAATGATTCACCCAAAAGCATCAAATGGACATTAGTTCATCCTCATCGCCATCGAATACTTCACCAAGTGGGTAAAAGTGGCATCATATGCCAACATCACGGCCAGTCATGTCGAGAAGTTCCTCAAGAGTTGTAACGCCCCAACCTTTTTGGGCTTTGATTCGTAGGACTCGGTGCGTGTGCTGACGGATTATGCACCGAGGACCCCTTTAACAATGATGTAATGTCTATAGATCAACTCCAACGAACCGGATTGATCTTATGTAGACTGGATGTGGGAGCTTGAAACTCTCACACACGTCCCTTCGGTGTAGCTGTTTTACACCCAAACGTAGGAGTTAGAGTATAAAAGAAACCTAGGGCATTTAATATCATATTAAATGTTGAAGTTGAGAGTTAAGAAGAGAGAGGATAACTTTAGGGCATTGAATGCCCGTGATTGCTGAGATCGATCGATTAGCGTAGAGAAAGGTAGTTGCTCGATCGAGGACCGGATTGATCTACTGTGACTCGGAGAAAACCCTAACTGTTCTTGAAGCAAGGAAGAGGATTCGTTTGAATCAAGGTAAGGAGTGTGAATACCTGTTTTAGATCTGTGGTGCGGAGTTAAATTAGTGTACATCCATATGAGGATCATAAGAAAATGAGATTAATTCAAAGTGAGAAGAGATTGGGGGTGAAAAACCCAAAATGAGCGAAATCTGCTCATTTTGATCGATCAAATTATGGTTCGATCGATCGAAATGACATTAAAAAATGGGGAGAAACAAAGTCCTAAGAAATTTGTTCGATTGAACGAAAAGTTTTCGATCGATCGACAGCTATAGTTCGATCGATCGAAGGGTATATAAACAGAACTATGGATTTTATGACTTGAGAATTAGACCGATCGAATGAGTTTCGATCGATCAAATTAGGTAGTTTCGATCAAACGAATTGGGATTCGTCCGATCGAACTGTGTTAACGTGAAATGCCTTCTGTGGAATTCGATCGATCGAATTTGGTTTCGATCGATCGAATTACTTTCGTTCGATCGATTTGAAAATTTGTTCGATCGAATGAGAATATGTTTTGTAGTTTTTGAGAGAGGTCGACCGATCGAAATTTATTTCCATCGATCGAAAATGGATTTCGATCGATCAAAACAGGGATTCGATCGATCGAATTTCCCAGATTTCTGCGTTTGGTGAGTTTTAACCTTGAGATTTCAAGGGGACCTTAGCAGTGTGTTTTGCATCATTCTAATGGATGAAAATGGTCATGTTTAGGTGAACCTTTGTGAGTACGAAGAACCCGACCCTTGTGAAGGCTTGAGCACGCACGGGTCGAATCTGTGAGGTAGAGAAAACTTGATACCATGTGCATTGTTTTCATTAATACGTGTGTTATGGTATGATGCATTTTCGATTTGATCATGTGATTTTCGCATAAGGATTTGAAACTAATGTGACATGTGTTAAGCAAGATTTGGAAGTACGTGAGACTTATGAAATCTTTGAGATTCGTTCGAAATGTGTATGTGAAACCTTTATCTCTTATTCTGAATTTTGACATAAATTATAATTATCACTTTACACGGTGATAAGCTATATGTATGCACTTATGATTTAAGGTTATGTGAATACCCGACCGACACGGCGGTATAACCGTCACTGACACGACAGGATATCTGTGACCGGTACAGCGGCCAATCCGTACACCCTTTGTGTGAAATGTGTATGTGCTATGTGACTCCTACCATATAACGATAACTTCGTTCGACCAAGTGTCCAACTCTATGGGACCTTGGATATATGTGCATATGACTCATGTGAGTGACGATGGTGGGTATTCAATCAGGGGCTTGAGGCTATAGTTCCTCATTCTATTACTTTAAGTAAAGCACCTTTAAGTTTCCTTTCTCATGTCGGAATAGAAGTGTGAGCTTGTGCATGAATCCCATTGACATTGCATATGTGTGTGTTAAGGCTGTGAGACTCACCACTTTGCATGTGTTTAGAATTGCTCCATTTACATTATGCTATAAGATATGTGTTCGATGTTATGATAAGCATGCTATGAGTCTTTCCCTACTGAGCTTGGATGAAGCTCATTCCTTTACAAATTTCACAGGTTCAGGTGAAGGTGTTGAGGCGGAGATTCCGGAGAAGGAATATCCGGACTACTCCCCCTGCGAGGACTTTGAGGAACCCCATCCCGAGGATTGTTTCCTTTGCGCTAGACCTGGGTAGGTCTAGCCCTAAGTCATGTATTAAATTTTGGTTTGTTTCAGCTAGAGAGAGAGAGATGACTTCTAAATGGTATAATTGATTTATTTTGTTGAACCATGTTCAGTGAGGAAAGGTCCTTACCGGTGGTTCTCACTGGTTCTTTTTCCATAGGCTTTCTTATGGAATTAGAATCGTCTTTTGAGTTTTTGGGGTTGAACGTTATTGGATCATGATTTTGATTAAGATACGAGTTGCAATGGTTCTACTTGGTTTTCACTGTGCATTTTTTTATGACGCGATGTGATCCATTCGGGGCTCGGCCTTAGCGCCAGCCCACTGACGGCGTGGGTTTCGGGGTGTCGAAATCCGGGCTGTCACAGTTGGTATCAAAGCGTGGCTTTAGAGAGGCCCGACAAGTCTTAACCTTTTGAGATTGAGATTTTGTTGTGTACAAGGGACCTTCTGTTAATGAGACTTTTGTTTCATTGTGACAGATCCTAATGGAACATCGTGGAAGGGGTCTACCAAGAGGTAGTCGCCAAAGAAGTGAGAGGTGTGCTGAAGACATCCCTTCGGGATCCGGGAGAGAATTGAGATCGCCCCTTGAGGCCGAGGGAAGCCGTAGAGATGAACCTTCCGACAAGTTGATCATGGCCATGGAGACGATTGCTAATGCAATGGCCAATGACGCGTTGCTCTTGCCAACAACAACCAGCAGCATCAGCCACCACCACCACCTCCTCCTGCCTTTCTGCCATCATCATTTGTGGACTTCAGGAGATTGAGACCTCCTGTCTTCCATGCTGATCCGCTTGAAGCGGAGAAATGGTTGAAGCAAATGGAGAAGCTACTAGAGAGACTACAGAGCCTAGAGCATGAGAAAGTAGGATGGGCATCTTTTCAGTTGGAAGGTGATGTAGATGCATGGTGGAAGTATGTATTGCGGAAAAGAGAAGTAGAGGGTCCATACACTAAATGGACTTGGACAGAATTTGTAGCAGCTTTCAACAAGGAGTATTTTCCCAAGCAAGTCCGCAACCAGTTGAAGAAGGACTTTACGAACCTTGTCCAAGGGAACATGACCGTACTGGAGTACGGTAATGAGTTTGTGAGATTATCGAGATTTGTTCCCGAATTAGTTGCTACGGAAGAAATGAAGGCCGAAAGATTTGAAGAAGGCCTGAGACTGAATATCCAAGAAAGAATATCCATCTTTGAGCTAGAAACATATGTCGAAGTCATGGGAAAGGCGATTGTCGCAGAAAGGGACATAAACAAGTGGAGAGACTGGAAAAGTAAACCAAGTTCGGGAGGGGCAAGTGAATATGACTACTCGGGGAATAAAAAGCCGAGGATGTCTGTACCTGCTCCAATGCCAAGACCAACCTATTCAAATTTTCAAAGGTCTAACACCTCTACCCCAACGAGACCATTCAGAAGAGAGGGCCCTACTCAGACTCAGACGTCTGAGGTATCAGTCACTCAAGGACCTTCTCGAGCTGCATCTACCAGTCCACAATTGAAGTGCGCTCGTTGCGGTAAACCTCACAAGACGTCCGACTGTAGAAGAGACACGGGTGGATGTTTTAAATGCGGGAAGATTGGCCACATGATTCGGGAGTGCCCAGAGATGAGGAAAGAGGGCTCCGTTTCGGCCACTACAGCATCAAAACCTGCACAGTCCACGAGACCAGTTGTGAAGGGACGTGCATTCGCTATAACCGCCGAAGACGCCCGCACGAGCAACGACGTGATCCAAGGTATAATTTTTCTTTGGTGTTTAAGTTCACTTGTTTGTTTTCTAGATGAAGAAAGTGCATTAATAGAAAAGATCTAGGTGCATGTTGATGTGTGTGTGCATGCCATGCATGTCTGAAAGTTAGTCTGTGTCTTAAATCATATAGGTACACTACAACTCTATCATGAAAATGACGGCGATCATTGTGTAGCACGAGTTCTGATAGACCCAGGGTCTACCCAGTCGTATATAACCCCGGCATTCGCGGAGAGGTTAAAGATTGTTCTCGAGGAGTTAGAGTTTACACTGGATGTTACAGTTCCTACGGGTAGCGTCGTGACTGCAGACATGTGTTGCCGATCAGTCATTGTGCAAGTGGAAGATCAGAAGATAGTCACGGACCTCATTTTGTTGAATATGAGAGGACTCGATGTACTTCTTGGCATGAATTAGCTATCTACATATTATGCAAGCGTGGATTGCCTACGGAAGGTAGTTACTTTCCGTCCTTCGAGATAGAAGTCGTTTCGATTCATCGGTGAGAAAGGAAAGGTAGCACCGATCATCTCCGCAGTACAAGCTGAACGGATGATGAGAAACGGATGTGATGGATATCTAGCATTCCTGCAGGAGAAAAAGGAGATGAA